>VDFB02193867.1:522688217-523267771 GCA_007258455.2 Sequoia sempervirens | reverse complement strand
CTGAAGGCAACTTGGCCCCTTGTTTTGCTAGTTCAAGCATGTACAACGAAGGGTTGAGTCTCATCATGATGTTGATGATTCTATGGTTGTCCGGATTTTGTAGCTTTTCAGCTATTTCTTTGCGAGACATTCCAAAGGTGAGGTCCTCCCCTTGATTTTCTTCTTGTGGGTTTTGTGATGATGAGGGGACCAATGGATTGCTTGATTCTGCAAGATTCATTTCTACATTTGTTTGGCTAAGGTCACTTGAAGCGGGAGTTTCTTTGTGGGCTTCCATACTCTTCTTGTATTGAGATCTCTAGTAAGTTTGTCCTACGATTTGTTTTAAGCCCTTTGCAATGAAAATCAAATTGTTCATTTTAGACCCAAATGAAAATTAGTGTTCTAAAACGAAAAGATAAAAAACTTCGTGAAGTAGTGTTGATCAACACTTAAAGTGTTAAAAAACACATTGTGTTTTCAAAAAAAAATCATCCTCCTTTCGTCTTCGTTTGCTAGTCTCCTCCTTGTTGAATTTTCACTTTTCTTGTACCTTGTTCACTTTCCTTTGTTCGCTTTTGGTACCTCCTTCTAGCGCCAAATTTAGGCATCCTTTTAAAATATGCAAACAACTAAACTTCAAACAATGGGTTAGTGCCTTGCAAACTCTATCAAAATACCTCTATGAAATACCTTGTGAATGCTTTCAAATGCCACAAATGATAATAGAAAGACTAAAGCATTATGAAAACAAAATCAAGTTACCTATTCCATAGTGGATTGGTGTCACATGTGATAGTGACCCTTTCCCAACCCTTGATCAAAGCTCAAGATGATAAAATGCAAATGGAGATGATGGATTGAAATGAACAAGATCAAATCTCAAATGAAGAGAGTAACCTTGCATGAAATTGTGGATCCATGAATAAGAATGAAGGCCCTATTTTATAGATTTTCAAAATGCTAAGTGTTGAAGAGGGACCAATGTGGGATAAAAAACAAGCCAATGAGTTGAGGACACTTGTCATCATGTGATAGGCCAATGGTTGTGCAAGATTTGGGAAGAGTGCCCGAGAGGGAGAGAATTTGAATTCAAATTTGTACAAATTTTGAGAGGGGAAAAAGAAAAAAAGAGCAATAAAATGCCATGTTTGACTTGTCGCGTTGAGGGAAGGGAAAATGAGGTTTTAATAAATCAATAAAATTGGATTTATTGTGCAAGTGGCTAGATCTAGATAATGCAAGTGGGATGGATTAGCATTAGATTAGGATTAGATGATGATTATGCTGATTTAATGCTGATTAGATGATTTGACTTTCAAGACTTTGATAATTGATTTATTTAAATCAGAAAATGATGGAATATGATTTAGGATTTGATTTAAATGGCTTTTTGATTTATTATTAAAAGATTGATGATAATGCTCATTTGATTTTAAATAAATAACCTTAGGGAATGAGATTATTTAAATGAATGGATGAAGGTGATGAATGGATCTAATGCAACATCTAGTTCATTTGATGAATGAACCTGATGAAATGCAGAATGTAAATTTTGCATGTCTACAATTATATATTCAATTTCTTTCTCTATACTTATGATAAGGATAAAGACAAACAATGCATGAAATTCATAGATTGATTCCTTAGAAACTCTTTATTAGAATACAATAGATTTATAATAGGATTATGTATCATGCTAATTGACTAACCATCAAATTGATTGCATCCTTTTTGTCTAAATATATATCACTTGTAATCAATATTTATTCATAAGGGCATAGATACTAGGTAGTGCATTGCATCAAATTAGGTCTTACAAATTGTGAAAGTCAACATTAAATAATAGGAATTATAAACTATAATAGCATGAATAAGGATATACATTCAAGTACACAATATTAAGAATGATTCATGTCAACCACCTTGTTGGTGTGAATAAAATTCTTGTACTAGCTAATTCTTACTAGGGGAGTTATTCACATGTTAAGTTTACTTAGGTACTAAGATTCTTTCTAGAAGACTTAGTTGTCATGTTTAGACTTTATCTTTTTGATTTTTTTGTCAAGTTAGTTCTCATGTCATAGGATTAAGATAGTTGTCATGATCTTATCTAATCCTATGTCTCACGCTGGCTATATAACCAAGGGGTTCTTATTTGTAAATCAAGAATTATTAGATACTCAATTCCATTGCAATCTTGAGCATTGCATATTGATCTCTTTGTGCTTTCCATTTGGCCTCTAGATCTTGGGTGTAAATTTCCATAGCCAACTCTAACATCGTATCAAAGAAAGTTGGGTGCCATTTGATAGTCTTTTTGGAGAGATCTTGGTATATTTTGAAAAGTTGAGTATGTTATTCTCTTGCATTGTATAAAAAAACTTGATAGAAATACCAAATTTTGGGGGGATTCCTCTTTGTCACTTTGTATAGCAGGTTCATTTTGGAGATTTTTCGTGCAAACCTGAACTCATCATTGAGTTTAGGGAGTTCAAAAAAGTGATTTTTTATTTTTGTTTCATCCAGAACGGACATGTGAGGCTAGATCTATGAGGGTTTGAAGCTAAAGAGTGGTTGTCAAATCTAGAAGGTAGCTACAATTTTGGAGCATTTTGGGTCAAATCCAACCATGTTGTCATGTCCAAAAGGCCCAAAAACCCCAAGATAGACAGTAAGTCCATCAAAATCAAACACTTTTGTTGGGGATCATTAGGGAAAAGTCCCCTATTCAACTATACAATCCATTATTGCAAGTAATTTGATGGTATGATTGCAAAAAAAATGAAACATAAAAAACTAGAGCTCACCAAAATGAATTAACAAGATGACGAGCCACTAGTTTTTCCAATGTTTCATTCAATTATGAGGGGTGTAATGTGTAATTAACAATCAAAAACCAAACCGAACTGATATGACAATAAAAAGGTAGGTTTTAAGATGCCAAAAAGATGTGTACCTACTCCAAAAAGTGCTTTTATGGGCCTCACTAAGGACTCATTCTCCCAATGGCAAATGGTTCCCTGCTAGGGTTCTTGAAAATTGATTTTTGGGTTATGTTCTTCAATGTATGTACTCCCAAATCCCAAGTGTTTAACTCCTAAAATTCTGAAATAAATTTTGTAGAGGACTTTCCGTGATATTGCACTAAAGATGACAACTTTTACAACTTTGCAACTTTGACAATTTTTTCTCTCCACTTGATCATAAACCTAAAACTTGCAATCACACATCAAAGAGGAGAAAATGTTGATTGCTAGGGAATATGGGTTTTCCTTGGTCAAACCCCATTTTGGTAATCAAACCTTGTAATCAAGTAATGAAACAAGAAATAGAAAGAATGATGAAGGAACAATGCTATGTTACACCTCACCACACTTTTGTTTGAACCTTGGAGTATAAATCAACAATCTTGCATGAAGTGGCCTTAAAGAATGTATATCTTGATCACAACACTTTATTAGATATAACACCTTGAATATGCTTGAATTGGATCTTTAATGCTGCATCAACACATTAGCTCAACAATATGCGTGATGCACTATGCCTTTGACATGATGACATGATCCTTGATTGCTGTAATAAACTCTAATAATCTTCCCTTGAATTCCTTCTTAAATAATCTTGTAAAATTTTGATCTCATAGATTTGCTATAATTCTTGAAGAATTGAAGTTGCTAGATTCTTAAGTGAAAACATAGTGAAATAACCTTAAATATTTATACTTAAGGTTAAATCCCAAAATTCAAATAACACAAGCCGGTTCAATATTAGATCTTGAATTTGAAATAATCAAAATACTGCCAAAAACATATTCCAAGGGGGATGTCTTAAGCTAGTGAGGACCCATTCGCCATAGGGTGAATGTGTCCTAACATACTTAACTAGGACACATTTCGGGGGATGTGAAATAATATGACAAAAGAGGGTCCTAGGACCCAGTGAGGACCCATTCACAATGTGGTGAATGAGCCCTAGGTCACTAGCCTAGGACACATTCCTTGCAAAATTGAGTGTTGTCAAATTTCATTTAAGAGTGTTAGGTTTTGTCGCTCAGAAAATGCAATAGATTAGGCTTGGATTTGAATTTAAGGGGCCAATTAAGCTCAAATTAACTTCAATTAATTAATAAAGCCCTATATTAGTGTGAAAGTGTAAAGAAACACTTTACAACACCCTAAATAAGGCACAATTAAGTCCATTTTATCACTAATTATTTATTCCCAAATTAAGTGTGAAAAAGGGTTACTTTTTTCTACGCTACATTTTGCCTTAATAGGAAGGCTACATTTTTCTATGATTGGTCATTAGTTAAGTGTTGGGATTATCCTTGGAAAGATGCATTAAATAAGGCTTGTGGATGCAAAATAGGACTAAATAAGGCATAAAAAAGCCTAGTTTTAGCATGGAGGTCCCAAACAAGTGTGAAAATGTAAAGGAATGCATTTTTCTACACTACAGGTAGACATCATGTTCTGCTTTTGAAATTTTTTGAACAAATAGTTGAGACGTGTTCCACATCATGTTGGATAGTTGAGGCTTGATCCTTCCCCTTTCTCTGAAAAACAGTCACATTCCACAATTAAGTCCATTTCACATAAGATTGCATCCTTCATATCAAGGGTTTCCAAGTGAGTTGCAATGATTCATATTGTTCATTCATTATTCCTTCATTCTATTTTATTCCATTTCAAGATTTGATTACCGAAATAGGGTTTGACCAAGGAAAATCCCTATCCATTGATGAATCAAAATTTACCTCCTTATAAATATGTGATTACAAATCTAGGTTTTTTCAGACTTGAAGATCCTTTGAAGAAAAAGTTGCAAGATTGAAGAAAGTTGTCATCTTCACGGAAAGTCACCTACAAAGTAGAATTCAAACTTTCAAACTCAGAGATCGGATGAGAGAGAAGCTATTGAAGATCACTAGAGGATTAAAGAGGTTTCAATCAAACCCTAATACTAGGAATAAATCACCACCTTGGGAATATGAGTCCTAGTATACCACATTTCAACAATTTTCTATAGATCTTGATTTACCAATTGTAGATTCCATATTTAGCAAAAAACCATAAACTGGGACTAAATCACCCAATCTGGTGTATGAGTCCGAACTCAAATCAAAATTCATAATTTCAAGGATGTATACCTTGTTTTGAACATCTTTAGTCTTCTAAGTACTTCTTTGCTTAGCCTCAATTTGTTATTCTGATTTCAAGTTCATTTTCTAGGTTATATAGCTAGATTTTCTTATTACTTTCATTTCCTTCTTTCTAAGCATTTGCTTAGTGGTGAACCCCCATTTGAATCATTCCTAGGGAGACCTTGTAGCAATCTCTTTTCCTAATTGGATCATTAGGTTGAGATCTCTAGGGTTTCCTTTAAAGTCACTAAAGTGAAATAGGAGGTGTAGACACATAAAAATGACCTAGGCTTGCAAGCTTTGTTTTTACCACTCTCGTCCTAATATAATTTTGACATTTAATTATTTCCTTCGTCTATATTTGACTATTGATTAAATAATTCATAATTATTTAACTAATCCATGCCCTTTTTATTCTTCATGGTTATTAAATAAATAAATCTTATTTATTTATTAAATACACTATTAATTATCTAAGTCTTCCTTTAATTAAATAAATTTCTTAATTTATTTAAATTACCCTTCTTCATTTACTTCTTCCTGATTATTAAATAAATGAAGTTCATTTATTTATTTAATATGTCACTAATCTTCATAATTAAATAAATTTATTAATTAATTAATTTAATTAATATTATCTTCTAAATTAAATAATTATCTTTAATTATTTAATTGCCAAAATTAATATTCCTCTCATTTTAAATAAATGAAATTATTTAAAATGTCATCACATTCTTAACTAGCTGTTCATTTTAGTAAATAATCTGAAAATCGATTATTTATTATTTCACAAAATCCATGTTTTGAATTAATTTTATTCAAAATGGTAATATTCCTTCAAAAATCAAGTAATTGGGTAGATTCTTGATATCTCAAATCTGATCTTCAGTCCAACTCTTATCTTCTAGATTTTTCGAGTCTCACAAATCAGGCAGTCTTTATCTTCTTGATTTTCAAAAATATTTATTTTCTAAATTAATTATTGCATCTATTCTCCATCGCCGATTCAATTCTCTCAGATGACATCTCGACCACTTGTTTAAGGATTTTTCCCTAACCCTGATTAGGGATTATCAGATTAAATCTTGTCCTCTGATTTTAGGTCTCTGTCAAAAGTCAATCTCGTCCATCCATTCAAAATGACATTTTCTATAAAATGTTAATTTTCTCTCATTTTTGGGGTACACACTGACACACTTAGAAGATTTTACAGGCATTACAACATTTATTAGCTTACGCCACTTAATCTTGGCATATTTAGGCATAGGCATTTCAATCACATAGTCATAGGCATATGCATTTATATTCAAATCCTTCAAAGCTTGTGTAGGACTTCGTCAAATATTGCTTGCACGTTCGATCTGAGGGCAGCACGTCAACCAACAAGTTAGAAGGTGTTACAAAAGTGAATCATGGAGGTCTTGGCAATTTAGCTGGTATAATCGTTTTATTTATGTTTACTTCTATTGTATTTTGTAATCTCTTTGGGTTTATTGTCTTTGTTGATTTTCTAACCTCTAATCTACCTAAAATTAACCCTTAGTTACATTGGTGAACCCGATGACATCTCAGATGACATCTCAACCACTTGTTTAAGGATTTTTCCCTATCCCTGATTAGGGATTATCAGATTAAATCTTGTCCTCTAATTTTAGGTCTCTGTCAAAAGTCAATCTCGTCCGTCCATTCAAAATGGCATTTTATATAAAAAGCTATTTTTCTCTCATTTTTGGGGTACAAACTAACACACTTAGAAGATGTTACAGACATTACAATATTTTTAAACTTACTCCACTTAATCTTGGCATATTTAGGCATAGGCATTTAGATTAAAATCCTTCAAAGCTTGTGTAGGACTTTGTCAAAGATTGCTCACATATTCGA
Organism: Sequoia sempervirens; assembly: GCA_007258455.2. Taxonomy (NCBI): domain Eukaryota; kingdom Viridiplantae; phylum Streptophyta; class Pinopsida; order Cupressales; family Cupressaceae; genus Sequoia; species Sequoia sempervirens. The sequence goes on along the minus strand of VDFB02193867.1, from coordinate 523,260,762 downwards.
TCTGAGGGCAACACATCAACCAACAAGTTAGAAGGTGTTACAAAAGTGAATCATGGAGGTCTCAGCTATTTAGCTAGTATAATTGTTTTGTTTATGTTTACTTCTATTGTATTTTGTAATCTCTTTGGGTTTATTGTCTTTGTTGATTTGCTAAACTCTAATCTACCTGAAATTAACCCTTAGTTACATTGGTGAACCTAGCTCTGTTTTTGTTATTATTTTCGTATGGTTTTTATGTGTTCTCTGTTGTTTTTGTAGGTACAAGTATGGAGCATCGTATTCATTTTTTTAAATCATGATGCATATGATGCATCGCGACGCATTCACAGACTAAAACACCACAATCGCTCTGTCGAGCCACAATCAAATTCTGGAAAGCCGCATTTGTATTCCAGAGCCGCATTTGAAACATAGAGCGACACATTCGCTCTATCGTGACGCATTTGACTAGTAATATTTTCTATTTATTTACATTCGGATTTTTGCTGTTTTCTTTGTTCCTTTTATTCTAGTTTTCTTTTGCATTCTATCTAGTTAGGTTTTTGTGGTACTAATTTTCATTTACAACATTTGGCGGTTACTTTTCGTGGGTCAAAGGAAAAAATTCAAACTCCTAACTTGTGGTCTTGCAGGTTCGAACGTAGAGGATTGAACACTAAAACATTGTGCCTATATTTTTCTTAGATTAGTACACATTTCTTTTTAGTTCAATTAAAAAGAACATGTCTAATTTGCATGATTGTGTTTGCAAAATAGTAGGCAAGTATGCTCTCACCTTGTGAAAACTTGGTGATCAGAAAACCAAACCCATTCTTTTTTTTATGTTATTACCCTCACAACTTAGTAATCGAAGTATTCTCTCCCCTTGCGCTTTTGAGTGATCCTGGGTGTAAGAGAAACAGTTACTAACTCTAAAACTTGGGCCTGTAATGGTGGGAAAAAATACTCACCCCAGGACAACTTAGACTAGTAACACCCTGAAACTGAGGGACTTCCAGCTAGTATATAAAAGTGGATTCTTGGGGAAAACCTAAGAATCACGTGTATGGTTCCAACGAGATGGATCCGAAAGGGGACTCTCTCTGCATGGATCATGCCCTATGAATGGAATTCCTGTACTAAAAACCTTTTTGTTTTAGAGTCCAATCGTTCTTTGGCCGTTGCTTGATATAGTGCAGGGTATAGTATCATGCTCGAAGACACTCACTATTGATCCCCTTGAGTAGATATAGCAATTCTTGGGAAGTCACTACCCAAGAATTTGAATTTGGTGTGCTCGAATGATGTTAATGAGCCGTGGAGGGGAGCCAATGCCACCAAAATTCTAAATTATCCGCTCTCAAGAAGGAAAGGTGTTTACCACCAATCCGAGGTATATCGGTGGGCTATATCAAGTATACAAACCCTTGGCCTATTTTCTTTTTAGGATTGTACTTGTCTTATGTGCCCTTACTTACACCCAAAACATTGTGCTTGTCAAGTGCTTGCTGGATTTCTCAAACATTTTTCACCACATTTACAGTTCTGGACAAAACATTCACTTTTAGATAGATCATATTTTCTCACAATACATCAAGAAAACAAATTGTGTTGCATCTTTCGAACCGCATTTGAGTTTCTGAGTCGCAATCGCACTGTTGAACCGCATTTGATCTTTCAAACACTGGATATGTCCGCGTCGCAACACATATTAACATTACAGAGCCGCATTCGTAATAACAATCCGCATTTGTCAATCCCAGAGCTGCATTCGCTCAAACCAAACCACATTCAAAATACTGTTACGCATTCGAGGCCTCAAATGACGCATTTGCCTATCACAAGTAAAACCCCAGTACAAAGTCAAATTTGAGTCTAAAATTTGTCAATCTTTCGTCAAACACTGTTTCCAAGGGGATTCTATCAAAAACCAACTTTGAAATTACTCAAAAAACTTTTGACCATTAGTTTGCATTCTGGAGCATAAGTTTCATCCTTCATTTTTTATTTATTTTTAGTTGTATACATTAGGCATTAGCTTGTCCCTAGGTTTTAATACTTGCATACTTTGGATTAGGCAAACCTCAACACAATTTGAAAACATCATTGCTTTCAAAGCTAGGTTATATTGGACTTAATCATCACTCCCTTTTTCAGTCATTGTCCCTTTTTTGAGATTTTTTTCCAACTCAAAAGTCTAGTTCGAAAAAACTCACCTGTCATTTTGACCTTGTCATCTTGTCATTTTCAACAAAGTCCTTTAGTAACAAAAATTGAAAACAAAGGTTGAGCTTAGAAGTGCTTAGGTATCCTTTCTCAAATTGCATTCTAAGGTTAGATATTGCATATTTTGTTCCCAAAAATCCAAAAATATTATTCATTCTAGTCGTCATTCTGAACTTAGAATTTGCATACTAACATCCTTGCATTTAGGGTCATCTTCATTTTGAGAAATCTCATTTTATGGTGGAAACTAGACTCCAAAAATAGAAATGACAAATGGAAAATTTTGGACAAAACCCCACTTCCACTATCAACAATCCCACGTACGACCCAAATTGGACATTTGATGACCCATTTGGAAATGCAAACAATCAAAATCTCACATCCACATCCAATAGTCCCTTCAAACCTTTCTTATGCAAGGATGAATACAGAAAAATTCTTGAGGAAAACCTAGAGGTAGCGACACAAGATCCAAAGGCCTCTCAATTCATGAACAAATGGTCCTATATGACAGAGATAGAGACTTAGCCATACTCTTAAGTCAAGGAGCTAAGTTACCACATGCATTCAACATCAACATGTTGAGATCAACATCTCCTAACCCTAATGACAATAACGCGCATAACATGTCACATAGCGGTCAGCCTCCAAACACTACGAGCAATACTTTCTTTGAGGCTACAACGACCATGCATGCTACCTCCAACATCCCAAACACCTCCAATACAATAAACACTACATCCATTGGAGGATCACAATTTTCCACAATGCCCACAATATCCACAACATTGTCATAATCAGCTGGAACCAACTTTGGCTCCTTGGCAATGTGGGAAAGTTATTCAAACCCTCTCTTTACCATGAAAGTAAATGCCATGAGGGCATCATCAAGTCACAAAAATCCCCCCTTGATAGCTACATCTATTACCATGAGCACACCTTTGACATATCCACTCATTGGTATTTCAAAAAATCCTTTGGGAGGTAGCAAAAGACATATCTTTATCCAAGGACAACAATAAAACGTTAACATGACAACACAGTCACATGTCACCATCTCCCAAGGACCAAATACAAACATTCCCCTTGTTCAAACCCAAAAATTTGGACAAGGTGGCCAAATAACACAACCAATGGCATCATTAGTACATCACAATGTTCATGGTCACCATATTCCCCAAATAATGACACAAATGGCTGGGGGACATATCCCAACCTACTCATCTCAAGTTCATACTCACCAACATACACCCAATCCAATTTTTCAACACCAACAACACATAATTCTAACTACATCACACATATCACAACATTTCATCCCTCAACAATACACCAACATCCACGCACAACAAATGGGGACCAATGGTGTACCAATTAGTCCAATGTATGGGATCACCAATGACCCTGTTATAGATGCTTTACAAGTAAAACTGATGAGTCTAGAGAAAACTATCCAAAACATACAAATATCAGGAAAGAAATCAGAAATATCATATGATCTAAACATATACCCCTTCGACATGAGCTTATACATGCCACGATTTCCTTTAGGATATGTGTCACCCAATTTTACAAAATACAAAGACAAGACAAACCCCATCGAACATGTTCATGAATTTGCAACCAATTGTATGGATGTCGCCTATGAACAAACATACTTGATGAGACTCTTTTCTAAAAGTCTTGCAGGTCCTGCCCTTGAGTGGTTCTCTACTCAGAAGGATAACCAAACATGGGATGAGCTTAAAAACAAAAATTCATAAAGAATTATGCATACAACATTGACATGGACACCTCTATTACTAGCTTATGCAATTTTACACAAGAGGATGCCGGTGAGACATTTATCCCATTCTTTCAAAAATGGAGAAGCCTCGCTAGTCGATGTCACATTGACATACCCGAAAGGGAAAAGGTGGACATGTTTGTTCAAACACTTCTGGGTCCCCTAAAATATGCATTGCAAGTGCATTGTTGCACAACCTTCACAGACTTAGTCGAAAAAGGGGTCCATATTGAGAAAGCCCTTATCGTAAAGGGGGAACTAAGATACAACCCTAAAAACACAACTGCCAATCCTCTCACCGAAAAAAATAAATATTGGGTCAAAAATAAACATGTTACAAATGACAGTGTTGTCAACGCCAAGGTTGCAAACACTGTGGGTCTTGTACTGGCCCTAAAAGGGGTTCAACAACAAAACAAACCAACAAAAACATTGGCACCCCCTACCAATGTCCCTTCAAACAACCAGAGCAACCAAAATCATCAAGGACAATACTGTCAAATGAGACAATTCCCTAGGGGTCGCACATACACTCCTTTGGGTGAACCCATTGAAGAATTCAAGAAATGCCTCCAAAATGGGGTCATCACACTTCAAGAACCAAAACCATATGACCCAGGGCAGTTCAAACCAACATGGTGGGATGATAATGCATTTTGCGATTATCATCGAGCAAAAGGACATAAAAATTCTACCTATTGACAACTAAAAAATCTGGTACAAGACCTTATGGGAAGTCGTATCATTAAAGTAGGTGGATCACAATTCACCTCCAATTCAGATCATACTATTCATAAGAATCCACTGCAGGACCATGGTTCTCATAATGCTTCTGCGTCAGGTCCAAAGATAAACAATAATCACGCCAATTTCACTCGAGCCAAGTATGACTATTCTAGTGGACCAATTATAAATAATGTCCGAATTGATGATGAATACATCAATACCATTATGGTCAAGAGAGCACCTCAATGCAATGCTACTACTCGAAGTGGAAAGGTCACCATAGCTGGTCCACCTCCCGCTAGACAACCCAAAATCACCATACCTAGCCCATCTACTAAATAGTCAAAGCAATGGCAACCAAAGATTTAGTTCAACCTTATTGATCAACTTGGAAAAACTCTTGCACAAATTTATATACTCGAGTTGCTTCGTATCTCTCCCGTGCATAAGGATATACTGGATGAAACCCTGCAAGAGTTGTCAGTCCCCAAAGACATTGATGTCAATCAGTTTGAGACCATGGTGGGATACCTCACTACGCCTCACCGTGTCACCTATTCTGATCAAGATTACTCGTCACCTAAGACCAACCACAATGATGCATTGCACATTGAAACCTTTGTCCATAAGCACAAGGTCAGAAGAGTTTTAGTAGATGGAGAAGCATGATTGAATATATGCTCCTTGAAACTGGTTAAGGCTCTAGGATTTTCTAATGCATGCATAGACCCTACAAAGAGTATAGTGACTGGCATACGATGATGACAAACGCTCTTCACAAGGTGTTATATCTCTTCCTATCAAAGTGGGACCAGTCATTGTGGATACAACCTGCCAGGTCCTAGATCTAGAACTACCCTACAACATCTTGCTCGGTCGCCCATGGATTCATGCCTTAAAAGCTGTTCCATCCACATATCACCAATGCTTAAAATTCCCATTTGACGGAATGGAAATCACCATAAATGGCAACCCCAACTCCTTTCAATACTGTACCAACCTTAGGGGTATTTCTGAAAACTAGGTGCCTATCAATCAAGAGACTTTAGGGCACTCATCTTCCAAATACATTGATCCATCCACACTTGCGTCATCTTCAACATTCATTCCATCCACATCTTCCACCACACAACTATCTTCCACAAACCCTAAGGTTTAACCCACTGTCAAGATCCAAGACCTCGGCTATGGAGAATTCAAACTGCACACAACATATAGCCTCACAACGATACCCATGTCTCCGAAGGTCTATGGTCAGCCATGTTTTAGAATGGAACCCAAAGAAATTTTCAAAGTTCCACCATAAATAGTTTTTTATCAAATGGGGAGACATGAGTAATGAGGACCTTGCTAACATCATAGGATGGCTCTATAAGGATACTGTCGCACTACCCCCATTACCAGTTTAGAAGTATGGCAAGGGATATGACATAATGAAGGCTAAGGGCTACGATGGTACTAGTGGCCTAGGTAGAAATAAAATTAGATGAAGAGAGCCCATAGAACCTTTCCAAATACCAAAATGTCTTGGATTAGGGTTTGGATTCCCTGATAATGACGATCAACGTACCATTGGAATTTTGAGTGAGTGAGTACAAGATTTGGAAAGTGTCGTGACCACTAAGGAAACCCTCACCGAAACTAACTCCCAAGAGTGGAAATTTGGCCCAAAACGATCCTTAAGTGACTGTTGCCTCGATGATTTGTTTATTGAAATAGGGTAGCTAACCTCTGAACAAAGATTTTGGCAAACATTTAAAATTGATTAAGCACCAAATAGTCAAAGTCCCATTACCACTCCCCATGACATACAATACCCACCATCTAAATCCCTTTAGTCCAATCCATCTGAAGTACCAGATGACACTAATAACCATGACTCTAAGTCCTTCACTCCTTATTTTGATAATGAATATGAGACTAGTGAAGGGGAATATTGGATAGAGTCTGATGTGGAGTTAGATGATGATAATATCATCTACAATATAACTGAATGCATCTGCATGCTTTCTGCATCCTCCCCTCAATTCACCAACACTGACGATGGCATTTCCTTAGTTTATCCTCAGCTAGTTGATTGGGACCAACAAGGCCCGCCAGTCCTGGACACATTTTAGAATGATGAGGGAATTGCAGAGTTTATGGGATTACATGAGGGCATACCCAGTGGTGATCACAAGTAAGGATTCACCATTGATTTAGATTGCACGACATACTTTGGTGAGACTACTCCGTCCTCCAGTCACAAAATTAAAAATAACAATAAAATAAAAAATGAAACGTCTTTAGGTGAAAACTAAAAGGCACCTTCTAACGACAAAAAAGTAAAAACAAAGGATGTATCTACAGGTGAAAATATCTCTGAGGTGCCCAAAGATGGAGGACTAGACTTTCTTCCCATAACACAAGAGAAATCAACTATGCTAATAGAAGACACCATCGAAGACAACATCTCAACAGCTGAAAGTCCCAAAATGGTCCTCTTTGCTGCATCCTTGACTGAAGAAGAGAGAACGAAATTTCACAAATTATTTGCGGAACATAAAGTCAACTTCGCATGGTCCTATGCTGACATGCTAGGATTAGACCCAGAACTGGTTCTGCACCATCTGCCACTATTGCCTAATGCCAAACCAATCAAATAGAAGTTACACAAAATGCATCCTCAAGTTGCTCTATTGGTCAAGGCTGAGTTGAAGAAACTTCTAGATGTTGGATTCATATGGTCTATTGATTATGCTGAATGGATTTCTAACCTAATGCCAATAACAAAGCCAAATGGACTAATCCGAGTCTGCATAGATTTTAGAGACCTAAAAAAGGCATGCCCAAAAGACAACTTTCCTTTGCCGAATATTGATATCATAGTCGACCTCACAGCAGGATACGAGATGTTGTCCCTCATGGATGGTTTCTCTGGTTACAATCAAATTCGTATCACCCCAAAAGACCAACATAAAACAACATTCACTTGCCCTTGGGGTACATACTATTGGAATGTCATGCCATTTGGTCTTAAGAATGTAGGTGCCACATATCAAAGAGCAATGACCACAATCTTTCACAACATGATGCATAAAATAATGGAAGATTATGTGGATGAATTTTTGGCTAAATTGGCAACAAGAAAAGATCATCTGAAAGTGTTGGACACAATTTTCAAGAGGCTAGAGGAATATAAGGTCAGACTGAATCCTAAGAAATGTGTCTTTGGTGTCACCTTTGGAAAATTGTTGGGATACATCATTTCTCAAAGAGGCATTGAGGTCGACCCAGTGAAAGTAAAAGCCATCATAGATATGCCTCCTCCAAGAGGAATAAGCAAACTAAGGACTCTACAAGGTCGACTGCAGTCTATTCAGTGCTTCATAGCCCAATTGGCTGATAAATGCCAACCATTCCAATATTTTTTGCGTAAAGGTATCCCATTTGTGTGGATAGATAAATGCCAAGAAGTCTTTTAGCAAATCAAAGATTACCTACTGTCACCACCAGTCGTCATGCCTCCCATTCATGGAAAGCCATTGATCCTATACATCTTGGTAAGTAATTCAGCAATGGGGGCATTACTCGCATAGAACGACCAAGAAGAAAAAGAAAGAGCTATCTATTGCATCAGCCCAGAAGCTAAGACATTATATGTTAAGCCATCAGATGCAACTAGTAGCAAAGATCGACCCCCTCAAATATTTATTATGTCAGGCAGCATTAACATGACATTTGGAAAAATGGGTCATGATTCTAAGTGAATATGACATTCAATATGTAGAAAGAAAGGAAATAAAAGGACAAGTCATAGCGGAGCAGCTGGCGGACGCACCTTTTCAAAGTGATCACCTGTTAGTGGTAGATTTTCCAGATGAGTCAATATTCCATATGGAACCCAGAACACCTTGGCAACTCTAGTTTGATAGATCACACACAAATCATAGCTTGGGGGCAGGAATCCTGTTCATCACCCCTCAAGGAAACTCCATTCCTAAGTCTTTCTGTATTTCCTTCCCATGCACAAACAATGTAGCAGAATATGAGGCACTAGTTACAAGACTTCAAATGGCAATAAAATGGAAAATCAGAGCACTACATGTCTATGGGGATTCTCATCTTGTCATCAACTAGGTTAATGATGACTATGACACAAAAGATGAGAAGTTGATGCCCTACAAATGAATGGTTGATAGTTTCCAAACTTAATTTCATAAGGTAACTTTTGAGAAAGTTCCGAGAGCACAGAACAAGGCAACAAATGCAATGGCTACAATAGGCTCTCTCTTCGACATACCAAGCAACATGCCTTAGCTAGAATTCCTAATAGAACAATTGTTGGTCCTTGCCTATGACATTCCGGAGTCAGAGATGGTCTGCAAACTTGTCGGTCCTGACTCTCCCTAGTACCAAGATATTTATGACTACCTTAAGTCTCAAACACTTCCACCCAACCTGTCCAATAACCAGAGGAATTCCTTCATCCGAAAGCTTCCAGGTATGCCATTGTCAGTGACACCCTTTACCGCTGTAGCTTTGACGACACCCTCCTTAGATGTCTCGACACCAACGAAGCACGTACAACCTTATGCAAAGTACATGACGGTATATGCGGGTCTCATTTGAGTGGTCCTACTCTAGCCAAGAAAATAACGAGACTTGGGTACTATTGGCTGACCGTTGAAAAGGATGCAATAGAATATGTCAGGACTTGTCACAAATGCTAGATTCACAGTGATTTGATCCATGCTCTAGTGTAGGAAATTCGGCCGATCACTTGTTCTTGGACCTTCACTCAATGGGGACTCAACCTTGTGGGAAAGATTCATCCGACGTCATCCAATGGTCACAAATTCATCATCACCGCCACTAAGTATTTTATGAAGTGGATTGAAGCCATCCCTCTGACATACATAACTGGCAAGCAAATATCCAAGTTCATTCTTAACTACATCATTTTTTGGTATGGCCTTCCACAATCCATTATCATTGACAATGGACGTCCATTCAAAAACCAAGACATTCATGAGTTATGTGAGTGATTTCACATCCAACACCTTTTTTCATCTCCATATTACTCACAAGGAAATGATCAAGCTGAGGTGTCAAATAAAACCATTGTTAAAATCCTCAAAAAGACTATCAATGACACTGGCCATGACTAGCATATACAACTCAACCCTGCTCTATGGGCTTACCGCATTAGCATTTGTACACCTATAGGAGCCACTCCTTTCACCCTAGTCCTTGGAGCTGAGGTCATCTTGCCCATTGAGGTTGAAATTCCTTCGTTACGAGTCTCCCTGAAAGGTTTAACTGATGATGAGTATAGACAATCACTGCTGCACTAGCTAGAGATGCTAAAGGAAAGAAGGCAAAATTCCCTGAACCATCTACAAGCATATCAAAACAGTCTCTCTCGCAGTTACAACAAGAAGGTTATGGTTAGGAAATTTGACATTGGTGACCTAGTTTTCATGCAGAACCCTAAGAACTAGGCTGATAGAGAAAAGCTGGGAAAGTTTGAACCAAACTGGTTGGGTCCTTACATTATTGTATCTTCTTTTGGTTTTGGAGCCTATCAGCTAGAGACTCTAGATGAGGAACAACTAACAAAGCCTATCAATAGTTTACATCTCTGAAAGTTCTACACATAGCATCAGGAGATCGAGCTAAAAATCGTAAAATGTAAAAAAAAATGAAAAATGATAAAAAAATTGCCTTGATGAAAACCTGGCAAACAGGCATCTTGGTAGCACCAAAAAAATAAAAAAATGACAAAAATAGTAAAGAAAAAAATTATTCGTCCAACGGTGAAAACCTGGCAAACAGGCACTTTAAATAAGTACCATGGTGAACACCTGACAAATAGGCACCATGCGTAATCAATCATTGCTCTGCCATCTACTATTACTTTATCTACCTAGGCCTAGGATGAAATACATTTTCCATCACCACCGTAACATCAGCCATGACATCATACCCTTCCTTTCATGGTTGATGACAGTTGACATCAAGTCCTCTATAATGTCTATTTGATACCAGGGTATGTGCAGGATCATCATGGAAAAACAGGCCCTTAAGTGGCAAAAAACTCAGAAAAATCAGAGTTAGGCAACTTGACGTAAAAATTTGAATAAGTTATCTATATTATTTAAAAAATATGTAAGAATAGAATCTATATAAAATTGAATGTAGTTTCTAAACTACTAGGTTTGTTTAAAAAAAGAAAAAATCTATTTGGTGAAAAATTGAAATTTCAATGCAGTGGTACTTAAATTTCAGGGAAAAAATAAGAAGTAGGTGTTTGTCTGACCACCCTAACCACAATAAAATGATAATATTTTCTTATAAGATTTTAGATATAAGTAGATGACTCATGTCCCAATGTGATGCATATTTTTTTGTAATTTTTTTCCAAGTAAATAATTAATTATAATTTTTTTATTACAACTTTTTAAAAAATATAAAAACTCATATGTCTGACCACCTTAACTTGGTCAAAACTTTATGAAATTCAATTTTTATTTTTTTAATCCTATAGTATGTGAATCATAGAATGTGAAGCATGCTTTGGATTCAAAAAATGTGATACTGTTTGAAAGCTATAGATGTTTTTCAATCAACCTATCAATCAGGACTTTAGTCGTAATTTGAATAGAAAATGAATAATAATTACTAATTAAATTCATATTAAAACATAATTTATATTGGTGGAAAGCTGAGAATCTCCTTCAAAAACCCTTTTCATTTTAGCAATTTTGGGTAAAAAAATAGTCGTCATCCACATACCCATCATATTGCCACTTTTTGGCCCATCATGATCCTGCACATACCCACCATAGGAACATCCCTTTTAAGTCATTTAAAACTGGCTAAGTCTTGGATCTGACTGGGGGAAAGTTTTTTATCATGTCACTACAGTGGATGTTGCACATAGTTTTGGAAATTGGAAAAAATTCCTGAAAAAGACCAAAAACATCATACAAAACTTCCTGAAAAAAGACAAAAACATTAGAAAAGGTCCTGAAAAAAGACAAAAACATTAGAAAAGGTCCTAAAAAAAGACAAAAAATTTTGAAAAAGTCCTAAAAAAGAGAAAAAACATTAGAAAAAGTCCTCAAAAAAGACAAAAAATAAAAAAAGAAATCCTGAAAAAAGACCTAAAAGTTGGAAAACATCCTGAAAAAAACCACAACAAACATCAAACGGATTGAAAACAAAAAAATAGAATCATTCCTTGTCAAGTCAATCAATCAGTCTTTTTCATTTGTCCAAACTACGTTGTCTTTGCACATTTGCTATGTAGGCAAGACTCATATTTGGGTCCCTTAGACATTAGGTCAGTCCCTTTAGGTTTGTCAAAATAAAATCATGATTCAATCTTTGGTCATCAAGACAAAGTCATTGGCCATGTCGAACTATGAGTTCTCTGAGTGTATGACATAGGAAAGGCCATCTGTCGATGAGCCCCCGAGGTTGCACTAGGTCAGTCCATTAGGGCTCATGGCACTACACTAGCACACACATCAAAATTCTTCAAGTCAAGAAAAATCATTTTTCAGATGGGAAAACTCCTAAAACAAAATGGAACATTCATTTATTCAAAAATGACAAACACATCAACACGCCAAAGAAAATCAACATATGGTCAACACAAGACAGACTTGGTCAAAGGAAGTTTCATTATCATAATCTGTCAAACTATCAACTTTTGGTTAGCCTTCAGATGTGTCCTAAAAGATAACCTCTATCATTCATGCCTTTAGATGTGTCCTTCCTAGGCATCATCATTGTCATTCGAGATTTTGGAGGGATCCTCTTGACATCTAAGGGTCACTCCTCTTGACATCAGTATTCTTCAGATGTGTCCTTTTGAAGAACCAACTCTGTCATTTATTCCTTAGGATGTGTCCTTCCTAGGCATCATCATCATTTCAAGGGACCGCTTTTGACATTTAGTGATAAATCCTCTTGACATTAACATTATTCAAGATGTGTCCTTCCTGAATTTGGCAATCTTTGACATTTCATCATTTTGACATCACCAAAACCTTGACACCCTGGCATCTCTACGTCATCAAGCTTGACATCTTGACATTAAAACAATGGGTATCCAGAAGCACTTGGTAAACACTTGGCACTTATCTTTTGACTTTTTATCATGTTATTAGTTTTTCAGCGATATCCCAATAATAGGATTTAGAGAAGTAGCGACGTATCATGATGATTGACATACATGATTACTAGTTTCTCAGTGAGGTCCTGATTCAGGGATTTAGAAAAATGACATATCATGATAAGGACTTTGTTTTGTAGTATAGAAATCATGCTGCTATTTTCTCAACGATTTCCTAGGAATAGGATTTAGAGAAGCAATGACATTTCATGAATTGTCCTTTTGGTCTTTTTTTGCTTGTGGTTGGTTTTGACAAAAATACTAGGGCAATTACTCTCTTAGTATGAGTGATGATCATCCTTGTCTGTGGCTGCTTATCTTATGTGATGGTATGACCTTGCACACCTTGATCTATGTCATATCATGGTGTTTATTGGCCATTTTAACAGTATGCCCAATGATGATTAAGAGAAATAAATATTACTATTCTATGGTTAAGTTTTGAAGGATTTGGTCTAGGAACTAACATACATCTTCTTCAGTCTGGCCATTTTCTCTCATCGGTCTGGTCATCTCCTCTCGTCCATCTCACGATGATATCCTATGACATACAAAAACATAAGTGCGTACATGATAATATAAACAGTGCATTATTTCCATATATAAATCATCCACAACATTAAATTATATACATGTCATTGCATATTGCATTCATATTATCATAAACATGACATCCATTCAAGTAAATACATTATGCATATCATTATCACCATCATCACAAAAACAACATAACATATAAATCAACATGGAATCATCATCGCATCATATCATAAGGAACCATCATAGAATATACATGATCCATCATACATCAAAATTATACATAAGGCATCACATCACATATATCATAGTGTATAAATCAAATAACATCTTATAACACACATGTAGGCTGCATCAAAACTGCATCATCATATAATATCATCTCAAAAGTGTACAATGTCACATGATAAAGTCAAGAGATATCCAAAAAATGGAGCTCATAGGCTCAATAATATATACATAATGTGTCATAACATGGAAACAAATACGACAAACATGCCCCTAGGGTGGACTCTCATCATCCCCTCATGGCAAAGAGTGTGGTGGTTGGAGCTCTATGACTGGCATTGAAGTGATGGGTGGACCTGTAGCAGCCTCTGTCTGTGCAACCAATGGAACTGACACTGATGGCATCATCTCCATGGTAATAGACACCTGTGATGTCACTGCAGCCTGGCTCTGAGAAGTCAAAGGATCTGCTACTGGTGGTTTCCTCTGTATTGACCTCTGCACTGAACTATTGGACTCATGATTGTAGCTCGAATGATGAATCGAGGCATGCTTGTGAGAGTGGTGGGACCTGTGCCCTGATGTGTGCCCTGACGAGGTAGATCCTCCTGCACTTGTGTGACTCCTGTTGCTACTCCCACTCCCTGACTGGTGACCACTACTTGTCCTCATCTATGACCATGACAATGTAGGATCTCGTAGCTTAGGAGGTATTTAAGTGGGGAGATAAAGAAAGGATAAATAATTAAATAAATATTTAAGAAAAGGCTAATGAATAATTAAATAATTGAAATAATTATTTAATTATAGAGGAATCTGAGGGAAAAGCTAACTTTTGAATAATGTTTAATTTGAAAGTACGGAGGAAAGGACCATTAGACTTAAATACTTAATAAAAGTCTAGAAAAGTGTGAAAGTCATTTACAATTCTTTACAACACCTTTGCAAGATATGAATTTTATTCAATTTGCAAGGGTCCAAGACCTAATGTGGATGTGTAAAACACCTCACAACACTAGACCAAGTTGAAATTATATCCAATTTATTATTAATTATTCCCATATCAAGCAAGGAGTACTTTTTGCTACGCTATACTAGCACCTCTAATCAAGTAAACATTCAACCATCCTAGGTTAACAAAGTGACCAACACTCCCATCAACCTAGAAGAGACATATGGAAAAGGATTCATGATCTTAAGCAAACAAGGATGTGATACAACAAGTGAACATGAAATTCATCAACTCTTAGAGAAAATACCAATTGAAGATACCAAAGGAGTAGGATATCAAGATCCCCCTCCCACTATATGTGTCCTTCCTTAAGAACAACCAATGCCTCATAATGATGATAAGGATGATATGATCATATTAGGTCCTCCTCCTCAACATCTAACTCAAGAAATGGTTGAATCTAGCAAGAAACAAAGGCCTTACAAACTAAAGAGACTAAAATTACCTTGTCTTCCATCTGCAACTGAAATAACCCTACTCATACTTCTAAGTCAAGGACTTATTACATTACCTCCCATGCAAGAAAATCAAAAACCAAATCCTAAGAACATAAAAACATCACATTGTCAATATCATAGAGTTCTTAGACATAGTATTGATGAGTGTCATGCTTTAAAACAAACATCTAAAAAGTTTAGTATCATAGAAATGATCCCTTAAAGCATTTCCTTTTTCTCCTTTCCATGTAATAGTTGTAGGATCATAATAGGATCATCACCTACCTCAGCTCATTCTTGTCTTGCACATAATGGGGGAAAGAATTAGATGGCGTTGTCCTAGTTCAAAACTTGTTGTAGTCCCTTTGGCTAGTTGTCTGCCTTCCATATACGATGAACAAGATTGGGATGTAGATGACTTGCTATAGGTTGACTCACATGAGTCTTACTAGTCTTTTACATTGTTTCCTTTTTTCATGTTACGTGTGTGATTGCATGTGTGTAATGTGATCTCCCTGTTTTGTTTGATCTATCTCTCTTTGTGACATTCCTCTATTTAGACCTAGACATTCTTCTATATGTCATAAACCTTTATCTTTTCATTTGTCTTGTGTATTCCTTTTTGGGATGAT
Source organism: Sequoia sempervirens (assembly GCA_007258455.2). NCBI lineage: Eukaryota > Viridiplantae > Streptophyta > Pinopsida > Cupressales > Cupressaceae > Sequoia > Sequoia sempervirens. Next base: position 523,245,035 of record VDFB02193867.1, on the reverse strand, counting down.
GCAAGCTATCAAGACATTTAGGTTCCTTCCATGTTGACCAAAAATATTTTCCTTTATCTTTTTTTTTTGTCTAGTGTTTTCCTTTAGGGATGATGCAAGGCATCAAGACATTTAGGGCTCTTCCATGTTCACCCAAAGGATTTTCCTTAGTTTTCACTCTCTTTGTGTCATTCTTCCTTGTTCTATGAGTATTTGGGGAATGCTGATAGTTCTGAGCTCTATAAAAACATTGTAGCAAGGACATACTAACCCTGAATACATGGATCCCTTATGTGATTTTGGGATTTCATTTTGGGGGTAGCACCTTTTCATGACGTAGCTTTATTTAGAAACATATGACTTGGCATAGGGCTTTCCAAATAATCTCTCATGTCCTATTTATTATTAACATTTATCATTTTATACTTTAAATTAATTTCTCACATGTTGTTTAGCAATTTCTTTAAAGTGGGGGCATACATTAGCATTATTCCTTTTTATTTCAACTCATATTTCATTATGTAGTCTTTTACTTCATGTGATGCATATTTTACATTGGGTGTGATTCCCTTCAAGAGCGTGATCTCTCTTAGTATATTATATTCCTCTTAGTGGCTTTATGTGACAGATTGCATCCCCTATGTTGCAAATCTTCTATTCTTTGATTGGTTCTCTCTTGGAGACATTAGGCACAATGTTCCCTAAGTTAAATCCTTGCATGAACTAAGAAAAACTGCTTTTAATGTACCTTACACTGCTTTTTCATTTACGATAGTTGTTATATGGCCACCTTGCCTAATACACTTTTCTTGCTTGTGGATCCATCCTGTTTGTTCATGGGTGTCAAGCATACAAAGTTTTGCTTGCCTTATGAATCTTGCTTTTGTTGTGTGTCACCTTATCAAAGTTATTAGGAGGTATATATTTGGTATGGTTAACATATGGGAGCTGAACTTAGGTGTGACTTTCCCATAGCCACTTGCTTGTCTGTGTGAGCACATACCAGCTATGTGCGTACATGTGTCTTTAGGGGTTCACCTAGTATATAACCTAAGATTCCACTAGCCCTTGTGAGTGTGTTTTTGGTTTGCATAGTGTACATTACATTCCACTTGTAAATGTTTCTGGACAAAAAACTTAGATTTGATCCACATCGCATTGGACAAATTGTCGAGGCTTGATCCACCACATTTCTTCTCTTTTCCTTTCTTCTTAAATATCTTTGACAGTGTATGCTTGTACCATATTGTTGCTCCTTACACTATTCACATTTGTGTTCTTTTGTTCCAATGTTGGTTTTCCATAGTATCTTGATGCTTGAGGCTTACGCAAACCTCTTGATCATTGTTGTCCTATCTCACTAGCATTGGTACACTTGGACCCGTCTTGATGCGAGTTTGTCTACTTTAGTGTGAGTTTGAATCAAGTTCCTCCTCTCACTAAAGTGGGGACTAAATGTGGTGTATAAAAATGAATCCCTTTACATTTTCACACTATTTTGGGCCTTCCCTGCTAAAATTGGGCTTCTTTATGCCTTATTTGGTCCTATTTTGCATCCATAAGCCTTATTTAATGCATCTTTATGAGGATAATTCTGACACTTAATTAATGGCCAATAATAATTGATGATTTTGGGTTGTGTGTTCAATATTTAATGATCTAGGACTCATACACCACCTTGGGCATATGGGTCCCACCTAAATATTCGGGCCTGATCCTGAATATGGCATAAAACTTAACATTTCCTAAAATTTATCTCCTAAGCTTAGGATACCTGGACTCATATGCCCCTTCTAGTGTATGAACCCCAATTTATCTTGGACCTATTTTGAATTCAATTCTTGGTGGGATTTTATTCTCCAAGATCTAATGTCAGCTTGTAGGGTTGTAATTTCAAGAAATTTGGCATAAACAAGTGTAAATACAAGGCCATTTTACATATTTTCTCCTCGCAATTTTCATGAGCAAGTGTGATCTAGCAATTCAAGTATTCAAGAGAATTCAAGAGTATTCAAGAGCTAATTATCAAGCATTTTGGAGAAATATTCAAGATTCAAGCATCATGTCAAAGTCATCATGCATCATGTATGTTTTTTGCATAACATTTGTGATGTAGAGTTTTCATGATTCAAGCAAGCATTCAAGTCAATATCCATAACATTCAATCAAGATTCAATACCTACATTCATGCTAACTATTTCACATAATATTGCAGCCTTCCTATCAACGGTTTGGTCAATTGCAATATTTCATAATGTTCATTCATCATTCCTTCATTCTATTTCATTCCATTTCAAGGTTTGATTACCAAAATGGGATTTGACCAAGGAAAAGCCCTATCCACTAAAAAATTAAATTTTTTCTCCCTATACATGTGTGATTGCAGATCTAGGTGTTTTGAGACTTGAAGATCCTTTGAAGACAAAGTTGTCAAGAAATTGTCATCTTCACAGAAGGTCACCTATAGGTAAGAATTCAAACTTTCAAACTCAAAGATCAGATGAGAGAGAAGCTACAAACGATCGCTATAGGATTATAGAGGTTTTATTCAAACCCTAATACTAGGACTAAATCACCACCTTGGGTGTATGAGTCTCAATATTACAACTTTTCAACAATTTTTTGTATATCCTAGTTTAACAGTTGTAGATTCCAGATTCAGCCAAAAACCCTAAGTTGAGACTAAATTTCCCAGTCTAGCATATGAGTCCTAGTTCACATCAAAATTTATAATTTTAGTGTTGTATACCTTGTTTCGCACATCTTCAATCTTTCAGGTACTTTGCTTCACCTTAGTTTTTTATTCTAATTACAAGTTCTTTTTCTAGGTTATATAGCTAGATTTTCATATTAATTTCATTTCCTTCTTTCTAAGCATTTTATTAGTGGTGAAACCCCCTTTTAATCACACCTAAGGAGTCCTTGTAGAAATATCTTTTCCTAATTGGATCATTAGGTTGAGATCTCTAGGGTTTCCTTTAATAAACTAGAGTGAAATAGGAGGAGGTCCCTACCCCCTTTATGTGTTCCATCTCCTAAAAGGTGGAGCACCCTATTTCCTTATGTTCACCACTAGCCAAATGACACACGTGCTCACTTTGGGGTAGTGGAACCTCAGGAAATCCACTAGGTGAGTATCCCAAATGGGCGGCAAATGATAGAGTCATATTAGGTTCCCATACCATATCAAATTTATCCTCCTGACAACTTCAATAAGGCACCACAATGCTAATCAATTATGAATATTGTGTCTAGAAGGTTTTTTTTTGAAGGGGATCTCATTTGGTTCATGTAAGGTCTTCTTCTTAGGGATCATTGTGCCTAATGTCTGCAAGAGAGGATAGATGAAGTATAACAGATTGCCACTTATAGGATGCCTTGCTTTGCGTCATGCCAAATTAAGGGAAAGTAATATTCTTATAAATATTGATCTCTTGGAGGGCATCAAAACCAATGACATCACCAAGAATAGGACACATGTCACAAGTACAAAAAATCACACCATGAAATATGAAAAATGTTGAAAGATGTCATCGATGTATGCCCCCACTTTAAAGTGATTGCTAACACCATTGTTGTGAGTAACTAATTTAAAGTAGCAAATGTTCCATCCAAAAACTTGAGATCTTACTCAAAAATCCCTATGCCAAGTCATATGTTCTGAAATAGAGCGACGTCATGAAAAAGGAAAGAGGAGTTGCTGCTAAAAAATATGGAAGGGATCTATGGATTCAAGGTCAGTATGTCTTTGTTACAATGTTATTATAGAGCATGGAACTATCATCATTCCCAAAATACTCATAGAACTGGAAGACTGACACAAAGAGAGCAAAAATAAAGAAAAATCCTTCAGGTCAACATGGAAGACACCTAAATGTCTCAATACCTTGCATCATCCCCAAAAGGAAAGCACAAGACAAATGAACAAGGATACAAATTTTACAACATAGAGAAGGATGTAGTTACATATAGAGGAATTCATAAAGAGAAAGAGATACAACAAACAAACTAGTACAGGGGATTGCAATATGCACATGAAATCACATAAAAGAACATGAAAAGGAAAACAATGCAGAAGACTAGTACTTGGCACATGCGAGTCAACCTATAGCGGGTCATTTGCATCCTAATATTGGTCGGTATATATAGAAGGCAGGAAACTAACCAAAGGGACCACATCAAATGCCAAAACTAGGAGAAGGCTAACTAATCCCCTTACCCCCACTAAGTGTGGGAGAAGGATGAGCCAAGATGAATGATGATATGCTGCTCCTTGCAACAAGGAAATTTCTTTTAATGAGTGTAAAACATGCTATAGTGAGCATGCTATGATCCTAAAACTATTACATGGCAAGGAGCAACAATTATTGTTATTGATTATGATAAGTAAACAAAGTATCAACTTGATGCATATAAAATGAGATATCTATCTATTTAGGATGCACCAAAGTTAAAGTTGTCTTGGAAGAATATTTTGTAAGAGTGTTGATGTTAAGTGAAGGTTTTTTTGAGTCTTTCATTTCCTTAAGGACAATAACCAAGAATACTAGTTGTTTCTTGTGTATTAGGCTCTATAGGGACACAAAAACCTTGTTCTCTAGCACCACATCCTTTTCCACTATACTCGAGTTGGTTCATAAGTTCATAACCTCTTCCATAAATATTTTTAATTTCTTTTGGATTCAATGGTTGTTCATAATCAACATCATTAGAGTTTGGCATGCATGTTGTCTTTTCTTCTAAAGTGGTTGAAGTGGATGCTTTTGAATTTTGCATTGACATTACCACTTTTTATTTTCCTTTTTTTAGTCTTTTTTTATGATCTTGGATTCTCCCGTGAATGTAGGTATTAGATCAAAGGTTTCCCAAGAATCTTCCAATAACTTGGTGACTTCTTCAATATTCTTTTCTTCTTCTTTTTCTTGTACAGGTTCTACATGTGTGATTGGTGTCAATGGATATCTAATGTGCATAACCTTAAAAGTTATCCTTATTTTCATGATCTCCTAGTTGAGGGGAGTCTAATTTCACTTCATCATCTTCATCAAAGGAAGTATCATTATTATTATTGTAATTTTTTCGACCATGGTACTTCCCTAGTAGGAGAGTAGAAAACTAGATGTTCATGACATTCAAAGGTTGGTTCTTCTAAAATGACTTCATCAAAAATAAGGGTTATCAATGGTTGGATTTTCTTTCTTATCAATGATGGAATTATCTTGTTGAATAATGTTTTCCCTAGGGGAAGAGGTACAAATAGGATTCTATGATTCTCATTGATTTATCTTCTATCATCAAAATATCTTCTTCGCCAATATTAGTATTAGGAGAAGACCAAATTTGATTTTTATGACTGTCCATGATTTCATCCATTTTTTTGAAGGTCTCATTCTCTTGTTCCATAATATCTACCCTAGTAGGAAAGATTTCAAGAGGTTCATCACATTCCATGATTATATTTTGTAAAGTAACTTCATCACAAATAGGGAAGGCATCAAGGGAAGAAAAACTATGATTTTCATGCTTGCCAATGATTGGATCCTTTCATTCAAATAGATCTTTCCAAATGGTAGGAGCATTAGGAAAAGGAGAAACAAGATTATTGTGACTCTCAATAAGTGTATCTTCTGACACCAAACTATCTTCTTCACCTATAGGAGAGATATTAGGAGAAGAAAAAAATTGGTTGTCATGGTTATCTACAATTACATCCCTATGTTCTATAATTTTTTTTCAAGTAGGAGAGGTAGGATTTTCATAGTTCTCAATCATTGGATCTCTTAACACCAACATATCCTCCTCAAAAATGTGATTTTCATGATTTCCCACATTTATATCTTATTTCAATAAAGCATTCTCACAAATAGGGGAGGCGTTGGGAGATGAATGGAGACTAGGTAAAGTAATGTTAAGAAATGTGTCAATGGTCTCATCTTCTTGTGTTATAATATCTTCCATAGGGAAAGGAGGATAAGGACAAACAAGACCTTCATGATTCTCAATAATTGTATCTTCTTTCACCAAGACACCTTCATCATCAATAGGAGTGGTATCAAGAGAAAAATAGTTATGTTTTTCATGGATATATGTGCTTGTATCCTCTTGTATCATATCATCCCCACAAATGGGAGAGCTAGTAGGGCTTGAGCGAGGGATAGGCAATGTGATATTAAGGATTGTGTCAATTATTTGATTCTCTTGCTCTAAGATGGTCTCATAACTAGGAAAGATAGTAGAAAGATGGCTAACATGTTTCTTAATGATCTCATTTTTGTGCTCTAAATTGAAATCATAATAGGGGATGCTGTACTTATGCAATCCATTCTTTACCATATCAAAATCACATCTCTTAAAATGAAACATGCTAGTTACATGAAAAAGTAAGCTATCTAATCTATGCAATGCTTAAAAAATGTAAACAAATGTACTATAAATATGGATATTTTCATTGTACTTAAATGAATTTTTGAAATGCATTAAAATTGAATACACTAGATGGATGATTTGACCTAGATGCTTGAAAAATAAATTCCCAAAAATTTCAAGACTGATATGTAGGTTACCAACAAGCCTAGAAAGTACAAAAAATCACTAGAAATCTCATAATAGTTGGTTTTTGTAGGCCGCAAACGACTCATTCTCCCAATGGTGAATGGGTCCTGGTATGCTTTTTCAAGAAAGTCTAAATCTAATATTGAAGCTTAGGAACCGTGAAAACTTGTTGCCTATTAAACCCTAACAGGGACTCATTCACCCTAGGACAAATGGGTCCTAGATTAGGGTTTTGAAACTAATTTTTTAAAAAAATTTCAGGTGGTTTCTAATGATTTTCATATTCAAATCTGCTATGTAGTACTTTTCAAGTTCAATTTTCTGTAAATGCAATGTGAAATGCAAGTTGAAAATGTGACAAAATGGTGAACTAAAAGAACTAGTTTGATATGTAAATTTGTTTTGATTTTAAAATTATGCAAGTTTATGTGATGCAAGATGATATTCAAAATGACTAATTTTTTTATATTTTTCATCCACTTAAAGAATAAAAAAATAATGCAATCTTAAAACCCTCTATGAGTTGCAAACTAGAATTCAAACTATACGAGAGGGGGACAAACCACGTTCAAGGCCCTAGGCCATAGGGATCCAAGAGAGGAAGACTGCCCTAACTTACCTTAGCTTAAAGGGGTGTTGGAAAATGTGGGAAGAGAATGATGATGACTATAGGGCCCTTTCATCACTCTACAGATCTAAAACTCAGAATAGGGTTAGGCAAGCCAGTTTTTAGGTTCAACACTATGCCTAAGGAAGCTCCCTACCTGAGGACAAAAGTACGGTCTTAGGACTACAACACGATGCACTGGCATCTCTCAAGTGCGTTTGCATTCGTACGACCAGAGGACTAAAGAGACAAGGTTAAATACAAGAAAAAAAACTATAAACCTAGCTAATTACTTTCAAAGGGCCAAAACAATGTTATGAAGTAGGAAAAATATGCACATATATGATAAAGTAAATACACAAGAGTTAAAGTGGCAAGAATAATCTCATAAAAGAACTTGTTCACTAGTTGGCTCTAAGTGCATGTCCACCTACACACAAGAAAGAGGGAAACTTGGTTGGGTTGTATAGGGTTCTAGCTTAGTTAGACCCCCATTTTGGTGTTTCGATCTCCATGGACAACCAATTTTGCAACGATGGAGAAATAGTATGATAAAGAAAGGAAATGAAGTAAAGAACACTAAAACACTACAAAGTAGTAATGTGCTACTCAACCAAATAGTAGAGGAGAGGAGTAGAAATCTTACCACCTCCACCAAGATCTGACAAGCTAATGGAGGAGAAAATGAGATGAATCAAGCCCCTGCTGCAATGATGTTATTCCACACTTGCTCTATTGATTTGATGGAGTGATGTTGTTGTTCCTATGGAGTGCAAAGTGATGCTAAAAATGCTTGATAATGTAAGAAGTGAGTGTAAGAGTGTGAAGAAAATTTATAGAGGATGCATAGAAGATGAAATTCCTGAAGGAAGAATGAATTCGATGAGAGAATGAAGAAAATGACCATATTCGATTTGGTTGAATGAAGAGGGCATTACAAGTCAACCCTCAATGGGAAGTGGAATACCTCTACAAGCTCTAGTCATAGGAATCTCCTAGGGATGTAAGCGCATTGCAAGGATCATGTCTGTGTGATGTGTGGGCATCCTTGATAGTTATTCCTCTGTTGAAACACAAAATAGGTGCCAAGTGGAATGAAGTTAGTGGGCTTGTGTGGAATTTAGCCTTCGAGTTTGGTTTTCTAATGTGAGATAGGGTAAAAGGGGAATTTTCATAAGGGGTTCCAGTTGGATCCTATACATTTTTCCCCCACTTTAGCAAGCATGAATACTAATGAGTGATTCAATAAAGTAGATCAAAGAAGTAGTAGGGTTATAAATGTATACCTAAACCATTGAGGAAGCAAATCACAATCTAGTGAGCTCGAGAGTGCAAGAAAAGTTAAGGACTTCATAGCCCCATAGACCTATGAAGCTGATGAATGATAGTGTCTTATAGGCTAGTAGACCTACAAGGAGGCAACGCCAAAGATCTCTCACATGAAGGAAGCCCCAAGAAGCAAGCACCTCATAGGCCCAAAGACCTACAAGGAAGGTATCCTCCAAGATATCTTGCATGAAGGAAACCCTGAAAAGTGCCTTACAGACCCATAGACCTATAAGGAGGAAACCTCCAAGATCTCTCACATGAAGGAAGCCAAGTAATCACCTTACAAACCTATAGACCTATAAGGAAGGTGTCCTCCAAGAACTCTCACATGAAGGAAACCCAAAGAAATGGCCCTATAGACCTGTAGACTTGTAGGGGAGTGACCCCCAAGATCTCTCACATGGAGGAAGCTCAAGGAAAGCACCCTATAGACATGCAAACCTATAGGTTGGTATCCCCCAAGATCTCTCACATGGAGGAAACCCAGGAAAGTGAACTCCATAGAGTCAGGAAGTGACTTCATAGGTGCACCTACAAAGTGACATATTTACCTACAAATAGTACATGTCCAAAAGAAACCATGCAGAAAAGTAGGTGGATAGTCACACAAACCATCAAAAAGTTGGAAAAATTCCAAAGGGGTCCCTTGGGGACCCGGTGTGAAGAAGGGGGTCCACTCAAGGGATGCACTATTCAAAAGTATGAAAGAGATGAGTCTTTCTCAAATTGATTTGTCATCAAGGAATCCTTTTGAAAGATGTTCACTTCATCAAGGAATTTGAAAGGAAGAATATTCCCCCACACAAGGGGAAGATCAAAGCTATTCCCACTTCAGAGGAAGGTTTTCAAGTGCTTTCTTTAAGAACCCATGATGAAAGAAACACATTCCATTAGGGTTTCAAGTTGTGAATGTGATTCTTGAAAGAGTTTGTGAAGATTCTCAAGAAAATATTCATTCACAACAAATGAAATTTTAGAAAATCAAAGTAATGGAATTGTCACACATGAAAGGGACAACTCAAGAAAAGAAGAGAGAGAGATAAGAAAATAGCAAAAAAGAGATGATCACAAACAAAGGGCATGGGGGGATATGGTTTCGCTGGGTTAGATCTGCTCATGCTTATATAAATAATAGGTAACCACAATGCAAGGTGAAAGATCATCAATCCCCACTAGATCAAGAAGAATGCACGAAAGAAAAATAAAAAAATAAAAAAGTGGGTTAACATGGAAGGGAAGCCTAAATTCCCCCAATGCATTGCATCATCCCCAATTTATTGAAATCAAGCACAAGCATGGAAGAATGATGATAGAAATAGAGGAATGTTTATGCCACAAAAACCACGCCTATATCCAAGTACCAATAGGGGTGACAAGGGTCATCCAAGCACACATAAAATGATAATGGGGGAAACACTTCACAACACACACACACTTCTAATCTAAAGATAAAGAAGAGGGCCTTCATTAACAATAATCGACCAAGAGGTCATCTGCTTCCCACTCTAGATCATCATAGGGGGAAGAAGGATGAGCTTGTAGTGGTGGAATGTTAAGGGGAGGACCTTCTGACCCTCCTGCAACAAGGGCCAAGGAAGAGAGCCCCACAAGATCCTCTCAATTGAGTTCTTGTAGAGCTAAGGTCAGCAACTTCGTGAAGATCACCAACAAGGCCAAAACCTCATCCATAGAGTTAAACATGCACCTTACAAGAGTGCCATGTTTAGCTTCAATGGATGGGGAAGGCTATGCTCAATATTCACTGCTAGGCTTGCCAAATGATTCAGGAGCGGTGATGAAATCAAGGGAATCCAAGACTAGTTTTGTCATTAGGACAAAACAAGTCAGCACAGGACCACGTTGTGGAGAAGGTGGACTCCTCTTACTTTCCCCGTTGTTGGAGGAACTACCTTCCACCTTCTACTTTGTTAGGGGATGTGAGCTCCCCACAAACAAGGAAAGAGGTGAGGAGGCAGAGGAGGAGGAGAAAAATATAGTAGACACCATTGAAGTGTTTCTCCTATCTACAGGTTTTGGGAAAGGCGGGATATTAGGAATAGACATAAAAAAAAGGGGCTCCATTGAAGGACCGATTAACATTTGCACCTTTTTAGGGTTAGGCACATTCATACTTGTAGCAGAATCTAGAAGCGATGTAGAGCTAGACTGAATGGAAGTAGAGGGAAGGAGAGAGGGGGACACTACAAGAGGCCCTAAAGTGGGGGTGGTCATCTCCTCTTCCTTCCTTTGTAAGGCAGCCTGCTCAAGCAGGAGAGTCTTTCATCGGTGCTTGCGCTCCTGCGCAAGTAAGTTTATACGACTCCTTGAACTAGAGGCTGGAGGTTGTGAAGGAATGGAGGGCTTCTACTCATCCATGGGAGTGTCCACTATAGCCATTTCTAGTGGAGGAACAAACTCCTGAATGGGAATAGGAGGAGAAGGTTGGGGAACATCAAGAGGAGTCAACTTGAGCATCTTGACAGTAGGCCTCTTCCTGCTTGCTGCTTTGGGAGGAGTGGTAGGAGGCTACAAAGGTTGAGACATAGAGGACTCTCCACAACCGGCCTTCTTCCTACTATATTGAACAAACCTAGGCTTTGTGGGAAGAATAGGAAGTTCAAATGCGGGACGCTTAGGATTTCGCTAAGCGAGCACCATAGGATTCTCCTACAAGCATGAAATAGAATCTGATGGCACCACAACATAGTGAGGAGTGCCACACTAACTAGTAGTAGAGGAAGAAGGAGGATCTTGGGACTGCTTCTCTTCTTCCTTTCTTCACACCTTGGTGGCATCACTGTTAGCTTTTAGGAAATCCCTACGTGAAACATCATAGGGTGACAGAGGGTATCTCACTCTTTTTGTCAAGTTCCCTCTCTTATAATTTTGATGAGTATGGTACAAAAGGTCCTTCCTAGGAAGAAGAGGACCAATAGACATAGGCTAAGAGTAATCGAAGGAGTAGCTACCATGAGCAACCAATAGAAAAGTCCATTGTGTGTGTGAATGGTGCTCACAGGTGCATCATACCCATCTTTATGTAAGAAGTTTATTAGCATGATCTCCTTAGTTATAATGTTTATTTGAGATGTTGGATCAACGAAAAACACCAACTATGACATTCTTGTTGATTCGTGCGAGAATTTAGAGAGGAGATGGTTCCTTTTTAAAACCGATTAGCAAATCCTATGAAGTGAAGGTTATACCACTATCATTGGTCATAGACTGCATAGAGGGGATAGGTTGATGCAAGAAGGAAGCCATTACACACACTAGACAATACATTCACACAACCCCCAAAAGGTGACAAGACAGAATAGCGACCCAACTAAGGTTTCATCATGCAACACTTTTGGAACCTTCCAACTATACCTACTAGCTTGGGTTGTAGGTTGGGTTGCGAGGCAAAGAGCCCCACAATGCTCACACCTACAACTCTCCTAGAATATGAGGAAAGGGTCTTTTAGTATCACAAAATGGAACCAAGATGGTTCACGTTGGGTTCACGAAAAATGTAAGAGAGGGGGACCAACCATGTTCAAGGCCCCAAGTCATGGATAGCCAAGAGCGGAAGGCTACCCTAACTTACCTCAGCTTAAAGGGGTGTTAGGAAATGCAGGATGAGAATGATGAGGACTATAGGGCCCTTTGATCACTCTATAGATTTGAAACTCAAAATAGGGCTAGGAGAGCCAGTTTTTGGGTTCAACACTGCACCTCAAGAAGCTCTTTTCCCGAGGATGAAAGTGCAGTAATGTTGGTGTCTCTCAAGTGCGCTAGCATCCATATGGCCAGAGGACTAAAGAGACAAGGTTAAACACAAGAAAACATAGTAACAACCTAGCTAATTACTTTCAAAGGGCCAAAAAAACACTATGAAGTAGGCAAGATATGCATGAATATGATAAAGTAAATACACAAGAGTTAAGGTGGCAAGAATAATCTCACAAAGGAACTCATTTGCCAGCTGGCTCGAAGTGCACGCCCACCTACACACAATAAAGAGGGAAATTTGGTTGGGGATGTATAGGGGCCTGCCTCAGTCAGACCCCCGTTTTGGTGTTTCAACCTCCATGGACAACCAAGTTTGCAACAATGGAGAAATAGTATGATAAAGAAAGGAAATGAAGTAAATAACACTAAAACACTACAAAGTAGTAATGTGCTACTAAACCAAATAGTAGAGGAGAGGAGTACAAAGCTTACCACCCCCACCAAGAGCTCACAAGCTACTGGAGGAGAAAATGAGAGAACTCAAGCCCCTATTGCAATGGTGTTGTTCTACACTTGCTCTATTGAGTTGATGGAGTGATGTTGTTGCTGCTATGGAGTGAAAAGTGCCGCTAAAAGTGCTTGAGAATGCAAGAAGTGAGTGCAAGATAGTGTGAAGAAAATTTCTAGAGGATGCATAAAAGGTGAAATGCATGAAGGAAGAATGAATTTGAAGAGAGAATGAATAAAACGGTAGTATTTGGGTTGGTTGGCTGAAGAGGGCATTACAAGTCGACCCCTAATGGGAAGTTTAATGCCTTTGCAGGCTCCAGTCGCATGAATCTGCCAGGGATGTAAGCGTGCCTCATGGTTATTCCTTTTCCAACACATGAAATGGGTGCCAAGTGGAATGAAGGCAGCGGGCTTGTGTGGAATTTAGCCTCCAAGGTTGTTTTTCTAAAGTGAGGAAGGGTAAAAGGGGAATTTGAATAAGGGGTGCAAATTCACTGTTATACACAAACTAAAGACCCTAAATGAGATCTAATTTAGTGCATATAAATGCAAATGAATGAAAGATATAATCTAAGATGAAAATAAATTCTAAAATTAGAAATCTATGATGCACAAAAGGTCGAGTTAACTAAAATGAAATGTGGGAAAAAGGGAGAGGGTGATCCAAGATGAATCACCAAGATTATTAACTTGTCTTTTTCACTGGTTATTTCATTCAATTATGCATAGATAGACATAAAAATACAAACCTAATGATATAACAATAAAAAGGTAGGTTTTAAGATGCCAAAATGATGTGTACCTGCTCCAAAAAGTGCTTTTTCAGGCCTCACTAAGGACTCATTCGCCCAGTGGCGAATGGGTCTTTGCTAGGAATCTGGAAAATTGATTTCTGGGTTATGTTCTTCAATGTATGCACTCCTAGATGTGTTTAGCTCTTGAAAGTTATAAATAAATTCTATAGAATACTTTTTGTGATCTTGCAATAAAGATGACAACTTTTACAACTTCAAGCAACTTTGACAACTTTTTCTCTCCACATGATCTTCAACCTAAAACCTACAATCACACATCAAAGAGGAGAAAATGTTGATTGTTAGGGAATAGTGGTTTTCATTGGTCAAACCCCATTTTGGTAATCCAACTTTGTAATGAAATAAAGAAACATGAAATAGAAAGAATGATGAAGGAACAATCCTATGTTACACCTCACCACACTTATTTTTGAACCTTGGAGTACAAATCACCAATCTTGCATGTAAGTGCCCTCAAAGAATGTAGATATTGATCACAACACTTTATTAGAAACAACACCTTGAATATGCTTGAATTGGATCTTTAATGCTACATCAACAATTAGCTGAACAACATGCGTGATGCACTATGCTTTTGACATGATGATATGATCCTTGATTTCTGTAATAAACTCTAATAATGTGCCCTTTAATTCCTTCTTAAATGCTCTTGTGAACTCTTGATCTCATAAATTTTCTGTAATGCTTGAAGACATGAAATTGCTAGATTCTTAGGTGAAAACATAGTGAAATAACCTTATATTTGTACTTAAGATTAAATCTCAAAATTCAAATAACCCAAGGCAACATCAGATCTTGAATTTGAAATCATTAAAATACTTCCAAAAGCATATTCCAAGGGGGGTGTCCTAAGTTAGTGAGGACCCATTCGCTATAGGGTAAATGGGTCCTAATATACTTAACTAGGACACATTTCGAGGGATGTAAAATAATATGCCAAAATAGGGTCCTAGGACCTAGTGAGGACCCATTCCCCATGTGGAAAATGGGTTCTAGGTCACTAGCCTAGCACATATTCCTTGCAAAATTAAGTATTGCGTAATTTCATTTAATAGTGTCAGGTTTTATCCCTCGAAAAATGCAATAGATTAGGCTTGGATTTGAATTTAAGGGGCCAATTAAGCTCAAATTAACCTCAATTAACTAATAAATCCCTATATTAGTGTGAAAGTGTAAAGAAACACTTTACAACACCCTAAATAAGGCACAATTAAGTCCATTTTATCATTAATTGTGAGAAAGGGTTACTTTTTTCTATGCTACAAAAATATTGAAATTAGTTGATTTTTTTTTCAAAAAATTAGATTCATCAATTGAAAATTTCTTCAAAAATATATTAAAAAATTTGAAAAAGAAAGAAATAGTACCCTATGTAGGAAAGGTACTTAGATTGTACCTACTTGTGTAGGTACATAGTGGTCACAAAAGCCATGTGGTGAGGTCCCTGCCACCACACATTTGGCCTCAATCATAGGCCCCACACATAGTTGATGACCATAGAATAAAACCAGTGCATAAAAAAGGAATACTCTAGGTTATTTCAAACTATTGTGACACCCTTCTAGAAACCCAATGAGTGGAATATTCTATAGAATATTCTGGGAGAATATATTGGCAATAATAAGGAATATTCTAATGACCTCACACTAGTAGGTGATGTGTAGCAGGTCATCAATTTTAACCTCACAATTGAATGATGTTAGCATTGTGTCACCCCCATTTGAAAATTTTGGTCCCCTCACAAATGGAGATTTTGATTTTGTAGTCCAAATTCAAGAGGCCATAACTCAGTCATCTAACCTCCTTTTCTCAGAAATGTTTTTTGATTTGGGGTAGAATTTCATTCTCTTCATAATGGTGTAGTTAATTTTTAATTTTGGTGCTTGGTTTTTCTAGAAATTTTAGATTCTCATAGGTGTTGTTGATTCATTCTCATTTTGAGAACTTCTAGAGCTCTGTTCCTTCTCCTACTATAACATTTTTGGGTATTTTTTAAATTACATAATTTTTCATGTACTCTACAATGGTGTGATCAATTTGATCGCATTATGTGTAAAAATTTTATTCTAAGCTTAAGGATAATTTTGGCTTTTGTATGCACTAAGATCAAGTCCACTTCACTTTTTTGGAAAGTATCATCTATAAATGCACTAAATATAAAGTTCCAAATGATATAGTGTTGGGGGATTCTTGATTGAGAGATTTTGGGAGATGTATCTTGGTGCATTCTTTTGATTTGTTTGCTTGTTGTCTTCTTTTTCATGGATCATTCTAAGGCTCCTTTGCTAACATCATACAACTATTCAAATTGGCATCAACATGCATGGAGTGCTCTAATAACTCAAGGTCATTCTCTATATGTTGAAAATAAGGTACCTAAACCTACATATGCAGATACAAAGATAAAATGGATGATTGAACATACCAAAGCTCTTAGATTTCTTCATAGCTTAGTTTCTCAATATATCTTTTTTTCAAATTGAATCATGTCAGAGTTATCATGAAGCTTGGAACAAATTGAAAACATTATATGGTACTAAAGATGAAGTAAGAGGCTATCAAATTGATAATGAATTGATGAGCCTTGCTCCTAAGAACTTTGACACCATCCAAAACTACATCAATAAGGTTAATGATCTAAGAGAGAAATGTAAAGCATGTGGAATTGATAAAAATAACATTCAATTGGTCTATACAATAAATTGAACAAAATTGGTCTTGATTATGCTTGTTTTGTTTCTAGCTTTCATACCCATAGAAATTGACTATGGGGTTTGCATATACTACACCTTCATTTGCATACTTTATGAGATAATACTAAGCAAAAAAATATTATCTCGATAGGTCTCATCAATTCATCTAAATCTCAAGCATTGTTGGCTAGTCAAGTGAAAGAATAAGATAAGAAACAAAATAAATCAAAGAATAATCCACATTCAGATCAAGCAAAGAATCAATTTTCTTCTAAAGAGAAATCATCTAAGAAGCTTAGACATGATGAGAATTCTTGTTATAAGAAGGATATTGATGAATTGAAGCATCTTCTTAAAATGAATCATATTGATTTTCCTTCTAGAATGTCTAATTCAACTTCTTCTTGAAAAAAATGTCTAATAAGGACAAAGGTCATGCTAGTTTGGCTTCTACATAGGAAATAAGGAGAAAACTCTTTGTGCTGATATAGGTATTAGATTAGGGAGATGGCTTCTAGATTTAGGAGTATCTCATCATATGAGATCTTCATAGTCTATATTCCCTTCTATTGAGACTTGTGCTATGTCTCTTACTTTTATGGGAAACAATACATACATGAGTGTAATTGGGGGATCTATTAATATTGGGGGGGGTACTTTCAATAATGTTTCGTGTGTACCTCATTTGTTAAAAAATCTTCTTTCCATCTATCATATTACACATTTTGGAGATTGGAGGACAATGGAGTTCACTCCTGATTGAATTATCATTAGAGACTTAAAGAGTAGAGAGATTCTTGCTCTTGAGATTTTTGATCATTCATCTCATTGTACACCTTTTTAGATTTTTCTTCTGATGATGACATTGTTCCTTTTACTGTTGATCACACCTCTAGTGTGAACCATGATTTAGAGGAGACTATCAGCTACTTGAACTTGGGTGTTCTCACATTGGATCTCATTCTTAAGCCTTGCATTTCATCTCCATATTTTTTTTCATTTGATGATGCTCACTTTGGCACAGTGTAACTAGCCTCTTGTGATTCAATACAATAAGATCTACATCATCTTCCAAATATAGTGACTTGGGAAGAATTCTTGATAGGTATTTCAGACTTGTTTGTGGAGTCACATATTATATATTTGGTTTGATGGAGATGGTCCTTCTTTAGTTGTTGCAAGGGAACACTCTGACCCTCTTGTTCATTGTCTACATGATCATCCTTTTCACTTTTACATGAGTGTTGATACTTTTGGAAAACATTTGGAGGAGGCTTCTTTGTCTTTAGAGGAGATATCATTCTCTTTGGATTATGTTCTACATTCATTTCTACTAGGTTCTAGATTGTCTTCTTCAATAGTGTGGCCTAGAACTCCTGTTTGGAGTGTGTTAGCTTTCAACATCGACATGGAGACACTTACACATAGTTTAAAGACATCACACATCATCCTTCTTCCCACATCTTCCTTTCAGGAATGGGAAGAAATCCTGCATATATTCCTAGTTTTGTTTCTTCCTAAGGGGAGGAACTTTGATTGGTGAGATTGGATCATCTTCACCATTCAATGTTGAGCTTCTACCATTGTAGGAGACTCACCATTGAAGGGGGCTGGATGGTCTCTCTTCTTATTATCTCTTATGGGAGGTCTTTTTCCTCACATGGGGTTTTATCCTTTTCATTGTTCATTAAGAGTACTTTGTTTTTATCTCTCTTTTGGGGAGGATTTTTGTAGCACTAGGTTTTCTCCTTTTCTCCATTTTTGAGAGATTGTATTTGCATTTGTACGTGGGTACCTAATATTTCCTAGTAGTTAGGATCCATCCTTGCATCTTTGCATCATTTGCATAATAATCTACCCCCTAATTGTACTTAAGAGGGGGTGTTGGTGTGAATAAGTCTTGTATTAGATAATTCTTACTAGGGGGTTTATTCATATGTTAAGTTTACTTAAGTCCTAAGATTCTTTCTAGAAGACTTAGTTGTCATGTCTAGATTTTATCTTTTTGACTTTTTTTTCAAGCTAGTCGTCTCATGTCATAGGATTAAGACATTTGTTAGGATCTTTTCTGATCCTATGTATTTCTCATTTGTAAATCAAGAGTTCTTGGATATTCAATTTCATCGCAATCTTGAGCATTGCATTTTGATCTCTTTGTGCTTTCCATTTGGCCTCTAGATCTTGGGTGGAAATTTAGACAACTCTAACACACCTTTTCTTTTGTGATATTTTGCATTAGTGTTGAATAATCCTCTATGCATTAAATTTAACCCTGTAAGTTATCATTGATAGTATGAAGCGCCTTTACCATATATATTGCAATTAATTCTAGATAGGAATAAGGGACACACATGCAAGTTGAAAAATTAATGTACCATGTATTACCAAAGTGGTTGCCAACATGTGTGTCATATCAAACTTACTCTAATAATGACCAAAGAAAATAGCATCTAGGATTTTGATTAACATCATTCATAGAAATAAATAATTTCTATAAATATATCTATTGTGATGCAACAATGGAAATGGACACATATATAAAAATATGGTTACCATATTTCTCTCTTGCTTGTTAACTCTGTGGTTTCAGGGCCCTATAAAACCCATTTTTTCCTTTATAAAAAGCAATATGGTTACCATGAATATCATGATAAAAAATACACCTTAGACATTAAGTTATTATTGCTACTAGTAGAAGGGATGAAATCCTAAATCTCGGATACATAAGGAATGACTAAAGAAATACAAAAATGGTGTTTGTAGAAGGTGACTATCATCATAATTTACACCACTAGACTAAATAAAATCTACATAGTGCATTCCTAGAAAAAAGAATAATTGCCTACATGCGCAACCTCTTGATTCATAATATTCCTTACACAAAGAAAAACCATATACAATGGAAAGTGGAATGTAATTGAACAATCCATATGCATTAGTACTAATCAATTCAAAAATTAGAAGCACTACAACTAGGCACATTGATGTGACTTACATCTAATGGCTATTTGTGATACTTAAAAGAATTTATGTACCTAGAAGATTAGTTGTTGAGGCACTCTTAGCCACTATTCAATAAGAGTCTAGATTTTCCCACCACTAATTAGAACACACAATATTATTTGAAATTCATTAGTTTTAGAATCAATGAGGTGGCCTCACTAAATATTCCTGCACTACATGATATTCATTTATTCACTATTAGTAAAGAGGTGCATGCCACTATGAAAGGATCAAGCTCACAATCGCCAAAGTTGATGAGTAGCAAGCCAAAATATGTACATCAAGAAAATACAACCAATGAATAAACAATGGGGTCCATAAATGATGTCATTATGCATCACATGTTACTAGGAGATTGATCCATGTAACCATCCATAGAGAACTTAGTTGTAACTTGCCTACACATGGGATGGTATAAATATCCCACCAAATACAATTACTACCTTTCTTCATGACCCCTTCCTTTTGAAACTTTTAAAACTTTATAACTAATATTCAAAGTAATTATGGATATAATACATATATATATATATATATTTATTAATAAAAGTAATTTGTTGAATATTGAAAAAGGTAATAATAATTGATTTCGAGATGAAGATAATAATAAATGATTATTAAATAATGATGATAATATTATAATATCTAAAATAAATATATTCATGCAAAATAAAACACAAACAAATTAAATAGTAATTGTTTTTCTTATCTAAGTATTTATCCTCAGTTTTATAATTCTTTTAATTTATCTTGATTTGAAATTGCATCTTAAAAAAAATAAGATTTCTTCATTAGTAGCATTATCTTCATAATTAATTTTGGAATAAAATAATAAAATAACATTAAATCAATATTCTTGTTAGTTACACTATTTTGTTAGCTATTTAAAAATAGAATAATGCAAATAAAAGATAAAAATAATATTTTTATCATTAAAAAGAAGAAAAAATATACTATGACACTTGTAAATACATGTGAGATACAAAATATTAAATGTAAGATTAAGGAGAACAAAATTAAGACTAAAAAAGAGAATTAGAACATTTATAGATTAAGTACATCTATCTTTGATTTTTATATTATCAATCACAAATTTAATTAATTGTATAATTTAATAACACTTTTAATTACTTTAAACTAATATAATTAATGCTATTAAAAAAATGTCCACTACTATTGCCACTAATTTAGACGTACCATTAACTATTGACAAATATACATGTGAAGTCAGTGAATTAGGAAGAAATATTATTTATTTAACATTGAGATAAATAAATATCTAAACCTCGTTACAGTCATTAGCAACTTTGTTATACCAATGATATCATAGAAAGGTGTCACCACAACTGTTTTAGAAACTACCTTTCATTTTTTCCAATGTCTATTTCATTTAGCTAGTGGAAATTGCCACGCTTGTTTATCCCTTTCTACTCCTTTTTGTTAGCCATGTGAGTTCCCAAAAATATTACTATTCTGCATTCTTGAGAATTGATGGTCTCCTCCTAAATCTACTCTATAAAATAGGATTACTATTAACTATATCAATACAATGAGTTTTTGACAAGCCGTGAAACTTGTACCTCAATGGTATTACAAGGGAAGCTGAGTTATGTGTATTACATATACAGAACAAGTAGTTATGGGTATTGTATATGTAGAACTCCAAGTTATATAGGGACAAATTCTTGGGAGCATCCTTCCTGGATCTTAGCGTATTTGATCCCTACCCATTAGCTATGCCATCTACCATTAAACACTTTAGATAACCCAAAGATCTTATCATAGACAACTTTAAGGTAAAAAAATTCCAAAAAAAAATCCTAAGAGTTGTGTATTGGATGAGATGATTTTTGAAGGTAAAAGTGTTTTTCCATTTTTACAATAAGTGTTCCTTAAGGTTTTTTCCATATAGGCTGCAATATTTTCTAATGAATGTATAGTAATTGGGTGATGGCTAAATATATGCTCAAAACATGGTAGGCATGCCTGCTTGTTAGTATTCTTGTTTTCACTGCTTTCACATGTGGACAAGTTTTCTATTTGTTTTGTATTTTGATCTTTCTTGGATGGACTTTTGATTTCAATGATCTTGGTCTTACAAATATCAAAATTTATATAGCTAAGGAATATGAACCATCAAATTTTCATAGATGTGGCATACAGTAAATTCACAGTTAGCAATTCACTAACTATTTATTGATTGGATAGATTATCCACAGTAAAATTCTCAAAGAAACGTTCAATTTTTTCGTATTTTGAGCACATGATTAATGATTTTACAATCAACTAAATTTCCATGGACATTAAACTCATAACTTGCTAGTTTATTAAAAAATAATATAATTCGTTTAGAATGTGTAATAAATATCTTATGGTCAAATATTAAAGCTAAAGTCTTCTATACTACTGCACAACCCTGCTTGAACGACTAATGTCCTATTTAAATCGACTTTTCCACTATCTGTTTGCTTTTTTCACGTGGAATGATCAGATTTCTTACTAAAAGAACACCTGAGTGACATGATCAGAAAGTATAAAGTATTATAAACCTTTAATGGATCCTCAATAGTGGTCACAAAGAAAACGCATTTTTTTAATGGACAAGGAAGGTACCAATAAATTCTACTGTAGTTGATTATCTACACGCACTGTAATTCTATTACCATCCATCCTTTTTGTTTATGTTTTATTGTAAATAGATACAATGTAAACTTTGTCTATACTATCAAAGTAAAAGATAGATTAGAAAAAGGGAAGAAACACCATGTAAAACTTCATGGATTAAGGCATCAGCTGAGGGCAGATTCTCAGAGTAAGCTTTTCTTATAATCATATCTCTAAATAAGTGTGTTAAATTAGGGGGAGAGGGGTTCATAATGGAGCAGGATCTAATAGTGGGATAGAAGTAGTCTTTAGTGGGCTCCATAGTGGAGCACTTTAATATCCAATTGCAAAACACTTTTTATCCATAAAGTACACAAAGTGACAAATCATGTGATGCCACATCAGCGCACCAATAAAACATGACTTAGTGCACCACTGTTAGTCTCACTTTTTTTTGGGGCCTTTTTGGATACCTTAACAAAAAGCATGCTAATGTGGCTCTAAAACGAAATATAGAAGCACATCAGTTGCCAAATAAACTATTGTACAAAATTGGGAGTGATTTGGAATTTCCACATTGGATTTTGAGAAACACGAAGTTGGGGTGCTCCACTATGGGCCCCTCTCCCCTATGCTAGAGGATTGTCTTTCATGGTTATTTTGATTTGTCAAACAGTTTTTCTGTTTGTTACCCATAGCTTGATAGAAAGTAGAATTCATCATTGGAAATATTGTCTTAGGTATCAAATATTCTACTGTTTACTTTGGTATTTTCTTGTCTTTTCAATTTTGGTATGTTTTAGCTTCAAACTGCTACACCACATTTATATTTTTAAGTCAAAATTGGTATAATTATATAGTGGAGCTTTTCACTAGTTAAAATTAGAAGATTTGGGTAAGATATTGTAATGCATATATGATTGATTATTATACATTCTTGGGTTGGAGATTATTTTTGGAATAAGTATGACATCATGGATTATATTAAAAAAATAATGATATTAGTTTATAGTTTAAATTATGTCTTAAAAATTATTTAGTATTTATTGACTATTTGTGAAAAATATGTAAATATTAAACAAGCAGAGAAATAGAATAAAACAGAAAAATAATGAACAAAACAAGAGACACGAATTTATAGTGGTTCGGCAATTGCCTACGTTCACTCTTAAGCAGGGAATCACTTTATTATCAATCACCAATTCATTTTACAATACATGATCAGCCACATATTTATACAAGGCTAGGAGAATATCAACGGTCATGTGATCGTTGGGCTTCACATCCCAACAATCTCCCCCGTGAAGTCCAACTAGCACAACCATGCATTGACATGCCATCCCCTGCATTTCCCGTTGTCTTCACATCGCAACCAGGCCCATCGAAGATTTGAGTTTGGCCAATGACTGCTCACAAACACAGCGAATCAGTCTTCTCCATGTCAAATCAGAGTTAACAAGATCTCCTTCATCCAGAGAAGAATCATTGACCAGAAACACAATATGGTCACCTGTTGTACTTGCCATCCCTGCAACATCTTCAAATACTACCCATTTCAGGGCCTCTTCCCGCATTACATCTGCATAGGTTCGAACAACGGCATCATTTCTGAATTTATCTTTTCCAACAACCATTCCAACTAGGCTAATGCATTCCATAGCCTTGGTACGCCACATACAGTTAGTTTTGTCGGTAGCATTTAGTAATATGGCTTTCAAATAAGACATAACTGCATCATAACACATCTCTGTGAAAAGCTCCCAGTACTCCTCCACTGCCTTTACCCACGACTCAGTTTCTATCTTCAGCTGCCTCATTTCCAGAATATCTGCCAAAATGTCGAGGGCTTTGAGCACATCATTATGCCAAACGTTGGCATAATAAGTAGTTTGCTCCCTGGAAGTGTAAGCATTGGCGTGGCCTCCCATGTTCTCGATCTCCTCCTCGCGCCTCTTGGTCCCCTTGAAGATCATGTGCTCCAGGAAATGCGCTGTCCCCCTGAAGGAACTATTTGTTCCTTCCACTCGAATTACATCATCTGCATACGAGAGAGGAATCTGCTGATACTGTAAGTGAATGTCGTCACTTGTTTTCCCAGGGCTGTTGTCAAAATAATGGGGTCCAAGAGGGTTCTGTGAGAGCAAACGTACAAGATCCACGTGTTTCCCATGTGCAATGGTGGAACGCCTTTCACTCTGATCTGCACCCCCAGTAATGTTACCAACGGTAGAGCCATCCCGTATGGCAGGCATATTCCCACGCATACTCTGGACAGGGCTAACAGGATCCGCACAGGAAACCACAGGAAAAATCCCACCGCTACCAATGGCGTTGGACGGAATGCCAAGCGACCGTCGTGGAAAACCAGGAGCTTCAAATATTCTTCTCTCCCTACTGCTTTCACCTTCCACCGCCACTGCTACTTCCGCTCCCAGTAATAGCCGCTTCAGCTTCCAACCAGAAAACTTGTCGTCCATTGCAAGCTTCTCCAAGTTGTCCGCTGGCATATCCTCTACCTTCACAACTGTCGGCAACATCTCCATTCTTTCCTTAGACCGGTCTTGGATCTCCACATACCCGTCCGAGTGGGCAACCGAAACGTTACAGATTGGAAACCACCTACCTTCCATAGTGCTGACGGTGTCAAGCTTCTCCACGAGACCTCTGGCATCAACGCCTTCTTCATCCTCCTCGGCACCAGAAGAGCCCTTGCCGTGCCTACTGCCAGCAACTCCTCTTCCGTCTGGACTTTTTCCGCCACTGCCAGCCTGCAGGGCTTTCTTCTCGGAGTCCTCCAAATCGGCCACCATATTCACCGATTCCACTTCATGGCAATCGATGTTCAAATCGGTAAAAATAGAACGGAGCTCAGCCAATTTCTCCTTCAGCTTTTCATTTCTTTTCTTTTCAGAAAACTCCCATTCTTTCACAAACTTCTTTTTTTCTCTCTCCATACAATATATTCGCTCTCTCAACATCAAACTCTCCTCTTTTAGAAATACAATTTCTTTGTTCAGGTGTTCCTCCCAGTCCTCGGCTTTTTCCTCGGGTTCATCTTCACTCGCCTGGTACCAGACTGCATCCTCCTCTCCCAGGGAGGCATCCTCCTCATCTCGGAAGGCAAACTCCGCAGTCTCTCTTTCAACCAACGGTTGCTTCAAACCCTCTTCTTCAGCCGAATCCAAACTGTCAAGAAATTCTTCAATGACAAAATCAGCCTCATCATCATCAAATACAAAATCAGTTATACCCATTAAAATATATGGGAAGTACCGAGAGGCTTCTTCAAATTCCATCTCTGCTCCTTGGTTCTAACAAACAACCCAACATTTCTCCATAGCTCTGATACCAATTGTAAATATTAAACAAGCAGAGAAATAGAATAAAACAGAAAAATAATGAACAAAACAAGAGACACAAATTTATAGTGGTTCGGCAATTGCCTACGTCCACTCTTAAGCAGGTAATCACTTTATTATCAATCACCAATTCATTTTACAATACATGATCAGCCACATATTTATACAAGGCTGGGAGAATATCAACGGTCATGTGACCGTTGGGCTTCACATCCGAACACAATAGAGTTTTGAGTGATAACAATTTGTTGACTTGAATGATAAATTCTTGTATATTTATAAGTTTTCTTTAACACATATTTATATGCCAATGTATGATTGATCATAAAGGTTCATTAGGATTTTAAGATTGTGATTATACTAGATGTATCAAAGATAACTTCAAGATTACGATGGATTTCTATTGACTATCATTCCAAGTTTTAATTGTGAATTATAATTAATTTAAAAAAATTAAAATTATATTTCAAAATTTTTTGATAGAATAAATATCTCTTAATCCTTAACTTCTTAACCGAAAATATATTCACATAAAATAATACTCATATATGAAATAATAAAATAATTTTATAAATAATTTAAAATTATCAAGAAAAGAAAACTAACATCGAAAATTGCACTTCTCTCCCGCGTTCCATCCAACGTCTTTTCTGTGGAAATTTGGTGGAAAATGGTGGGGTGCCTATTTCCACACGGAATTGACCGTAAAAAGTAGTCATCGTCGAATGGGACACTTACCAGACCGTAATGCTTTTTTATCACATTAAAAGAAGCTTTCACATTTGAGAATGGATTAAGTGCCACAAGTCTTGGACGGATGGAAGCATTCATTGTTAACTGTATCTTAACTTTATGAAGACTAAACTTTGTTGGTTTTCTGAATTCTGGTTTGTTAACTGTATGTGAATATTTTAGTATTCTGTTTGCTTTTCTTTTATTTTAGATTTCCAGCAAAATTTTTGTTTTATAAATACAACTCAATTTCTTCATTCTCGTGAAAGTTTTCCCCGCATGCGTATTGTTCAATTTTCTCCTTGCGAAAACTTCGGTGATATTTATTTTATTTATTTTTATTTATAAATGTTCTATGTTTTATCTTTCTCTTTCTTTTTTTTTCTTTTTTAAATTTTTTTTCTTAAATTATTAATATTATTCATTGTAAATATCATAAATTAATTAAGTATTTTAGAATATATTATAATTTATTATTAATATTGATTAAATTAAATTTATAATTTTTAACGTCTTTGGAATTTCAAAACGTAATTAATGTAGATGGAAGATAATTTTTGTTTGTTAAAATTTATTTGATTTATTCAATCATTTTATAAAGGTTATCAATGTTTATATGTTGAGAGATTTTAAATATTGTGTATTTGAAGTTGTGTCTTTATTAAGTATAAATTTGTAAAGAGTTGAACATGACTATGAGAAGGTTAATGGTTTGATCTTGGAGAGTAGGGAACTTTCTACTTGTTTTTCCTCTCCTTCAAATTTAAGACATGTCGCTCAACCCCCTCTAGACAAACTCCACATTCAATATTTTAAGATTGAATAATATTAGTATGAAAAACTTATAATCATGCTCGTCATCATGTAATAGTGGTGGCATAGAATCATATATAAAATGTGACCTCAATTCTTTATCAAGGCTAGGCTCTCCTATCAAATTTGTGTCATCCATATATAACATTAGGATCTTATGAAGGGGTTCTTAAAACAAATTTCTTTTGAGGTTAGCAATAAAAATTGGAGGCAACTAATGGATTATGAAAAAAATATTGATTCATAAAAAGATTTACACATACGCATCCTACCTCATTAAAAATCCAAGCAATGAATTATATAAACCTATTTAGTCCAGGTTGGGCTTGAATCCCACAACCATTATATTGTGTCCCTGGAAGTGGGAAAAATATTCTATTTTTTATTCCATGAAATGTTTGGATATGATTAGGAATGTTTGATATGTTATTCACTCTCCCCTATTAGAGGATCCTTGCTCAATATCAATCTTTCGAAAGGCTTCATGTATGGTTGAGAAAACCATGTGGGTTAATGACTTTCTTGGTTTGAAGAGCCTTGAAGATAAGTTGGTTGCACATATGGAAGTTTTAAAAGGTAATTTTGATTGACCAAGAATTAATAATGCTAATATTGTTAAGTCTCCTCCAAAGCAATATTAAATGGAGGAAAGGAATAAAAAGAAGAAAAAAAACCTTTATAAAAGAACACACCTAATGACTTGAAAACCTACTTTGAATGATCTTATGACTTGATTGTAATTGTTTAATCTATTAAAAATAAAAAAAGAAAGCCTCTTTAATTTTATTTTTTTGTTGAATCAAAGATTACTATAATCCACTCTCAGATAATATTTTTGTGGCTCCTCGAGTACTAACCCATATTTACTACAAACACATATAAACACAAATTATGCTATTTTTTTGTATATGCATTAAAAATTTGAATAAATAACATAATTTATTATTTTTCCTACCCAAATTTCATCTTAACATTAAAAAAATAAAAGAAAATTATATTCTAGTTTCTTTAATAATAATGAAAATATACAGATCATAGATTAAAACATGCATAACATATTTAGTTGAAAATAGATTGTATGAAATGTTGAAGTATCTTCCTAAATGAAACCATAAAGAACATATTTTTAAATATACCATTATATTTTAATTTAATTTAAATTCCTACTACTCCTTGTTATTTTGACTATAAATGTCAATGTGAACTATCTAGCAAAAGAAAAATTTCTATGATTTCTTTTATCATAACAACAAAATGTGTACTTACTTATCTTTGAAAAACATAATGAAAAAATTTGACCTCCTTTATTCTATTAGAATGCATGCATTGTCCTCATGTACATGCATTGTTTAGTAGTTATCCAAAAGTGAAAGATAACAATGTATTAATAGCTTCTTTTGTGGGATTTTGATGTGATGTAGAGTTTCAAATAGAATGCTTAACATATCTACAATGGATCTATTTATAAAATTTAAATTTATACAAAAGATGAATCAAACAATTTGTGTGCAAGATGATAAATGTGTATGACAAATATATTGATTTTTTTTACACTAAGTACAATATATGATGAATATGTTTATGTTTAACTTATTACAACACTTATGATGTTAGAACCCAATGAAAAATCAAGAAACATACTAACTCACTAGGCAAGCTTTTATATTTTTAATGGGTTTTAAACTTTGGATCTCCATTCATATAAAGACTATAATAAGATTTCAAGTAACATCCAAGATAAATGATATTTTTATCCAATATTCAAACTTAAAAACAATAAAATTTAGTAGTCTAATAAAAATAATTGTATCGATTACTATAATTACCTTAACAAAATAAAGAAAAATAATTGTAAAAGCCGTAACCCCGTACTCGCTGGTGGGTCTTGTTAGAGATGAATCAAATTTATACAAAAGATGAATCAAACAATTTGTGTGCAAGATGATAAATGTGTATGACAAATATATTGATTTTTTTTGCACTAAGTACAATATATGATGAATATGTTTATGTTTAACTTATTACAACACTTATGATGTTAGAACCCAATGACAAATCAAGAAACATACTAACTCACTAGGCAAGCTTTTATATTTTTACTGGGTTTTAAACTTTGGATCTCCATTCATATAAAGACTATAATAAGATTTCAAGTAACATCCAAGATAAATGATATTTTTATCCAATATTCAAACTTAAAAACAATAAAATTTAGTAGTCTAATAAAAATAATTGTATCGATTACTATAATTACCTTAACAAAATAAAGAAAAATAATTGTAAAAGCCGTAACCCCGTACTCGCTGGTGGGTCTTGTTAGAGATGACTAGAACACAAAGGAAAATCGGCATTATGCCATAAACAGTAAATCTATGAACTTTGAAGTGAACAATGAGGTTCTGGATTAGATAACAGAGGACTGGAATTTTACTCTTAGGTAATTGCGAAAGCAGGACAATGCGAGGAGAGAGAGTTGGATGGCGTAGGCATCTCAGACGATGATGATCTACCATTAGAGGTAAGAGAGTCGCTATACACAGCTACAGGCAAACACAGGGGAACATATGGTAATAAAGCGTCAAAAGTCATGATCTTTAACACCTCTGTCATCTTCGGTCTCGCTTTTGGGTCGGGATGCGAACATAACAATCCCACCAGCAACAGCCGCTCCATTTCTTCACTATCGAAATTCCCCTCTAGCTTTCTGTCTGCCGCATCCAAAACTTTCCCTTGCCCACGCAAATGGCAAACCCAGGCCACCAGTCTGAAATTGTGTTCATGTAGGGTAGCATCAATGGGTCGCCTTCCGCAGGCAATTTCCAAAGCCACAGCTCCAAAGCTATACACGTCTGACTCTGGACTGGCCTTTCCGGTTTCCATGCACTCTGGTGCTAAATACCCACATGTTCCTGCAACCACAGTCGTATGGGAGGCGACGCGATCGTATTCTACCAGTCTTGCTAAGCCAAAGTCCCCAGCTTTGGATTGAAATTCGAATCGAGCAAGACATTGCTGGCCTTCACATCTCTGTGCACAACCCGCTGATCCGACTCCTCATGAAGGTAAATAAGAGCAGAGGCTAAGCCACAAGCAATGTTATACCTTCGAGCCCAACTCAAACAGCCCTTGCTTTCATTGAATATGTGATTATCCAGACTTCCATTTGGCAGGAACTCGTAAACAAGAAGCAACTCACCTTGTTCATGGCACCATCCCAAAAGCCGCACAAGATTACGGTGTCTCAGCCTACTGATTATGGTAACCTCTGCGATGTATTCCTTTTTACCCTGCCTCGATCCTTGGGATATTCTCTTTATTGCCACGGTCTCATTGGTTGTAGGCAAGGTACCTCTGTAGACACCTCCAAAACCTCCTTCTCCCAGCAATTCATCGTCGCTGAAGTTACGGGTAGCTGCGCTGAGTTGAGCATAAGAGAACTTTCGTGGGCCTTGAGAAAACTGTTCGTCTAACTCTATATCTCCCTCATCTCTTTGATTTTCCCGTCTCGTTTCTATCTGTTTTAAATACGACCACCCGCCAATAAGCAATAAGCACCAGATACCCAGGAAACAGCCTAAGGAGAATACCCAGATAATTTTCTTTCTACTATTGGGAGCTCTTGAATGTAACGGCCTAGCAGAGGAGATTTCCCACGAATATGTAGAAGAAAAATTCCAAGCTGAGACTGTGTGGGTTTCTATTTCTTTTCCAGTGGAGGCGGAGAGGCCAACCCTGACCACCTCCGGACTATAGCTACGCAGATCTATGTGATAAGTCAAAATGGGGCTTTTAGGTTTAGAAATATTATTGCAATTAGCAGAAGGGTTATATAAAAGAAATACCTGTAACTGCTTTGTACTCCCATTGTAATCTACCCACGCGTCCCAAGCTTTCCAATTTTGGAGAGTATTGTTTAGGAACTTACCTTCAGAGCTGAGCGAAACGTTCGTCACGGAAACAGCTGAATTGACGTCTATTCCGACATGGTTACCATCAGGGTCGAAGATGTTCTTGAATGTGTCGAACTCGACGGCCACTACTTGATTTGAAACGTTACCATCTGTGGTTTCGTTAAAGAGGCCCAGCCATTTCCCAGAAGCATTTGCGGGTGGTTTGTAGTCGAAAGGGGCAATAAAGAAAGTGAGTCCATCCGCTGAATTCAGGCTGGAGTTTCGGATAACGAACTGCAAATATGATGTAAAACTTGCGAGAGACCCAGAAGAGTTGTCCCATAGAGGAACTGGTTTGTTGTAAGTAGCCCAGCCTACGCTCCATTTCAAATCACTACCGACTTCATTTCTGGTGAGTTGTATTTTGTCCCCTTCAAAGTAAGCATCCGAATCTACTCTGATATCTGTTTGGGGAGGGAAAGCAAAGCTAATGTTTCCTGCGCATGCCATATGAGAGAATAGAGTGACGATCAAGGAGAAGAAAGGGAAGAGAGTCCAAGCAGAGCAGTTTGCCATTGGAGTATTCTTGGAAAACATCGCATTTTAATCAGAGTTTACTGCTCTATTTTAACGTACGCTGTAAAGCTGCGCAAATTTTGTCCTCGCAGATTTTGTACGGAACGGTGTACATGCACTCCGGGCTCAATGGAATGCACTCCGAGCTCTTTGGATTGAATCTGCTCCTTTCTATGTTTGGAAATTTGAACCACTGTAAGGCGTTCTCTTTAGGTGGTCGCGAAATGAAATGGACCTTGGGCCCAGTGGAAAACGTTTATCATGCAGATTCGATTCAAAAGCTTGGACCGCATTCCATAAAGCAGAGTACAATACTTTACACCTGCCAAAGAATCTGGCTTAGAGAAGGTAGTGGAGGAACTGTGCTGGGTTATTAGCATGAATTTGTAAATAGTTGCGACATGATTGTCACAAGGGATCACTTTTTCTTTTCTTTTTTTTTTAATCATTATACGAAATTATTTGTTATGATTTTAATTTTATTTTAATTTTTATATTTAAAAATGCAATTAATTTAAGCTTTTCTATATAGACAACAATATTTATTATGGAGTGAATGTTTGATGTCATTGTCTATAAAATAAATTTTTAGATTTATTATAAATTATAAAAATAATATTTCAAGATTGTTAACAAGGTTAGTCAACAAATAAAAGAGATTGAGATATTTGTTCATGCATTTTAGGTTTTGCAAAGTTAAGGTAGGTAACCGTAATTGATACACTAGTTAGAATGTTCCCTATGCTTGTATTACAATGTATAGAAGATATAAAGATTCGTACAATATGACAAAGGATTTTAAGATCAATGATAACAACTATTACACTACCTATGTGACTAACATTTATAGTATGAATGAGGTAGCATACTTATATGTATTAGATTACTCCTGATTGAATTTATCATGTTTAAATGTAAATGAGAGTTAGGAGGGGAGCTTCAATGTATAGATCAATATAGATTAGTTCCTTTCGAGGAGTCATAGAGTCTCCTAATTCAATGCCCTCCTTATTCTTGTAATGACATTGTTGCTAATGGTTTAATTACTTATTATTTCTCACAATAATAAAACCAATTGTATGTCGTTTTGATAGTTAGGATCCTACTTTGTAATTCATTGTAGTCCCCATATCTCTTGCTATTATTAGTGAAAGATTTATACCACCCATTGAATAAAAAACAACACCATATAACGATTTAAAAAAGAAATATGTGCAAAGAAATATATAACCCTTGTTTTGGTTTGGAAAAGGGATCTAGGTCCTAAATCACACTTGTCCAATTTTTGAGGATTATAAATGATCTCAAATCCATTTGACTACAAATCTGAATGGAAGAGTGAAAATGGTAGATTAGGGTTCTAATTCTTGTTTGGTGGGGGATTTGTGTTAGTTCATTAATTGATTGGATTGATTTAATTCTATGATGCAATGATGTTTGTAGGTAAGCTATGAAAATAAAAAATATTTTTGAGAAATTGAATGCAACAAGACAAAAACAAAATCCACAAAGGCAGAGAGTAGACACAAAGGAACCTAGTGTATAAATTTAAAGTTGAATTAGTTGGTCTATGACGTGGTGTGCCCTAGATTATCTTCCTCTTTTGTGAAACTTGAAAAACATAGGCTTGAGGTCCTTGGTCTGTGGTTCATGTTCTCCGGAGGTCATTATCAAGAACTTCATTTGTTGATGAAAGAATCTAGTTTCGTGTGTCTTGAAAACTTGTAGGCTTGAATGCACGAATGAGAAATTAGTCTTTTATTTCCCTCTAGTTAGCTATAGATATAAAAAGTTGCACACATGAAATAGAGGGAAGACTTGTGCCATATAGGGGCTTGCCTAAGTCAAATCCCATTTGGTATTTCTACATCCACAATAGCTATGATGATGTAAAAAGAGAGCTTACCCTTGGTAGGGTGGATATTGAATGATAAAAAAGTAATGAAATGACTAATTTTAGAACTTACCACTTAGATATGTATTCATTGATGGACTGAAGTCATGTAATAATCACCTTCAAAGATAATTTGATATGATTGATTAAAGTCTTGAAAGTGTTAGTACTAAAAAACATGAACAAAATTACATAAAAGAATTATTGTTGATTGACATGATGCTTGACATGAATGAACAATATTAAAATGTTGATAACTCTACTCTTAACTGCTCTCGATTGCTTTTAGGATTCTCAATTGTGTTCAATGAAAGTACTAGGATTTCATTAGGTGTTCTTAGGATTTCAAATGATGAAAATGACTAGAATTTATAAGCAATTTTTCTAATTTCACAAAAATCAAATGTTGGTAGTTGACAATTGAAATTAAAAACTTAAATTGTAAATTACTAATACCAACATATTCAAATTGGAGCCAACACCTTAGACTAGAACCATTCTTTTTAGGTCCCAAAGTGTTAGGGGTAAATAGTGAATAATCATTTTCATTTCTATTTGATTTTTTTAAGATGTTTGTAAAATGAGTAATAAATGCATAATTATGTCCAAACACATAAGGGGGAGCTGAAACTAGTGTGGACTTTTCAAGGGTGACAATTTCTAATGCTAAATTTAGCCCCCACTTTAGTCAGAGTATGAACTTATGCTAGACTCCCACTAAAGCACAGATAAGCCAAGATAGGTTCACTTATCCAAATATTGAAGAGAGAATGATATTGAATGTAGGGGATGTGCTAGCCCCCATGATTCAATATCTTGTTACAAGACAACATAATAAGAAAGGAACACACATGTATGAGATGCAATGTATTAGGACAAACATGAAGCATACACAACAAAGACATACAACACATCACATAACATAACATAATTTAAAGATAATGCAAAAAAATGTAAACATAATGTAAACATGATGTAGAAATGTTGCGAACATAATGCAAACATGCAAAGGGGGTATGAAAATCACAAAACAATAAGCTCCATAGAAATATTATCTTTTCATTTGTCTTGTGTTTTCCTTTTGGGGATGAGGCAAGGCGTCAAGACATTCATGTCTCTTCCATGTTGACCCAAAATCTTTTCTTTTCTTTTATCTTTTCATTGTCTTGTGTTTTTATTTTGGGGATGATGCAAGGTGTCAAGACATTCATGTTTCTTCCATGTTGGCCCAAAATATTTTTCTTTGTTTTCACTATCTTTGTGTCATTCTTCCAGTTCTATGAGTGTTTGGGGAATGATGACTGTTTTGAGCTCTCTAAAAACATTGTAGCAAGAACATATTGACCCCAAATCCATAGATCCCTTATGTGTTTGAAGTTTCATTTTGGGGGAAACCCCTTCCTATTTCATGATGTAGCTTTTACTAGGAAACATATGACTTGGCATATGGCTTTCCAAGTTAGCTCTCATGTCCTTTTGTTGTTTGCATTTATCATTTTCTACTTTAAAGTAATTTCTCACAATATGGTGTTTAGCAATTTTTTTGAAGTGGGGGCATACCTGGGCATTATTCTTTTGTATTTTTCTTTCTCATGGTTCATGGTATAGTCTTCTTACTTTATACGATGCATTTTTCTCTTTATGGATGAAATTGGGTGTGATGTCCTTCAATATTGTGATCTCTCTTAGTATATTATATTCCTCTTAGTGGTTTGATGTGACACACTACATCCCCTCAGTTGCAAATATTTTATTCTTTGATTTGTCCTCTCTTGGAGACATTAGGCACAATGTTCCCTAAGTTAAGATCTCACATGAAATAATCAAGACTCCTTTGAATGTTCCTTATTGTTGCATTTATATGGCCAACTTGCATAATACACCTTGTATGCCTATGGAGCCATCTTGTTTGTTCATGAGCTCCAACCATACAAAGTTTTACTTGCTTCATGAAGCTTGAAGATCATTTTGTGTGGTGCCTTATTAAAGTTATCAGGAAGTATAACTTTGGTATGGTTTGATAGGAAGCCCAATCGAGGCATGACTTTCGTGTGTGTTTGTGTGTGAGTGCATACTAGCCATGAGTCTATGTGTGTCACCCTCTTAGATTCCTCACCTAGTGGACAACCTAGACTTTTGTTGCCTTAGAGTGATCTTGCATTTTTTGAGACAAACAACCTAGATCTGTTCCACATTGCGATGGAAAAATAGTCGAAGCTTAATCCACCCCTTTTCTTTTTCATTTTGTTTCATTTTCTTTAAATGTCTTTGAAAGTTCCTGCTTATGCCTTTATGATGCTCTTTATATCATTTTTCATGTGTGTTCTTTTGTGCCTATGTTGGTTTGCCATGGGACCTAGATCCTGGGGGCTTAATCAACCCTCTCGATCGTTGTCATCTCATCTTACCAATATTGGTACACTTAGACCCCTCTTGAAGTGAGTTGGTCTACTTTAGTGTGATTTTGAAGAAAGTTCACCCTCTCACTAAAGTGGGGGCTAAATGTAGTGTCAAAAAATGTTGTCGGGGATATTTTCACATTTTTTTGGGTCCTCCTTGTAGAATTGAGCTTAATGATGCCTTGATTTAGTGTTGTAATGTGTTTAACACACTCACATTAGGTCTTGGGCCCTTGTGAACTAATGAATTTAAATGGTACATTGATAAAGTGTTGTGAAGTATTGTAACACACTTTCACACTTTTCTGAGGTTTTATTAATTAACTATAACTAATAAATCTCTTTTTAACCTTAGTCATGCCTTATTTGAAGTGTTGTAACACACTTTCACACTTATCTATGGTTTTCATTAATAATTGGGATTAATTATGCCTTAATTGGCCTTATTTTGCATCCACTTGAGCCTAATTTAATGCATCTTTTTGAGGATAGGCTTGACCTAAACAAATACCCAATCATAATTTAGGTGTTTTACGTTGAATGGCCCCAGAATTAGTGATCTAGGACTCATTCTCCACCTTGGGTGAATGAGTCCCACCTAGATTTTTGCATCGCAAACCTAGTTTCACACATTTCTAAGCATCTTTAAATTTGGTCCCATACATTATGCTTGATGGAACTGATTTTCCACCTTGGGCAAATGAGTCCTGTGTGGCCCAAAATCAAAATTAATTCAAATTTTTGGCAATATTATATCCTCCTAGATCTAATGTCAGCTTGTAGTGTTGTAATTTCTATAATTCTTGCATAATTAAGTATAAATACAAGTTTCTTTCACTCATTTTACACCTAACAAGTTGAATGAGCATCCTCATAGCAATGTTGAGTTCACAAGAGAATTAAAGCATTCAAAAGAGCATTCAAGAGTCTTCAAGGGCATATTATCAAGCATTTTAGAGCAACATTTAAGCATACAAAATCATGTCAAAGACTTCATGCATCATGTATTTTTTTGAGTTAAATTTTTTTATATAGGGTTTCATGATTCAAGCAAGTATTCAATTCAAGATCTATCCTATCCAAGCAAGAGTCAAGATCTACGTAAATTTTAGCCATCTCATACATGTTTGCAACATCTTATTGCTAGGGTTTGGTGAGTTGAAACATCATATTTTGTTCATTCATCATTCTTTATTTCTATTCCATTCTATTTCAAGGTTTGATTACCAAAATGGGCTTTGACCAAGGCAAACCCCTATCCACTAACAAAACAACATTTTTCCCTCTCTTTAGTGTGTGATTTGCAGGTTTAGATTTGTAGTTAAGTAAAATGCATACCCTTGATTTTTTGCACTTGTTTGGTCCCACCTTACTTTATTTATCCCTATTTATGTCTTAATTGTCCTATTTTGCATCCATAGGCCCTATGAATTATATATTTTTCTACCTAATCCTGACATTCTCCAATCAATAAGTGATAATTTAATGATTCTATCTAAGCATCCCCAATTTTTGGGTTGGGTCTATAACACTACCTAGGGCATCTTTGTCCCCAAAGGTCTTGGGACCCTAATTTTGAGACATCTTAAATGGGCCCCTTTTTGGTTTTTATGCCCCAAGTTTCATGCCTTGGGACTAAGATTCTTTCTAGGTAATCTTAGTCCCCCTTGAGGTATTTTTTTAGGATTTAATTTCAAATTTGGGTGGGATTAAGCCTCCTTTATTTAATGAATTCATATGTTATCTTGGTGTGATGTAATTTCAAGATTTTATGCATAGATAAGTATAAATAAAAGGCTCCTTCTCTCATATTGAGATACCAAGAAATATTACAAGCACTCTAAGCATTCAAGCACTCCAACATTCAATAGTATTCTACAAGCATTTGAAGCCATCATAAAGATTCAAGCATCATATCAAAGATATTCTTGCATCATGTTGGTTATTGTGGTAACATTTGTGATGTAGGATTTTGATTCAATCAAGCAATTCAAGTCCATATCTATCAAGAATTTCTTTGATTCAAGATCCATATCCATTGCAACCATTTCACACAAGTTTGAAGGCTTTACAACAAAGGTTTGGTGAGTTGTAGCATTGCATGTTGTTCATTGATCATTTCCCCTCATTATTATATTTCATTTCAAGTTTTGATTACCAACAAGGGGTTTGACCAAGGAAAATCCCCATTCACTAATAATCAAGAAGTTTTTCCCTCTCTTGGATGTTTGTGATTGCAAATCTAGGTTGAAGACTTGAAGATCATTTGGAGTGAATAGTTGCAAAGTTGTAATGTTGCATTGCAAAGTTGTCATCTTCACAGAAACTCACCTACAAGCCAAATATGAAGGTTTCAAAACCTAAGATCAAAGAAGAAGGAAGAGTAGAGATCAAGCCTCAGGACCATATTTAGAGATTTTAGAAATTTTGAACGAGACTAAGACAACAGTAAGGGTTTCTTAGTCCTCCACAACATATTTTGGTAGCTTCTTTGCATTTTTGGAATCCTCACAACATCTCCAAACTTCCTAGGTACACATATCCTAACTCCCTATTTCATAATTTTATCATTTATATCATTCATTTAGCTTACATTTCTAAGTTCTGTGAGTTTAATGCTTATTTGTCTTTTCCAAGCATTTTCATGGTGGTGAACCCCTAAAAGCTTATGGAACCTCCTCCCGGGTCCTCCTCATTGAGAATTGACTCACCTTGTGTGGTTGATAGTCAATCTAATTAGGACTCCTAGAACGTTACTGAATGATAATGAGAATACGTGGGCATTTCCCCCATTTCATTTTCCCACAATTCATTTTGGTGAACCTGCCTATTTTGAGCATTCATTTTTCTAATTTGGAGTTCATTAAAGTCCTAGATCTAGATTGAATTAATTCTTACATTTCATCATGTATTAGTGAAATTGCATCTAGGGTTTCTCATATTTAGTGAAAATTACATTTAGGGTTTCTCATATTTGCATTAGTGAAAGTGCATATAGGCTGCATTTTTTGCTTTCTTGCATCATTTCATTTCATTCAAAAACTGAAAAAGTGCATTGTTCATCATCCTAATTGCATTTAGAAATATTCTTATTGCATTCAAAATCAGAAAAAATTACATTAACTTTGCATTCAATTGCTTGTCACTAGTTACCTTTCCTTGCATTCATTTGCACATTTTTTTGTATCTCAACATCAATATCCTAAATAGGAAATCTGTAAACACTGTAGACAATCTATAATTTTCTATTTTTATGAGAAAATCCTTTTCTAGTACTAAATTCCTTTCTTGGTGTCTTAGTTCCTCTCAAGGTTTGTGTCTTAGAATTGTCTCTCTGTTGTTTGTTGCTTGTTTCAATCCCTAGAACTTCAAAATTTTATGAGTAGGACCAAGAAACCCTTACTGGTATCTTAGTCACTATTGATTTTGACCTTCCAGTTTTCAAGATCTGAAATTGCTTTTTATGTTCTTCTGTTGGTTGCCTTTAGTTCTTTGTTTCACTTTGCATAATTGTTGTTGTTTCAATTTAATTCATTTCAAGTGTAATTGCAAGCATAGGATATTATGTTCATTGCACTTTCTTTGGTTTGTCCCTTGAATGAGTTATAGTACTTGGTGTCCTACATTTAATACTATGGTTAGATGAACTGCAAGACTGATGGAATCCTTCAATAAAACACTCATTGTGGATCTTAGGTTATCAAGCTCTCTTACTTCTGTTATTGGTATTAGTTCACTAGGTATGGAGCATATATTTGATACCTCTTTTGCTATGCCTACCTTGAATACAAGTGTTATGCCAAGTGTTCAAGCAATGGTTCATCATATCCCTCAAGAAAACATAATAAAAATGCATGAAGATCTATCTCATTTACAAGATAACATGAGTACTAAAAACATTCCAACACTGTTATACCTACCATAGATAGTATTCACCACATGATGGAAAGTGATGAAGGACTAGAAGTTTTACATAACCTAGATCACATCTTTGGAAAAAAAATTCCTTCAACCACTAATGGTACTCAAGCTTCAAATAATATGCAAGGCTAAGGAGGAAATAAAACTCACCCCCCCTGAACCATAACATCCATTCCAACCTATACCAATCCTCAAGTGACCACAATGATGCAACCAACTAGTAATATCCTTCCTACCTCGAAAATGTCCATTAGTGCTCCTTATAACTATTTGGTGTCTAATCTTATATCTCCTTCTAACACATACACATCCCCACTATATTCACCTCCATCAGAAACCACAAGAAAGGATCCTATCATTAACCATCTTTTACAAATCCTTTCATCCATTCAATGTCAATTTTCCACCCTAAATCAAAATCAAAATGGTCCACCTTCATACTATGTCAAAAGTAATATGCTATCCTTGGAGATATAGAGAACTTTGGTGCCACAGGATATAGAGATCCCTAGATTTGGGAAATATTGAGGAAAGGGGGATCCTACTAATCATGTTAATTCCTTTACTACTTTGTGTAGTGACTTTATACTTGAAGACAAACTTGTGGCTAAAGTTTTTCCCCTATCCTTGAAAGACATTGCCTTGGAATGGTTTTTTGCATTATCGAATAACTCAATTCGTTCATCCATTGAACTTTTTGAGGCCTTTATTAACCAATTCCAAGTGCATATGGTTCCTAAAATGACATTATGTAATTTGATGAGATGTAAGCAAAATGAGGGTGACAAAGTAACTAACTTTATTTCATGCTACCAATCATTGTACTTCCAAATTAGTGTGAAGATTCCCAATTCCACCTTCAAAATATGTTCATAGAAAATATACAAAGTAAGATAAGAGAAAAACTCACCATGATGAAATTCCATTCCTTCATGCACTTGTGCAATGCCCTTTGAGATTATCAGAATTCTGTAGGTAGTAGTGAAAAAAAAACCACCTCTACTCATCCTAAAAATTTTGAACCTTCAAACCAAAAAACTTACCAGCCTTTTAGAAGATAAAATAAAAGTTTCCTTCAACTAAATTCCACCTCCCAACCTACTCAACCATTTGATAACCAAGTAGCCGCTATAAAGAAGAGTAATCCTTATATCTTTGGGGATCCACAAAGAAAATTTATATCCTTACCCAACACACTTCACAACATTATGAACCAGCTATTAAACAAAAACATGCTTACCCCACCTCCCATCCAACCCCTTGACCCTAGCAAGCCCTTACCTTTGAGTTTCAGACACAATGGCTATTGTGCTTATCACCAACAAAAGTGACATGATACAAAAAATTACAAGCATATTAAACATCTTGTGTAAGACCTCATTGATTTTAATCATATCCAAATTGGAGGTGTAAATGAAAAAGGTAATAAATCTGTAGCTCTTTCCAATAAAAACTTTCAAATATTTACCAATCCCATGCCCTGTAACCATAATATTTCACTTGTTAAGGCTAGTGAAACTAAACTTGAAGTGATGAATGTTGACACGAATGATGAGAATACGAGCAAAAATGAACAAAATTCTATGGATGATGATGAAAAAAGTCTAATGGATACTAATGACCAAAGTCATATTAATACAATGATAGGAGTGATTGACATCGAGCCTCATAAACAACAAACCATAATGCCCACTAAAATTACTTTCTCTTCAGAAGAAACAATCAAACATGCACCTTGTGGTCCTCTTTACATAGCTGGAAAAATCAACAATAGGCCCACTCCTGGGATTTTAATTGATCCCATATGTGGAGAGAATGTGATCACAAAAGAACTCTTATATGTACACGCACTTACTCAAGATAGATAGAATAAACCGAAAGCATGGATTAAAATTCATGATGGTTTTGCTCATGCTACGATGGGCTCAATCACACTCCCTTTACAAGTAGGACCCAAAAAATCAAATGTATCATTCTCTATGATATCTGATTCAAATCAATTTTGTGTGAAGTTAGGATACAAATGGCTTAACTCCATGAATGTTGTCCCATCCGTTGTCCATAGGTGCTTAAAGATTCTAGTCGACAATGAAGTATTTATTGTAAACCATAGTGGCTTTAGACCTCCATCTTCCTGTGTAAATTTTTCCTTATATTATTTTTGGCTTGAGCCCATGGAACCTATACGACCTCGTGAAGAATTCCTTTTTCTATCCTACCAAAAGTTTGAAGAAAAAATTCATAGCTAGATTGTCCCTTGATAATTTTCCTCCACCCATGATTGAACCTCCATCCCTTGAAGAAAAAAATAGTTAGCCTAAAGCCCTTATAACAAACCAAGATCCATCCATGAAAATTCTCTTGCCTATTTCCTATAAAATACCTAGAGAAAACCAAACAAGTCATAGTCGGCCTCCTAAGCAAATTTATAAAGCCAAAGAGAAAGTAGTTGAACAACCTTCCATGATTTCTTTCATTCTTCCCTCACAAGAAGAAAAGGAACCTATGGTTGATAAACAAACGCCTACATAAACACAACTTTAAAACTTTAATAAATGAAATAGAAATGTTGGAGAACATAGGTGTAGGCATCATGCTATTGCTCAAAAGATGAATGACAAGAACAACATTGAAAATCAAAATCTAAACTTGATAGAAGCAATAAATGATGATTCTCCTCTCTTACCAGAATAAACAGAATTTATGTCTCCAACACAACAAGGACCAAAACCTTCTATGGATATTATCATTCATCCTCTTATTGTGGTTAACTTAGATGACGATGAGGAAACTACTAAAATTGATGAGCAAGTGTATAATGTGTAAATAATTTACTATTTTCCTCTTCCATGAGCTTAAATGATAACAACCATGATGATCCTCCTAAACCAAGTGATGCACCACATGTTGAACCTGGTGATTCTCCTAGTACAACACTTGATGTTGTACCTCTCACTAGTGATCTGCATTCCACATATACAGAACAAGATGGATGTGGATGACCTGTTGGATGGTTGAATCACATGTGCTTTACTAGTCTTTTATATATTATTTTTCTTTTGCTTCCCTTTTTTCTTTCTTTTTGATTTTGATTGTATTTGTGTAATGTGATCCCCCCATGATGTTTTGTTTTATGTTTCTTTGTCTATGTTCATTCCTTTATTTGTACCTTCATTATTCTATATGTCATATGCTTTTTCCTTTTCATTGATCTTTTATCTTTTCATTTTCATTTTCATTTTTAACTTGTGTTTTCCTTTTGGGATGACGCAAGGTTTTGAGACACCCTATGTCTCTTCCATGTTGACCCGAAAGGTTTTTCTTTGTTTTCACTCTCTTTTTGTCATTCTTCTAGTTCTATGTGTATTTGGGGAATAATGATAGTTCTGACCTCTTTAATATCATTGCAACAAAGACATATACTAACCCCGAATCCATAGATCCCTTATGTGTTTTTGGGGGCAACCCTCTTTTCCTTTTTCATTTTT
This sequence comes from Sequoia sempervirens, assembly GCA_007258455.2. NCBI lineage: Eukaryota > Viridiplantae > Streptophyta > Pinopsida > Cupressales > Cupressaceae > Sequoia > Sequoia sempervirens. The sequence continues at coordinate 523,202,157 of VDFB02193867.1, read as the reverse complement.
GGCTACTTTAAAGTAATTTCTCACAGCATGATGTTAGCAATTTCTTTAAAGTGGGGGCATACATTGGAATTATTTTGGCACTTTTCCATGTTCCTTGATGTGATTTTATTATTTTATACAATGTATTCTCCTCTTTTTGGTGACGTTGGGAATAATGTCCTTCAGGGGCTTGATCTATATTAGCATATTACATTCCTCAAGTAGTGGTGATGTGATGCACTGCATTCCCTAAGCTGTGAATATTTTATCCTTCGGTTGGTCCTCTCTTGGAGACATTAAGAATGATGTCCTCTAAGATTAAGACCTTGCATGAACTAAGAAAAATACCTTTGAACATGCCTCTTTATTGTTACATTTTTATTTTTGACCTTATTAAATTCATGAAGGTATAGCTTTGATATGAACTCCCTGGGGCTCACCTAGTGAACACCTAGCTTCACTAGCCCTAGTGAGCATGCATAAAGTCATGGAGGTATGGATTTGATATGGACTTACTGGGGCTCACTAGTGAACACCTAGCTTCACTAGCCCTTGTGAGTGTGCATTTTCTTTTTGTCCTTATCATAGTCATGGGGGCATGACGTTGCATGGACTTCATGTGGCTCACCTAGTGGAAACCTAGCTTCATTAGCTCTTGTGAGTGTGCCTTTTTTTTGCATAGTGGACAACACATTCCACTTGTAAGCCTTTTTCAACCTAGACCTGATCCACCACATTGGATGACTAGTCGAAGCTTGATCCATTGCAATTTTCCTTTTTCCATCTTGGATGGTGTATGTTTGCAATTTTATTATGGCTTCATATATCATCCAAAAATGTGTTCTTTTGTGCCTATGTTGGTTTTCCATATGATCTTGATCTTGGAGGCTTGGCCACCCTCTTGATTATTGTCATCCTATCTTACTATCATTTGTACATTTGAACCCCTCTTGATTGTGTGGTTGTCTACTTTAGTGTGAGTTTGAAGCAAACTCATCCTCTCACTAAAGTGGGGGCTAAATGTAGTGTAGTAAAATGCACACCCTTGCATTTTCACACTTTTTTGGGTCCGCCTTGCTTTATTTATCCCTATTTATATCTTAATTGGTCCTATTTTGCATCCACAATCCCTATGAATTATATCTTTTTCTGGCTAATCCTAACATTCTCCCATGAATAAATGATAATTTAATGATTCTATTTGAGTGTCCTTGATTTTTGGATTGGGACTAAAACACCACCTAGGGCATCTTTGTCACCCAAAGGTCTTGGGAACCTGATTTTGAGGCATCTTAAATGGGATCCTTTTTGGTGTCTATGCCCCAATTTCCATGACTTGGGACTAAGATGCCACCTAGGGTGTCTTAGTCCCCCTTGAGGTATTTTTGAGATTTAATTTCAAATTATGGTAGGATTTAGCCTCCTTTATTTAATGAATTAATTTGTTGGCTTGGTGTGATGTAATTTCAGGATATTAAGCATAGATAAGTATAAATACAAGGTTCCTTCTCTCATTTTGAGATACCAAGAAAGATTACAAGAACTCTAATAATTCAAGCATTCCAAAATTCAAGAGTATTCTATCAAGAATTTGGAGCCATCATCAAGATTCAAGCATCATATCAAATATCTTCTTGCATCATGCATGTTTTTTTGCTAACATTTGTGATGTAAGGTTTTGATTCAAGCAAGAAATTCAAGTCCATATCTATCAAGTATTTATTTCATTCAAGATCCATATCCATTGCAGCCATTTCACACAAGTTTGCAAACTTTACAACAAGGGTTTGATGAGTTGTAGCAATGCATTTTGTTCATTCATCATTTCCCCTCATTCTATTTCATTTCAAGGTTTAATTACCAACAAGGGGTTTGACCAAGGAAAACCCCCATTCACAAACAATCAACAAGTTTTTCCATCTCTTGCATGTTTGTGATTGCAGATCTAAGTTGAAGACTTGAAGATCATTTGGAGTGCAAAGTTGCAAATTTGTAAAGTTGCATTTCAAAGTTGTCATTATCATAGAAACTCACCTACAAGAAAAATCTAAAGGTTTCAAAACCTGAGATCAAAGAAGAAGGAAGAGCATACATCAAGCCTTAGGACCATATTTAGAGATTTTAGAAATTCTAAATGGGACTAAGACAACAGTAAGGGCATCTTAGTCCTCCCAAGGGTTTTTTTCAAAATTCTTCTAGATCTGGTTCCAACATTCGAAGATTCTACATCTGCCAAAAAAATAGCAATGGGACTAAGACAACAATAAGGGCATCTTAGTCCTCCACAACATATTTTGGCAGCTTCTTTGCATTTGTAAAATCCTCACAACATCTCCAAACTTCCTAGGTACACATATCCTAACTTCCTATTGCATAATTTCATCATTTACATCCTTCATCTAGCTTACATTTCTAGGTTTTGTGAGTTTAATGCTTATTTGTCTTTTACAAGCATTTGATTGGTGGTGAACCCCTAAAATCTTATAGAACCCCCTCCTAGGTCCTCCTCATTGATAATTGACTCACCTTGTGAGGTTGATAGTCAATCCAATTAGGACTCCTAGGACATTATTGAATTGATAATAGGAGAATAAGTGGGAATTTCCCCCATTTCACTTTCCCATTATTCAAGATTAAAGAAACACTAAAGAGAAAGGTTGGAGAAAGTTTTCAAAGTTGTCATCAAGCATTGGAGAACATTGGAGAACACTTACAGGTTGATTTACATATATTCACATTTGGAAACTTGTAGAAGTAGATTCAACAGACTAAGAAGAGAAGATTTAGATCTTGAAGTTCTAGAAAAGCCTAACTAGACTGATTCACCACTTCTAGTGAATGAGTCCTAGTTTTGGTAAAAAAATAGGTTTCTATAGATTCAGATACCCATTTGGAAGATTCTTGTTATTGCACAGTAACCTAGATTTTGGATTGATTCATCCAATTTAGTGAATGAGTCCCACTCAACATTAAAGGAAAAAATTCCAGTGTTTCAGACCTCCTTCTAGTCATCTCCATATTTCTAGGTGCATACCTTCTATTCTATAGCTTTCTATTTTGTTTCAATGGAATCTTTAGATCATTTAGTAAGTCATTGCATCAAACTAGGTTTTAGCATTCTACTTTGCATTGCATTGGTCTTTCCAACTTCTTACTTGGTGTTGAACCCCTCGTTAGTTTATATTCAGCCCCTAGGACATCCTTGTTACAAGATCTCTTTCTCCTTTACATTGAGATCTCAAGGGTTTGTTCTTGAATGAGAGAGAGTGAAGATTTCCATTCTAGGTCCTAAGTCCTAGAAAAGCCTACAATTTTCCACCTTTCAATGGAATGAATGCCCCCACCTTAAAGTAATTTCTAACACCAAGTGTGAGTAATTTCCTTTAAGGTACAGTAAGCCAATATAAATGATGATGCAAGAGCATCCAAGGTGAAAAAATAATCTTGTGTCACCAAACATATTGTTATTTTATTTTATTTTTATTTTCATTAGGGGCTTAGGGGCTAGGATAATAAATATTTTGATTTGAAAATTTGTAATTTCCCTTCAAGTGAAATTGCAATTGTAATTTTGGTGGGAATTATGCATTTATGAATATTTTCTCAAGAAAAATTGGGAAAATAACCCTCTTGGGCATCCCATTCTTGGTGAGGACCACTTGGGGTGCATGTGCTTGCATGTTCAATTGCATGTCTTGCATGAATTTTCATGTTTATGCCACATGATTTGCATATTGTTCAGTGTCCATATTTGGAGCCATTGGGGCCACCAAGAGTCAAAGAAGGTGTCATAATTGACCAAGGTAATTGGCCAAAAGTTATGAACCCTTGTGAAGGTTATGAATGTAAGGAATTATTTTATATTTCATATTCTTGTCTCTCCTCAAGTTGGGCTTTGGATTTCAAGGTGTTAATTGAAGGTTGTTTTGGAAACTAGAAATGGTTTTCTCCTCACACATTCTCTTTATATTGATGCCATTTCATTTGGAGAAGGGGGCTTTTGGTGAGTTGGTGGTTGCATACCTAGATTTTATCAAAATGAAGCCAAAATGTTGAGTTGTAGTTTTTGTATGTGTGAAGGTCATGTTGTAAGGGAGCATGTGAGCTACATGATTATATAATTTATTTTTAGATTTTGAACTTAATACATGTTGCAAATTTCTCTTCCTTATTATGTAATGTGTCATAATCAAATAACACCAATTAAATAAATTATGACATTATGAATAATAAAGTAAAGACATAATCAATGAGCTATTTTCTGTCATAGCACAATATGTTAAAAAAAATAATTTATATTCATTTCCAAATGCCAAATTTACAAGTTACATGGCTTGACTTAGGCTGACATTGCCACATAGTCAACTCAATTTTATATCATATAGTACAAGTAAAATAATAAAAAATGGAATTTCATGTGATTCCTCTTCAACGCTTACCACATTTGGTGGATGAGAACATGGTTTAAGAACTTTTCCACCGAACCATGAAGTTATCATTCCCTAAAATTCTTCCTTACTTGATGAATACCTGATCCTGCATGGAATATTTAGCAAGAGAATACAATATGCAAGGCAGAATCTAGTGTGTGCCTAACAATTACATGCAATTCTATCCTTACATTTAGAACATGAAAGATCAATGTTAGGAAATGGTAGAGAGTTATATCATGAAAAATAGACCATTCAACATAATGGACTACAAACACTTGGCAAAGCATATGTTGTATACAACTAAAATATAGATTTTAGAAAAAGAAAAACCCATACTCTCTGTTAACCCATTTTTGACACCCATCTTGGAAGGTGACCTCTCACGTGTAGTGTAGAAAAATTTATCCCTTTACATTTTCACACTTTTTTTGGGCCCTCCTTGTGGATTTTGGGTTAGTGTTTCCTTGATTTAGTATTTTAATGTGAATGACACATTCACATTAGGTCTTGGTCCCTTGTGAACTAATGGATTTCAATGGCACCTTGCTAAAGTGTTGTAAAGTGTTATAACTCACTTTCACACTTTTCTAGGATTTTATCAAATAACTAAGCATAATAAACCTATTTTTAATTAAAATCAACATTAACCTTTCCTTGTTTTGAGTGTTGTGAAGTGTTGTATCACACTTTCAAATTCCTCTAGGCTTGCCATTAATAATTGGGCTTTCTTATGCTTTAATTGGCCCTATTTTGCATCCATAATCCTCATTTATTGCATATTTTTTAGCATAATCCTGACACCAATTAGTATCCAATCATAATTTAGGGGTTTTTGGCTTGTGTTGCCTAGATTTAGTGCCTAGGACTCATTCACCACCTTGGGAAAATGGGTCCCACTTGGACCTTTTGGCCCTGAACCGGTTTTCACACCTTTCTAAGAATTTTTGATTTTTAGTCCCATACATTATGCCTGATGGGAATCATTCGCCACCTTGGGCGAATGAGTCCTGTGTGGCCAAAAATTAAAATTAATTCAAATTTTTGGTATGATTTTATTCTCCTATATCTAATGTCAACTTGTAGTGTTGTAATTTTTGGAATTCTTGCATAATTGAGTATAAATGCAAGGTTCTTTCACTCATATTCAACACCTAGCATTCAAGAAAGTTAACAAGAGCATTCAAGAGCTTTCAAGGGAAAATTATCAAGAATTTTAGAGCATTCTTCAAGTGTGAATCATCATGTCAAGAATTCCATATATCATGTTTTCTATTATGCTAACAATTGTGATGTGGGGTTTATGATTCAAGAAAGTGTTTCAAGTAAGATCAACCTCATTCAAGAAAGAGTCAAGAGCCACATCCATTGTATCCAATTCAAGCACATTTCTAGTACCTTATTGCTAGGGTTTGGTGAGTTGCAACATTTTCTTTTTTTCATTCATCATTATCCATTAATATTTTCTATCATTTCAAGGTTTAATTACCAACAAGGGGTTTGACCAAGGAAAACCCCTATTCACTAACCCAACAACATTTTCCCCTCTCCTTTGCATGTGATTTGTAGGCTTAAGTTGCATATTTCATAAGGATCAAGATTGGAGAAAAGTTTTCAAGCAATAAAATTTTCCAAAGTTGTCATCAGCCTCGGAGAACATTGGAGATCACATATAGGTCAAAAATTAGAGATTCAAATCCATAAACTAGTTAGGAAGAGTAGAACAAACATTGAAGAGTAGAATTAGCTTTGAAAGTTACAAAAAATCCCAACTAGACTGATATTCCACTTCTGGAAAATGAGTCCCAACTCTAGTACATTTTTTAGGATTTTCTAGATCTAGACACCCTTTTGGTAGATTCCTATTCTGACACATTTTCCCAGAAATTGGACTGATTCGCCTATCTTGGCGAATGATTCCTAGTCGGTCTTAACATCAAATTTCCTAGTGTTTAGGACCTCCATTCTACCTTCTCTAGATTTCTAGGTGCACACTTTCTATTTTATAGTTTTCTGTTTCATTTCATTCACTTTTCTAGGTCATTTAGTGTTAGTTTGCATTCAATTAGGGTTTTGCATTACATCTTTCATTTCATTGTCTTTTCCAAGTTTACACTTGGTGGTGAACCCCTCATTAGATCATATTCAGCCCCTAGAAAATCCCTCTTGCAAGATCTCTTTCTCTTTTGCATTGAGACCTCAAGGGTTTGTTCTTGAGTGAAAGTTACTAAAAATTGCCCCTTTTGGTCCTTAACCCTAAAGGTGAAAAGGGCTCCAATTTTTCCTGATTTAATTTTGGTGAACTTGCATTTATAACATCATAATCCTAATTTGGAGTGCATTTTCATCCTAGATTTAGCTTGCATTAAAATTGCATTAATATTTTCAATGGTTAATTTGCATTCTAGGGTTGGGTATGTGTAGGATCATGATGGGCCAAAAAGTGGTGATATGATGGGTTTTTGTAGGGTATGTGGCTGACGACTTTGTTTTTACTCAAAATTGATGAAATGAAAAGGGTTTTTAAAGGATATTCTCAGCTTTCTACCAATATAAATTATGTTTTACTTTGAATTTAATAAATAATTATTATTCATTTTCTATTTGAATTACAACTAAAGTCCCGATTGATAGGTTGATTGAAAAAAATTATAGATTTCAAATAGTATCATATTTTTTGAATCTAAAACATGCGTCACATTCTATGTTTCACATACTATAGGATTAACAAAAAATAAAATGAATTTCATGAAGTTTTGACTAAGTTAAGGTGGTTAGACATACGAGTTTTTATTTTTTAAAAGTTGTAATAAAAAATTCATAATTAATTATTTACTTAGAAAAAAAATTCAAAAAAATATACATCACATCAGGACATGAGTCGTTTACTTACATCTAAAATATTATACAAAAATATGATCATTTTATTGTGGTTAGGGTGGTAAGATAGACATCTACTTCTTATTTTTTCCCTAAAATTTAAGTACTACTACATTGAAATTTCAAATTTTCACCAAATAGATTTAAAAAAAAAAAAACCTAATAGTTTAGAAACTACATTCAATTTGTTACATATTATATTCTTACATATTTTTTAAATAATATAGTTAATTTATTCAATTTTTTTAGGTGAAGTTGCCTAACTCTAATTTTTCTGAATTTTTTGCCACTTAAGGGGCTATTTTTTCCATGATGATCCTGCACATACCCGGTTTCAAATTTTGCATTACTGAAAGCTCATTTATCTTGAATTTTTGCATCCATTTTCATTGAAAATAATTCAAATTCTACATTTGCATCTCATTCATACATCAAAAAACATAAAAAGCATGAAATCCAATTCAAAAATTCTGAAAATTTTCAAAACAATCACCACCTTGGGAAAATTAGTCCATCTGCACATTTATTGCACTGCATTTTCTAGAATTTACAGTCCAGTTTTTGAGTTTTTTTTTGTTGTTATTATTATTTTGTTTCAGTTTCCATAATTTTAGTTATAAGAATTTCATTGTTATTATCTTAAAATGCATTTGCATTCACCCCACATTTACTAGCTTTTGCATGAGTGTTTGTTGTCCTATTTCTAATACTATAGTGGGACAAAGTTTGAGACTCATCTCATCCTTCGATAGTACAATTATTGTGGATCTTAGGTTGTCTATCTCTTTCACTCCTAGTATTGACATTAGTACATTAGGCATGGAAAACACCTTAAACAACTCTTTACCTTCAAGTAGTATGCAAGTTGAACCAAGGAATGGTAGTGTCTCACAAGAAAACATAATTAACATTCATGAGGACCTAGCAAACCTACAACAACAAGTGCAAAATGACAACATTTCAACTCGTGCCATCCTACTATAGACAACATTCACCACATGCTTGAAAGTGGAGATGGACATGACCTTGTGAAAAAAATAGTTGAAATATTTGGAAAACACCTTGCCTCAACAAGTTGTTCCCCTTTACCAACAAGCAATGTCACAAGCCAAGGAGGAACTCAAATTCCTCCTCCCACAATAATTTCCTCAATACCCACCTATACTAACCCTCAAGTCACAACAACAATGCAACAAGTTAGTAATGTGATTCCTTCCTTGGATATTCTTGCTAGCATGCCTAGTTCCTATGTGGTATCACACATTATATCTCCTACCACCTTACTAGCTGTAAGCATCCCATTCACTTGTCTTACAAACAAATACACCCTTTCACCTTTGTCACTTTCATCTCATAACACAAGCAATGACCCTCTCATAACTCAACTCTTCCAAACGGTTTCATCCCTCAAAAATAAATTTCCACCATCAACCAAAACCAAAATGGTCCACCTACATATTATGTTAGAAGTAGTCCATTTTCCTTGGAGATATTATGCAATCCGATGCCACAAGGTGTAGAGGTGCCTATATTTGAGAAATACTAAGGAAAGGGAGATCCTTCTAACCATGTTAATGCATACACCCATTTATGTAGTGACTTTGTACTCGATGATAAACTCCTAGCTAAACTTTTCTCTAGGTCGTTGAAAGATGCTTCCTTGGAATGGTTCTCTTCCTTACTGAACAACTCAATTTGTTCATTTTATGAACTTGTTGAGGAATTTGTAAACCACTTCCAAGTGCACATGACTCATAAGATGACCTTGTCTAATTTGGTGAGATGTAAGAAAAAAGAAGAAAATATAACTAACTTTATCTCATGCTATCAATCACTTTATTCCTAAATTGATGTCAAGGCTGCAAACCCTCACCTTCAAAGATGTTCATAGAAAATTTGCAAAGTAAAATTCAATACAAGGCTGCCATGATGAAATTCCCATTCTTTATGTACTTGTTTACTGACCTCCCTAACTATCAAAATTTGGTTAGTAGTCAAGATACAAAGTCCATTTCTAATAGAACTGAGAAGTCCAAGCCCACAAACTAAAACAACTCCCAACCTTTGAGAAAACAAAATAAAGGGTTCCCTCAACTTAATCCCCCTCAACAAATAATTCAAAATTTCAATAACCAGGTAGTTTTTGTTAAAGCCATGGTACCCTTTAGCTATGGAAACCCAAAGAGACAATTCACTCCCTTGTCCACTACCCATCATAACATAATGAATCAACTTCTAGAATAACAAATGATTACCTTTCCTCCCATCAAAACACCTGACCCTCATAATCCCTTACCCTCGAGCTTTAGATCAAATGATTATTACCATTACCAATGAAAAAATAGACATGACACAAAAAATTGTAAGCTTCTTAAACATATTGTGCAAGACCTCATTGTTTTCAATTGTATTTTTATTGGAGTTGTCAATGATCAAGGAAATAAATCCATTACCCCTCCCAACCAAAATTTGCAAATTTTTACCAACCCAATGCCAAAACATAATATTTCATTTGTCAAATCCAATGAAACTACAAAGAATGATGTGATAAATTTTGACACAAATGATGATAAAAATGATTCTATTCAGTAGGATACTATCACTAATATTCCTACAAATGAAATGGTAGGAGTGATAGACGCCATTCCTCATAAGGGCTAAACTAAGAATCCTCTTGAAATTGAATTCTCTTGTAAAGATATACTTAAACATTCACTCGATGGTCCTCTCTATATAGCTGGCTATATCTATGAAAAGCCCACTAATGGGATACCAATAGATCCCGACTATGGGGAGAATGTGATTACCAAGGAATTCTTACTTTTGCATGAGCTCTATCAAGATATATATGACAAAACAAAAGCATGGACAAAGACACACAATGGTTTTTCTTTCCCTACAATAGGATCGATCACCTTACCATTACAAATAGGACCAAAAATATTAGATGTCTCATTCTCCATCATCCCATAGTCAAACCAATTTTGTGTGAGGCTAGGCCACCCATGGCTTTATTCCTTGAAAGTTGTCCCTTTAGTTGTACATAAATGCTTAAAGTTTTCCTTTGACAATTAAGTATTCACTTTTCACCATAGTGGATTTAACCCTTTGTCTAATAAAGTTAACTTTTCTTTAGACGCCTTTTGGCCCAAACCTATGGAACCTATAAAACCATGAGAAGACTTATTTTTCTTGTCTTGTAAAAAGGTCAAGGCAAAGAAGATAACATAATAGTGCCTTTGAAACATGTCCCCATCAACCTTTGAACCCACCATCCTTTACAAAACCATGCTTGAACCTAAAGAAGTTCCAAACAACCAAGATCAATGTAAGACAAAACCTTCACCTACATCTTACAAGAGACCAAGAGATAATGAAACAACCTCATTACACCTCCTAAAATAAAAAAAGTATACAAAGTCAAAGAGAAAGTGGTTGAACAACCTCCCATGGTTCCTTTCATTCCTCCCCTCAGGGACAAAAAGAAACCTTTGGTTGATCAACCTGCTCCTACACTAGTGCAACTTGAAAATAAAACTAAAAGAAAAAGAGGTGCTAGAGAGCATCAACATAGACGATGTGCCCTTTCTCGTAGGTTACATAAAGAATTAAACAAAGAAAATAAAAATCCAAACTTGATCGAAGTAATTCATGACCATCCTCCCCCTTCCCAAAAAAAAACAATCCAATATAACAACCACAACAAGAGTTGAATTCTTCAGTGGACATTATCATTCGACCTCTTGTTGTGGTTAACCTGGATGATGATGATGAGGTTGCTAAAATTGATTAAGAGGCACATAATGATTTGAATACATTGTTTTCCTCTTCCTTGAGCATAGATGAAAAATCTTCTACAAAGAGTGTTGAACCTGATCCTACCTCTAGTTCGACACTTGCTCTTGTCCCTTTGGCTAGTTTCTTACCTTCGATATACAATGAACATGACTGGGAGATGGATGAACTGCTCATAGGTTGACTCGCTTGTGCGTTACTTATCTTTTGCATTTTTATTTTATTTTGTATGATTGTGTGTGCGTAATGTGATCCCTCATGACATTTTGTTTGATTTTCTCTCTCTCTTTGTGACATTATTCTATTTGTACCTTCACTCTTCTCTATCATAAATCTTTCAAGTTTCGCCTTTCATTTTTTCTTTTTCATTTGTCTTGCATTTTTCCTTTTAGTGATGATGTAGGGTGTCAAGACATTCATGTCTCTTCCATGTTGACCCAAAAGGATTTAATTTTCCTTCAAATTCCTTTTCAATTTTTCATTTGTCTTGTGTTTTTCCTTTGGGGATGACCCAAGGCATTGAGACATTCATTTTTCTTCCATGTTGACCCAATTGGTTTTTGATGCAGGAGCATCCATGGGCTCGTGCAATCTTGTATCAACCAATTTTTTTTTATTTTAATTTGGTTTAGTTTTCAATAAATGGTTGCCAAAAATATTTGTAATTAATGTAATAATGTAATTTTAAATTAAATTACATTAAAAATTCATGTTGAATGATTATTCCAAAAAAGCAAGTGTTGCAAAGGAAATGGAAGTGCAAAAATTCAAAATTTGGATTTTTGAAAGTTAAAGGATATTTTTAAGATTTTAATTTAAAATAAAATCTCAACTTCCACAAATCCCTAAAAAATAGGGATTATCAAAGTGGGTGCCCATCTGATCAAATTGGCAACTTTGATGAGTGAGTTCAATTTTGGAAACTACCAGTAAAGTGTGTGTGAGACTGATTGCTTGCACAAGTGAGAAGTTTGATTTTTGATTTCTTTGAATTTCAATTTAAAAATTCTCCTTGGATTTTTGGGAAAGATGATTTTTGAGTTTGAAATGGAAATGAAATTGAATTTCAATTTCATTCCAGCAGATTTGGAAAGTTTGTAATAAAAGATAATTCATTTTACAATTTGAAGTTAGTTTTCAAAGTTGAGGAAACTCACAACTAAGGTGGATTTTTCTCTAAGGAAAAATTGCAGCAAAGTGTGAAGGCTTCAAGAATTTTATTGCAGCCATTGTTGAAGAGTGACAGAGTGTGCATGTGGGTTGGTTGTAGTGCTTGAGAAGCACATAAATTCTATGTAATATTGGATATTTTTGTAAGGAATTCTATTATGTTTTAAAGGGCATATGTGGTGCCCATAGTCTCAATGAGACTTTATTATTTTGTAATTGCAGATTTTCCATTGTAATGAAAGTTTCATGTTGTAGTTTCTTTCATACTTGTGTTTGTGTTGAAATTAAATCAGCAGAGAGGGTTTTGTGTCACCCCCCTCCCTGCTTCAGTGGTATCTGAGTAGCAGTTCCTGAGTGTGCAGGTAGAGTTCCGAATGTGAGACAATTTGCACCAGGAGTTGTGGTGTGTGTGATTTGTGTGTAGATAGATAGCCGGATGTGAGGTAGTTTATACCAAAGAGGATGGGATGGGTCATGAGGAGGCCTATAAGAATTTTATTTTGGGAAAATTATTGGGAAGAAATGGAAAATAAGAATTACCATGAAGAATTTGAAAAGCTCCAAGCTCAAGTAGATGTATTGGAAAAGTTAATTAAGGAGAAAGTGGGAATACAAGAAGAGAGATTTGAAAAGAATAATGTTTTGTTGAAAAAGGACAGCAAAAAGAAAAGAAAAATCAAAGGATGGAGAAAGAAAGAAGAGAAAATAGTCACTGTAGATCATAAATTTAATGGTAATTTTAATGATTTTATTTTATCTGAAGATGCATTGTTTGCAGGAACTAGCAAAGGAAAAGAAAACGGTGAAAAGGAGAAGGATATCGCAGTAGAAAAAGAGGTATCTGTTAATTTTTTTTGTGAAAATTTACATGCAAAATAAGTAGATGAAGCTATGGATGAAATTATGGAAATTCCAAAAACAGATTTTGATAGTCCTAGATTTGATAAAGGGAATGAAGAAGAAGATAGTAGTTTGTTGAAAGAGGAGATAAGAGAAATAGATAAATTATTTCAACAAGAAATTATAGAAGAAGACAATGAAATTAAATAGGTTGCAGCTGATACATGCCTCTTTGAAGGAGGAAAATTTGAAGCAATAAGGAAGGAGAAGGAAATAGAGGTAATTGTTGATTTATCCAAAAATTTCAATGTTTCTAACAAAGCTGATTTTTGTGAGGGTGAAATGGTAAAAGGAAGTGAGGAAAGAGAGATGGTAAGGTGTAGCAATAACATGTTACAAGCTGAAATACAACAAGGTTTTGATGATAAAAAAATTGTTACAACAGCAAAAAAAAGGGAGCTAACACATGATTTCATGTGTTTTAATGAAGAGAAGGATGTTAATTATTGTTTTCCAAAATTACATAGTGCAGAATGGTGGGAGCTGAATTTTGTGAACAAAGGCAGAAAGAGAGGAAGAATGAAGGAGAGTAGAGATAGAATATTGCAGGCAAAGCGAAAACAAAATGTTCACAATGATGAGGTTGAGAAGTGGATCCAATGTGAACATAGCATATTCAAATGTTCATGAGCTTCGCTCACAGAACATTTTTTTTCTACCATGGGTGTCTAATGCAGGAGCATCCACAGGCTCGTGCAATCTTGCATCAACCAAATTTATTTTATTTTAATTTGGTTTGGTTTTCAATAAATGGTTGCCAAAAATATTTGTAATTAATGTAATAATGTAATTTTAAATTAAATTACATTAACAATTCATGTTGAATGATTATTCCGAAAAAGCAAGTGTTGCAAAGGAAATGGAAGTGCAAAAATTCAAAATTTGGATTTTTGCAAGTTAAAGGGATTTTTAAGATTTTAATTTAAAATAAAATCTCAACTTCCACAAATACCTAAAAAATAGGGACTATCAAAGTGGGTGCCCATCTGATCAAATTGGCAACTTTGATGAGTGAGTTCAATTTTGGAAACTGCTAGTAAAGTGTGTGTGAGACTGATTGCTTGCACAAGTGAGAAGTTTGATTTTTGATTTCTTTGAATTTCAATTTAAAAATTATCTCCCTGGATTTTTGGGAAAGATAATTTTTGAGTTTGAAATGGAAATGAAATTGAATTTCAATTTCATTCCAGTAGATTTGGAAAGTTTGTAATAAAAGATAATTCATTTTAAAATTTGAAGTTAGTTTTCAAAGTTGAGGAAACTCACAACTAAGGTGGATTTTTCTCTAAGGAAAAATTGCAGCAAAGTGTGAAGGCTTCAAGAATTTTATTGCATCCATTGTTGAAGAGTGACAGAGTGTGCATGTGGGTTGGTTGTAGTGCTTGAGGAGCACATAAATTCTATGTAATGTTGCAGATTTTTGTAAGGAATTCTATGATGTTGTAAAGGGCATATGTGGTGCCCATAGTCTCAATGAGACTATTATTTTGTAATTGCAGATTTTCCATTTTAATGAAAGTTTCATGTTGTAATTTCTTTCATACTCTTGTTTGTGTTGAAATTAAATCAGCAGAGAGGGTTTTGTGTCACCCCCCTCCTTGCTTCAGTTTTTTTTTTTTCCCTCTCTTATGTCATTCTTCTAGTTCTATGTGTATTTGGGGGATGATGGCAGTTCCAAGCTTTCTCTTAAAACATTGCAGCAAGAGCATACTAATCCCAAATCCATAGATCCCTTATGTGTTTGGTGTTTTCATTTTTGGGGGAAACCCTTTTCTTTTTCTTTTTCTCTTACATGATGTAGCTTTACTTGGAAACACATGACTTTGCATAGGGATTTCCAAGTTAGCTCTCATGTTTTCTTTGTTTGCATTTTTTATTTTCTACTTTAAATTAATTACTCATAGTATGGTGTTTAACAATTTCTTTAAAGTGGGGGCATAGGGTATGTGTAATATCATGATGGGCCAAAAAGTGGCAATATGATGGGTATATGTAGGTTATGTGGTTGACGACCTTTTTTTAACCCAAAATTGATGTAACAAAAAGGGTTTTTAAAGGAGATTCTTAGATTTCCACCAATATAAATTATACTTTATTTTGAATTTAATAAATAATTATTATTTATTTTCTATTTAAATTACGACTGAAGTCCTAATTGATAGGTTGATTGAAAAATATTTATAGCTTTCAAATGGTATCACATTTTTTGAATCTGAAACATGTGTCACATTCTATGCTTTGCATACTAGAAGATTAAAAAAAGAAAAAATGAATTTCATGAAGTTTTTACCAAGTTAAGGTTGTTAGACATACAAGTTTTTATATTTTTTAAAAGTTGTAATAAAAAAATCATAATTAATTATTTACTAGGAAAAAAATTACAAAAAAATATGCATCACCTCAGGACATGAGTCTTCTACCTATATCTAAAATATTATACAAAATTATTATCATTTTATTGTGGTTAGGGTGGTCAGACAAACAACTACTTATTTTTTCCATGAAATTTAAGTACTACATTGAAATTTCAAATTTTCACCAAATAGATTTTCTTTTTCTAAAAATAAACCTAGTAGTTTAGAAACTAAATTCAATTTGCTATAGATTATATTGTTACACATTTTTGAAATAATATAGATAACTTATTCAATTTTTTGTGTCAAGTTTCCTAACTCTGATTTTTCTAAATTTTTTGCCACTTAAGGGCATGTTTTTCAATGATTATCCTGTACATGCCCCATACATTGGCATTATTCTTTTGCATTTTTCTTTTTCTTGGTTCATGGTGTAGTTTTCTTACTTCATATGATACATTTGTTGCTTTGTGGATGACATTGGGTGTGATGTCCTTTAGGAGCGTGATTTCTCTTAGCATATTACATTCCTCTTAGTGGCTTGATGTGATGCACTACATCCCCTAAGTCACAAATTTTCTATTCTTTGATTGGTCCTCTCTTCGATACATTAGGCACAATGTTCCCTAAGTTAAAGACCTCACATGAACTAAGTAAGACTCCTTCAAAAATTTCTTATTGTACATTTTGCATTTGTTGTTATATGGCCACCTTGCATAACAAAGTCTGCATGCCTATGGAGGCATCCTATTTATTCATGAGCCCCAAGCATATAAAATTTTTCTTACCTCATGAAGCTCAAAAATAATTTTTGTGTGATGCCTTATTAAAGTTATCAGGGGGTATAACTTTGGTACAGTTTGAGCAGGAAGCCTGATGGAGGCATGACTTTCCCCTTAGCCACTTGAATGGGTGTGAGTGGATACCAGCCATGAGTTTATGTGTCTCACCTTTTAGGACTTCTCACTTGACAGACAACCTAAAGTTCCATCACCTCAAAGTGAGTATGCATTTTTCTTCTTTTTGGAAAAACAACCTAGATCTGATCCATATCGGGATGGAAAAATGGTTGAAGCTTGATCCAAGTATCTTTTATCTTTTTCCTTTCCTTTCTTTTATCTTTGGCAATGCATGCTTGTTCTTTGTTGTTATTCTTTACATTATTTCATGTGTTTTCTTTTGTGCCTATGTTGGTTTTCCATGGGATCTTGATCCTGGGAGCTTGATCATCCCTCTTTCTTGTTGTCATCTCATGTCTTATTGGAATTGGTGCATTTGAACCCCTCTTGATGCATGATTGTCTACTTTATTGTGAGTTTGAAGCAATTTGATCCTCTGACTAAAGTGGGGGCTAAATGTAGTGTAGAAAAATGTATCCCTTTACATTTTCACACTTGTTTTGGGCCCTCCTTGTGGATTATGGCTTAATGTTTCCCTGATTTAGTGTTGTAATGTGGATAACACATTCACATTAGGTATTGGGCCCTTGTGAACTAATGGATTTCAATGACATCTTGTTAAAGCGTTATAACTCACTTTCACACTTTTCTAGGGTTTTATCAAATAACTAACCATAATAAACCTATTTTTAATTAAAATCAGAATTAACTTTGCATTTTTTTGAGTGTTGTAAAGTCTTGTATCACACTTTCACATTCCTCTAGGCTTTTCATTAATAATTGGGATTTCTTATACTTTAATTGGCCCTATTTTGTATCCAAAAGACTCATTTATTACAACTTTTTGAGGATAATCCTTACACCAATTAGTATGCATTCATAATTCAGGTGTTTCTAGCCTGTGTGGCCTAGATTTAGTGTCTATGACTAATTTTTCACCTTGGACGAATGGGTCCCACCTGGATCTTTTGGCCCCAAACTAGTTTTCACACCTTTCTAAGCAATTTTGATTTTTGGTCCTATACATTATGCTCAATGGGACTCATTTTCCACCTTGGATGAATGAATCCCATGTGGCCCAAAATTAAAATTAATTCAAATTTCTAGCAATATTTTATTCTCCTAGATTTAATGTCAGCTTGTAGTGTTGTAATTTGGGGAATTCTCACATAATTGAGTATAAATACAACGTTCTTTCACTCATATCAACACCTAGCATTCAAGAAAGTTCATTAAATAATTTGAGCATTCACAAGAGCATTCAAGAGCTTTCTAGGGAAGATTATAAAGCATTTTAGAGTAATCTTCAAATGCTAATCATCATGTCAAGGATTTCATATATCATGCTTGATATTGTGCTAACAATTGTGATGTAGGATTTATGATTCAAGCAAGTGTTTCAAGAAATATCAACTTCATTCAAGCAAGATTCAAGAACCGCATCCATGGCATCCATTTCAAGCACATTTGTAGCACCTTATTGCTAGGGTTTGGTTAGTTGCAACATTTTCTTTTTTTCATTCATCATTATCCATTCATATTTTCTTTCATTTCAAGGTTTAATTACCAACAAGGGGTTTGACCAAGGAAAACCCATATTCACTAACCCAAAAGCATTTTTCCCTCTCCTTTGTAAGCGATTTGCAATCTTAGGTTGTATATTTCATAAGGAGTAAGATTGGAGAAAAGTTGTTAAGTAATCAAAGTTTCCAAAGTTGTCATCAAACCTTGGAGAACATTAGAGATCACCTATAGGTTGCAAATAAGAGATTAAAATCCAAAAATCGGTCAAGAAGAGTAGACCGAACATTGAAGAGAAAAATCAACTTTGAAAGTTGTAGAAAATCCCAAGTGGAATGATTCACCACTTTTGGCAAATAAGTCCCAGTTCTAGGAAATTTTTAGGATTTTCTATATTTGGGCACCCTTTTGGCAGATTCCTATTCTCACACATTTTCCTAGAAATAGGACTAATTCACCCAGCTTGGTGAATGAGTCCCAGTCAACCTTGATCATATATTTTCTAGTGTTTAGGACCTCCATTATGCCTTCTCTGGATTTCTAGGTGCACACTTTCTGTTTTGTAGTTTTATGTTGCATTTAATTCACTTTTCTAGGTCATTTAGTGTTAGTTTTCATTCAAGTAGGGTTTTGCATTACATCTTGCATTTCATTATCTTTTCCATGTTTACACTTGGTGGTGAACCCCTCATTAGATCATATTCAGCCCCTAAAAAAACCCTCTTACAAGATCTCTTTCTCTTTTACATTGAGATCTCAATGGTTTGTTCTTGAGTGAAAGTTAGTGAAGATTTCCCCTTTTGGTCCTTAACCCTAAAGGTGAAAAGGGCCCCAATTTTTCTGCATTGCACCACATACATAATATAACATACATTTTATCTAAATTACATAGTTCACAAAAAATTGAACTTGGTTTCTAGTAGTTTTTACTAGCCAATATTTTCATAATAAAGAATCGAACAATCTACAACATAGTCTACATATGTCTCATCTTGGCTATTTTGGTTCAAAAAAATGTGGAAAGAACTAAACCATATTTGATAATAATAAAATAATAAATTCATTCAGAATACATGATCCATTGTATCACTTAAGATAAGAATATCATAGTACATTCATCAACATATAGTTTATCAATATTTCCTTTATTCCTTCCTACTTGGAATAAAATCTACATTTTCATATTGAACACAAGGGAAATAGGGTTCCACCTTTTGGGAGATGGAACTGGGACCAATTTTGCACTTTATTTCATTAGGAAACCAAGATCACTCAGCCAAATGACTCAATTGAGCGATGGCTAGTGGTTTCCTAGTGTGATTGGACGGGGGTTCACCATTAAAAAATGCTTTAAAAGAAGAAATTGAATGTACTATTCAAATTCACTATATGACCTATGAATTTGAAAGCATGAAACAAGATTGGCAAACTAGAATCAAATAGTAAAGTACCTGGTAGAATGATAGAGTCAAATCAAGGTTTGAAACTCTAAAAATATACTTTTTGAAGTACACTAGGACTGATATGCCAGGTTGGGTCATTTAGTCCTGCTACATGGTTTTTGGGCAGAATTTAGAATCTTTTCATAATTGAGCAGGATCTATAAAAATGTGGAAAAAAGGGGTGTACTAGGACTAATACACCAGGTAGGGTGATTTAGTCTTGTTTCTAGGGTTTGACTGATACTTTTGTAGACCCTAATTGTCTTTTTTATCTTCCTTCTTGTATGATCTTCAAGTTTGAAAGCCTGAATTCTAGTTTGTATGTGAGTTTCCATGAAGATGACAAATTCTTGACAAATTTGACAACTTTTTAAACTTTGTCTTCAAAGGATCTTCAAGCTCCAATTCACCTAGATCTAAAAACACACATCAAGAGGGAAAAATGTTGTTTTGTTAGGAAATGGGGGTTTTCATTGGTCAAACCTTGTTTTGGTTATCAAACCTTGAAATGAAATAGAAAAGCATGAAGGAATGATGAATGAACAAATGCATGTAACAACTCACCAAACCTTGTTGAAACCTTGGATTTCAAATCTAAAAACTAGCATGAAGTTCCCTCAATGAGTGTAGATATTGATCATGAAACTTGAATGGGATAATGACTTGAACACTAGATTAGATCTTGAATGCTACATCAACACATCAGCTCAACATCATGCCTGATGCACTAAATATTTGACATGATAATGTGGGTCTTGATTGATAAAATAATCTTCTACAAATATTCCCTTCATTTCCTTCTTGAATGCTCTTGTGAAATATTAAGATGCTTGGCTCAAAATTGCTAGCTGAAACTAAGTGAAATAGACTTGTATTTATACTTATTTATGCTTAATTTATCAAAATTAAAGGACTGCAAGTTGAAATTTGAGAATTTAAGCTAAGGACAATAAAATCCTACCAATAATTTGAATTACAATATGTCCTAGGTTAAAGTGGGACTCATATGCTAGGTTGGGTGTATGAGTCCTAGGCCCTAAAATGTTGGACACATGCTTTGCTATTTTTAATGTTGCATTTGAATTTTGTGGTGAAGACCTAGGGATTACCCATACGCCCAAAGGGGAATATGAGTCCTAGATCCATAAATCTAGAAGAAATTTCCAAAAACATTAAATTATGATTTGTCATTTATTAAATGTGGAGATTATCCTTAGAAAAGTGCATTTCACTAGGCTTGTGGATGAAAAAATATGACCAATTAAGTCATAAATAAACCAAATTTTAATAGGGAGGACCCAACACAAGTGTGAAACTGTAAAGGGATACAATTTTTTTCATTACATTTAGCCCCCTCTTTAGTGAGAGGTTGACCTTGCATCAAACTCACACTAAAGTATATAAATTTGAATCAAGAGGGATCCAAACATACGAATGCTAGTGAGATAGGATGACAATGCTCAAGAGGGATGATCAAGCCCACAGGATTGAGATCCTATGGAAATGAACATAGGAACAAAAGAACACACATGTGAATGATGTATGAAGCAAAAAGAAGATACAAGCATATGTTGCACCAAAGACATAAAGAAGAAAGAGAAGGAAAAAGCAGGTGTATTAAGCCTTGATAGTTAGATCAAAACATGATGTGGACAAGGTCTAAGATATTTGTCCACAAAATGTTTAGAAGTGGAACAAAATGTACACTATGCAAACAAAATTCAAACTCACATGGGCTAGTGGAATTCGGTATCCACTAGCTGAGCCCCCAGGGAGGTGAGACACACATTCACGTGCCCAGTGTGTGCTCACACACACAAGAAAGTAGCTACGAGAAAGCCATTCCTATGGTTGGCTCCCACACATACTAACCATACCAAAGATATAACTCCTAATAAATTTGATAATGCACCACATACAATATGAGCAACATGATTGATGAGGGAAGAAAAACTTCATATGATAACACCCATGAACAAACATGATGGCTCCATAATCAAGAAAAGTGTGTTATGAAGGTGGCCATATAATAGTTGTTGTAAATGTTAAATAGTGTAAGGTACATTCAAAATGGTTTTCCATAGTGTATGTAAGGCCTCAACCTAGGGGACATCATGCCTAATGTCTCCAAGAAAGGACTAGTCAAAGAATAGAAGATTCACAACTTAGGGAATGCAATCCGCTTGGCATTACCACTAAGAGGAATATAATATGCTAAGAGAGATCACACACTTAAAGGACATCACATCCAATTCCATAAAAAAGAGAAAGAGAATCACATGAAGTAAGAAGACCACACAATGAAACATGAGTTGTAATTGAAATACAAAAGAATAATGCCAATGTATACCTGCACTTTAAATAAATTTCTAAACACCATGTTGTGAGAACTTACTTTAAAGTAGAAAATGATAAATGCTAAGAAGAAATGAGAGATTATTTGGAAAGCCCTATATTACACATATGTTCCTAATAAGCTATGTCATGAAAATTGGTTTCCCCCAATATGTAATGCTAAAAATAGAAAGTAAAGTATGTCACATGTAGGCCAACTTAAGGCATGTCGTCCACATCCCAAGCATGCTCCTATATATACGTGGAAGGAAATCAATTAGCCCAAAGAGACAAAAAAAAGTATGATGAAAGGAAAAGGCCCCTTGCACCCATTTAGTGCAAGGCAAGGATGAGTCGAGATGGGTGATGATATGTTGCTCCTTGCAAAAAGAAAATAATTTTCAATGAATATTAAACATGCAATAGTGAGTGTGTTATGATCCTACAACTATTACATGGCAAGGAGCAACAACTAATATTATTTATTATAGCACGTAAACATGGTACCAATTTGATGCATATCTAATGAAATATTTCCATATGTAGTATCTATTAGTTTAGGATGCACCAAAGTTAGAATTTTCTTGGAGGAATCTTTAATAAGAGTGGATATTAAGTGAAGGTCTTTTTGATGCTTTTGTTTATTTCAAAGTGAAATAACCAAGACCATTAGTCATTCCTTTTGTGTTAGGCTTTATAGGGACATAGATACCTTGTTCTCTAGCACCATATCCCTTTCCACTATAGAAAAGTTGTTTCATAAGTTCATAACTTCTTCCATAAATTATTTTCATTTCTTTCGGATTCGGTTGTTTCTCATAATCAACTTCATCAAATTTTGTTGTGTAGTTTTCTTCTCCTTCTAAAGTTGTTGAGGTGGATGCTTCTGAAGGTTCGTATGAGTTTTCTATTAACTTTATCATTTTTTCTTTTTTCTTTTTAAACTCTTTTGTTATGCTCTTGTATTCACCTAGGAATGTAGGTGTGAAGTCTAAGGAACCCCAATAATCTTCCAATAACTTTGTGATTTATTCAATATGATTTTCTTTTTATTTCTCTTTCATGGGTTCCACTTGTATAGTTGGTTTCAATGTTTTGAAAGGAATTTCCTTGGTTTTCTCAATCTTCAAACAGTTTTTTGGTTTAGATTCATCTTCGATTGTATACACTTTTTTGTTGTATACATACTTCATTTTAAAATCAAGGGTAGAAGGCATCCCATTCATCGCATGAATCCATGGTCTACCTAAAATAATATTAGATGAAAGATCATAAGGCATAACATGGATCGGGGTTTGTAATGTGAAATTTCCAATAGGAAAATTGATCACACGAAGTGGTTGTTTTCCTACATTTTTAAATCCTCGAATCAATATGGAATCAGGTTCAATTCTTGATTTATCCATGTGAAGCTTATCAAAAAGGGTTACACTACAATTATTAAGGGCCAAGCCATTGTCAAAAAGGGTTTTTTTATCCTTGTCCTATTGAAAATAGCTATTATCATGAAAGCTTCATTTTATTTTTGCACTATAGCAAAGGTAACTCATCTTGATGGAAATTAGCATATAAGTTTACTTGAGTTATAGCTTGAATTTGGGCTACCATATCATTTGATTGCACATTTGGGGGTGGGAACTTATTGTAAGGAACTTTGAATCATGTTATGATAATGAGGGAAGTCTTGAATAAGGTCCCATAATGATATGTTAGTAGGAGTTTTCTTAAGTTGTCCAACAAGGGCATACACCTTTCCAATATGTAAAGACAAAGGAGGGGTACTAGGAAAGATAGGTTGAGGTAATGGGAGGGATGTTGGAGTTGTTTTTCTTGATTGTAGATTGTTTCTAGTGTTATATGTGTGAGAAATGGTATTGTAACTTGGTTACTATGAAACATTATCACTATTAAGTTTCCTTTTTATGTGGTTATAAGATAAGAATGGGTTTATTTCAAACTTATGGATGTTGTGAGGGTCGGTAGATGGTAAGAAGTGGCTCAAGAGACCATTGCAAGGATATATAATGTGCATAACCTAAAAAATGCTTGTCCTTATTTTAGTAATCTCTTAGTGAAGGGGAGTCTAATGTCACTTCGTCATCTTCATTCGACGAGGCCACATAACTATTTTTAATGTTCTAATTTTATTGCACCATGATATCTACCCTAGTAAGAGAGTGTTTAGGAGAGGAGCAAAAAATATGTTCATCACATTCCATGGTTAGATTTTGTAAATTAACCTCATCATGAATAGGGGAGGTATTAAGAGAGGAACAACTATCATTGTCATGCTTACCAATGTTTGGATCCTTTCATTCAAATAGATCTCTCCAAATTCTAGGAGCATTAGGAAAGGGAGAAACGAGATTTCCATGATTCTCAATAAGTGTATCTTCTAACACTAAACTATCTTCTTCACAACTAGGAAAGATATTAGGAGAAGAATAAATGTGATTATCATGGTTATCTACAATTACATCCTCATGTCCTATAACATATTCAAAAGTAGGTGAGGTAGGATTTTCATAGCTCTCAATAATTGGATCTCTTAACACTGACATCTCCTCCTCACAAATGTGTTTTTCATGATCATTCATGATTGCATCCACTTTCACTAAAGCATTCTCACAACCAGGGGAGGTGTTAGGAGATGAATGGAGATTAGGTAGAGTAATATTAGTGAATTTTTTTTATGATCTTATCTTCTTGTGTCATAATATATTCCCAAGGGGAGGAGGAGAGGGACAAATAAGACTTTCATGATTTTCAATGATTATATCTTCTTTCACCAAGATACATTCACCACCAATGGGAGAGGTATTCGGAGAAGAGAAATAATGGTTTTCATGATTATCTATGATTGTATCTTCTTGTATAATATCATCCTCACAAATGGGAGAAACAATAGGGTTTGTGTGAGTGA
Organism: Sequoia sempervirens; assembly: GCA_007258455.2. Classification (NCBI taxonomy): domain Eukaryota; kingdom Viridiplantae; phylum Streptophyta; class Pinopsida; order Cupressales; family Cupressaceae; genus Sequoia; species Sequoia sempervirens. The sequence goes on along the minus strand of VDFB02193867.1, from coordinate 523,177,530 downwards.
TAGGCAAGGTGATATTAAGGATTGTGTCAATGGTTAGATTCTCTTTCTCTAAGATGTTCTCATATCTAGGAAAGATCATGGAATGATGGCTAACATGTTTCTTAATGGCCTAATTTTTTTAATCTAAATTGAACTTATAAGAGGGTATATTATATTTATGCAATCCATTCTTAACCATTTCAAAACCACATCTCTTAAAAGTGAACACAAGGAAATAGGGTTCCACCTTTTTGGGAGATGAAACAATTAGGAGATCTATTTCACTCTTAGTTCATTGGGGAATTAAGATGCCTCAACCAAGTGAATCAATTGAGGGAAGGACACAAGGGAGTCTCCTTATGTGTTATTAGAGAGAGGTTCACCTCTAAGAAAATGCTTAGAAAGAAGGATATGAAAGAAATATGCAAATCTTGTTATGTGACCTAGAAAATGGAACTCAAAATCAAAATAATAAACTAAGGATAAAAAAGAAGTACCTAGAAGGTTGGAGATGACTAAGAAAGACTTGATAACTCTAAAAATTGTTGATCTTGATGTGCACTAAGACTCATATGGTAGAATAGGTGATTTAGTCCTAGTTAGGGTTTCTATGTTGAATTTGGAATCTACTACTGACAAACTAAGATCTACATGAAATTGCTGAAAATAGGTATACTAGGAGTCATATGCCCAAGGTGGTCATTAGTCCCAATATTAGGGTTTGAATGAAAATTTTGTAGCCTCGAGTGATCTTCTGTAGCTTTTGTCTTGTCCAATCTTTAGGTATAAAAATTCAGATTTCTAATCAGTAGGTGAGTTTCTGTGAAAATGAAAATTCTTGACAACTTTATTCAATCTTGCAACTTTGTCTTCAAAGGATATTCTAGCCCTAAAAAACCTAGATCTACAATCACACATGAAGAGAGAAAAATTCTGATTTGTTAGTGGATAGGGGTTTGCCTTGGTCAAACCCTGTTTTGGTAATCAAACCTTGAAATGAAATGAAATAGAATGAAGGAATGATGAATGAAAAATATGCATTGTTGCAAATCACCAAACCCTTTAAATAAAGGTTACAAACTTGAATGATATGGCTCCAATGGATTTGGATCTTGAGTGCTTGAATAGAATGCTTACTTGAATCATGAAAACCTACATCACCAATGTTAGCTCAAAAACACACATGATTAATGAAGACTTCGACATGATGCTTGAATCTTGAATTGATGCTCCAAAATGCTTCATAAATTGCTCTCTAATTCTCTAGTAATCACTCTTAAACATAAACTTTGATATAGGAGTACTTCATAAGATTGCTTAGATACTTGAAATTGCTAGGAGAAATTATGTGAAATAATCTTGTATTTATACTTGTTTATGCCAAATTTCTCAAAATTACAACACTACAAGCCAACATCAAATCTAGGAGAATAAAAAACTACCAAGAATTGAATTCAAAATAGGTCCAAGCTAAAGCAAGACTCATATGCTAATTGGGGCATATGAGTTTAGTAGCCTAAGTTTGGGACACAAATTTTAAGAAATCTTAAGTTCTATTCAATATTTAGGATTAGGCCTTGAAACCTAGGTGGGACCCATATTCCCAAGGTGGTGTATGAGTCCCAAATCACTAGATTTGGAACACACAACCCAAAAAAATGAATTTTGATTGGATATATATAAATGTTAGGATTATCCTTGGAAAGATGCATTCAATAAGGCTTGTGGATGCAAAATAGGACAAAATAAGGCATAAAGAAGCCTAGTTTTAATAGAGAGGGACCAAAAAAGTGTGAAAATATAAAGGATACATTTTTATACACTACATTTAGCCCCCACTTTAGTGAGAGGAGGAACTTGCTTCAAACTCACACTAAAGTAGAAAAATTTAGATTAAGAGGGGTCCAAGTTTACCAATGCTAGTGAGATAGGACAACAATGATCTAGAGAGATGATCAAGATCCTAGAATCAAGATCCTATGGAAAACATACATAAGCACAAAATAACACTCATGTGAATGATCTATGAAGTAACAACAAGGTACAAGCATGCAATGCCAAAGACATAAAGAAAGAAGAAAAAAAGGAAAAAAAAGAAAAAAAAAAGAAAAAAAGAAAAAAAAAGAGGGTGGATCATGCCTCGACTGTTTGTCCAACAAAATTTGGATCAGATCTATGTTGTTTGTCCAAAAAAAATTATTGGTGGAATGCGATGTCCACTATGCAAACCAAACACATGCTCACAAGGGCTAGTGAAACCTCAAGTTGCCCACCAGGTGAGCCCATAGAGACACATACACATGCAGCTAGTATGTGGTCACACATACAAGAAAGTGGCTATAGGAAAGTCTTGCCTAAGTTCAGGTCACATATTCTAACCATATTAAAGCTATATAACTTCTAATCACTTTGATAAGGCACCTCACAACAAGAACAATAAGATTCATGAGGCAAGAAAATATTTGTATGCTAACACCCATGAAGAAATAGGATGGATCCACAGGCAAGCAAAGTGTGTTATGCAAGGTGTTCATATAACATTTATTATAAATGCAAAATAATTGAAGGTACATTCAAAGGATTTTTTCTTTGTGTTGCAAGTATGAGCATATTTGGTGGTGTTGTCACTAATGTTTCCATTGATGTCGACACACTTTAGTATATTGCAGATTGTGCATGTATAGTTGAGATACTATTGAGATGTTGTGAGTACATGGAGCTATCCTTATGATGAAATAGATGTGCTGAATTGATGAGTTTCCAAGTGCTTTTGAGAAAATTAATAAAAGAGAGAAGTTAGAGTTATGAATGTGTTCAAAATGTGCTCTGCATTTCTCCTATGTTGATCCTATGCTTGTGTACATTGAAGGGTTCTTTTTTGATGATTTGATGGTGATATCTATTTATTTGTAGCTTCTAATTTGATAAAGTGTGAAAGTTGTGTTCACCAGTGTGTGAACCATTCTAGAAGAGTTAGCTTTCTATGATTGGGAGAAATTTTTTTGCTCCATAGTCCTCTGTTATTCTATTTTAGATCTTGTGGCTATGGAATGTGTCTTATAATGGTATTCTCTTGGTTTTGGAAAAGATGTGTGTGGTTTGGTGATTTAGAAGTCAAGTTTTAGAGTTGCTATATCTATTTGCACAGTCTAGATGGATTGATGGAAGGAATTCGATGTTTGAAGATTGTTGCACTTGCTATGGATGTATCTGAAGAAACCTAAGATGTGTTATCGTGCATAATGAAGCATTTTGCATCATCCACATGCTATCTTCTTGTTGGAAAGCATGCACATCAATGTTCATTTTTGTTTTCATTAGGTTTGGATGACATGGTGCTTACACTTGATTTGAATAATTAAATTAAGGAAGCATGTGGTTGATCTAAGATATTAGTTTTGGTCTTGGTTAAGTATTTTTATCAGTCCACTCTCATTCCTTTCCACTATGGGAATTTTGAGTTGACCTAATTTGAATTTATGAAATGAGGTGTATGTGGTTGACCTTGGAGAAAGTTTATAAGGTTGAAGATGGTATAAATGCAAGTTGAATTGCAAAGAATTTAATGATGATGGAAAGAAATTAAGTAAGCCACAAATTAAAATAGTATAAGTGTGTGAAAGTTATTTGAGGCAGTAGTACTTCATTGTATTAGATTCCTGAAGGTAGTGAGCTAAAGGTTTCTACAATCTTCTAATCAAGGCTGCAGATGTGTGTTAATTACTGTGGTGGATATTTTTTTTTCTTTTATATTAATAAGCAGTGAGCCTCCCTATTGGATAGTGAGTCCTTTCTCTAGGTAGTGAGCCTTTGTATTAGGAGAGTGAGTCCTCTTCTGGGTAGTGAGCCTTTGTAATCATTTTTGCTATCTCTTTATATTGTGAGTTAATCTTGACCACTATTTTTCCCTCATTAGGTTTTCCATGTAAAATCTAGTGTTCATTGTGTTGATTTTAATTTATGTTATCTACATTTCATGTTCATACCTAATAATAGAATAGTGTGGTTTTGAAGCTAATAAGTATTTAAAGTTTTGAATTTGAATTTTGGTGACAACTAATTCACCCCTCCTCTTAGTTGTCCTACACCTTTTAATAATTGGTATCAGAGCTTTGGTTCCTTGGTGTAGAGCTTAACTGCTTAAGGAAGATCTGATGGCACATAAGTTGGAAATCCCTATGTTTGATGGATTTGATTATAGTGACTGGAAAGCACACATGAGAGGATACATCATATCTCTTGGTTTCAAGACCTAGAAGGCTATTGAGACGAAGTATATATTTCCAATGAGAATGAGAAGGTGAGGTATTCTATTTTAAGTGATTTATCTAAAACTAAGCGAACTAAGGTTCTTTCTTTAGGCATTGCTCATGAAGTATGGAAGAAGTTGGGAGAATTGTATGAAGGAAATGAAAAATTAAAGTTGACAAAGAAGTTGGTGACAAAGTGCAGATATGAGAACCTAAAAATAGAAGAAGGTGAAGTTTTAACAAGTTATTTCTAGAGGGTTGTGTTAGCTCTCAAAAAAGTAGGCAGGATGCCTCAAGAGGCTGCCAATCTCTTGATACATTTCAAGGTAACAGACAAGGTCAAAAGAATTTAACCTTCTACTCTTTAGGTGCTGCTAACCTAGGTGGGTGTACCTTTCTAAATGAAGCAGACTTTAACTTATGATTATCCTTCTTGCAATGATTTTTCCACAATGGCACAAGGAAGTGAACAAATGAAACCAAGCACAATAGCAATCTTCTAATCTAAATCCTATTTATGCTCAATTAAAAAATGTAAAGCAACCAAATGAATCCAAATGATGAAGTGCAAAGACTAGTGCCTTATTGGGTATGCATAGTTGAATGAAATCAAGATGAGCAACGCTTATCTGGAGAAAACTCAAATTATCTGGAATATATTATGTTTACAACTTGTATAAACATGCAAGACTATGACCACTAATCTCTACTTTAATAATCCAAATGAATCTCTTTGATTACTGTGATCAACTAAAAGGGATTAATCTTTTCTTGAAAGAACCAATCGATTAACCACATAGATACAACAAATGTGCACTAATGAATTGAATATAAAATTGTTATATCAATTTAAACAATAAAAAAGAATCCATTTTGGAGACAGCTTAGCAATGCTTTCATTAAATTCAACATATAATTGACACTAGAAATGTGCAACAACATCAATTGACTTTCATAATTACCTCCATTTTGAAAACATGCATCATAGTCTCTGATCTAATAAATCTATTGTACTGTATCCATCTAATTTGCCTACTATAAATTGAATAAATAATAGCTGATGATGATTTTACAATCACAAAATGCATATTTATACACCAGCATCAGAAAAACATATCATATTGAGATCCCATGTTGGCCACAGCTGAATTCAGTCTTATTTCATGTCAGCCTGCAATGGTATTTGAGTATTCACATGTTGGCCACAGTGTTTGAGTTCTTGTTAACAATCACCAAGACAACCCTGTAAGTATGCCGAAGGCAATTATATCGCTATTAGTAGCCCCTTAGTTCTTTTTGTTTCGCCGTGACTTATCTAAGTTGGGGAGATGTTGTTTAGATCACTTTATGTTTCCCCAAAATATATTCTTTCATTTTACATGTATCACTATAGCATTCTATTTGTTATGCCAAAACCAAGAAGAATCCTTTTTGTCCCATTGTGTTTTGCTGTGAACCATCAGAGTTAGGGAAACATCATATAGATTAGATTATGTTTCATCAATCATCGAGATACACTTTTGTTTCATTCACTATCACTGTGACCTCACGATATTGGAGAGACATTCCATAGAACACCCTAGGTGTTACAGATAGCCTTCGTGACCAAACTTGTCACTGTGACATATTGGTTCTCTTGGCGATAAATCCCTTTATCTCATGTGGGTCACCAAAACAAATCATAATCAGGGAGACGTCTCAAAGAAATCATAGAGCCACACCAATCTACCTCGTGACACCTTCATATCATTGAGACAAATTAGTTCTCATGTCAAAAAATTCCATATGTATTCCATTAGTGAGACCCACTTGAATTCGCTAGGACTTACTTCGAAGTCACATTAGTCTCACCGAGATGCCTTTTGATAGAAAATCCATGTGTAATGTCGACGAGACCGAAGGTCACTCGCCAAGACCTCACATCGATAACTCTAACTCTTACCGATATGTATCTTCCCGCCATTGGTTGATGTGACAATGTGAATTTTCTATGACCTCACACCGAAAGCAACATGTCTGGCTGAAGTGAATCCTTAATGTTTTGTCAGTGAGACCAAAAGGGTTCGTTATGACAATATTCCGATGGTACATAAGTCTCACCAAGATGAATCTTATTGTTGTCGGTCGACATAACAATTCAAACTTTCCAAGACACAATGTTGATGAAGGCTTTCTCACACCGATAAAACTCCTCATGTATTAGTCGGTGAGACCCGACCCATTTGGGGAGACCTCACCCCGGTGAAAAATACTCTTGTCGATAAACCCTTCCTCTATTGCCAAAACCACATGTGATTCATCCCGATACATATTCATAGGTGAATGCCAATTGCTGTAACAATGAAGAAGTCATGCTGATATGCCTACCTCAAACATATGTTAACACAAAAGCATCATGGGTTGTGGAGACCTAGATAGACTTATGCTGATATGAACCATAATGTAAAAAATGCATGACTTGATAGATTCATGGGATAAATATATGCAAAGTGTGAGAAGAATGTCATGATGGAAGGCCTCTATACTTATGATAAAGACTCATATGGGAACTCAGTGGTAGGAAAAATATGTAAAATCATCAGATTTTTATAGTTCCAATAGTGGCTCCATCTGGAGATGAATGAGAGTAAGATCATTGCAAGGATCCCGATCTTTGGGTGAGCAGACCAGACACAAAATGATGAACCAGTGAGAAAAATAGAAATGGAAACATAGTATGATTAAATGAATGGAAAATGAAAGTGCAATGGAGATGGACAAACCTAAACTACTGTGCACGGGAAATAATTTTAAAGAGGACCATCAAGAGTTGTCCATGCACTAGTAACCCTTAATCCTCTATGTTGCTCAAGAGAAAAAATGCTTCAAGAACTGCCCATGAACAAGTAATTCCTAATCTTCATCAACCATATTCTGTAGATAGTATGAATCTTCACCTTTCTTTCCAACAACAACAAAAGGTCCCAGCCACAAAGATTCAAATTTACCATGCTTACCCTTCTCCTGACACCTTGCGTTCCACATCAACACTAAGTAATTTTCCTCAAATCTTCTATCCTTTTCCTTCTTTTCAAATAGATATTTCATCTGTGTCTGTAACTTCAAGTTTTGATTTTGGGTGACTCTCCTTATTTCATCAAGTTCAGCTAGTTGCTCCATTCTTTCCTCCATAGGTTCAGGAACATCCAAATCTTCCTAAAGGACAAACCTGTGGACTGGAAACAAATTCTGCAAAGGCATCCTAGCTTGTGCTCCATACACCAATTCAAATGGGGATTTTCCAATTGCTCTTTTAATAGATCCTATTAGCCCACACAACCAGTTTTAATTTTGAATCCCAAGCTTTCTTGTTTTGATCTAACATCCTCCTTATAATCTTCAAAAGACTCTTATTGCTAGATTATGCTTGACCATTAGCTTGAGGATGGTAAGGAGTTGCATAAGAAATGGTAATGCCATATGTGTCACAAAAGCTTCTGAACTCACCTAATTTTGAAACACATCCCATTGTCTGTGATTAACCTCAGTGGTGTACCAAATCTGGTGATGATGTTGTCCATTAGGAAATTTGTCACCACTTTGCTTGTAGCCTGTTTAGTTGGGATTGCCTCTACCCACTTGGTAAAATAATCAGTGGCTAATAGTATCCACTTGTGTCCTCCACTTGATCTTTCCTATATTTCTCGAATGAAACCAATTCCCCATTGATGAAAAGGGGCATTAGCTTGCAAAGGTCGAAGTGGCAAAGCTCCTTGATACTTTAGTTTTCTATAGAACTTCTAACAGGCTTCACATTTTCTTACATGTAAAAGAGTTGTTGAAAACCTTAGGCTAGTAGTAACCTGCGCTGAGAATTTTGTGTGTAGTTGTTTTTGTTGAGTAATGTCCTCCAAAAACTCCTTCATGCATTTCACCTAGGACATGCTTGGCTTGAGAATCATCTAGACATAACAATAGTATATCATCCCTGTTCTTCCAAAACAGATCACCATCCATGAAAAAATATTTAGATGCCTGCAACTTCAAGGTTCTTTTCTAGGTGTCACTCAATCCCTCTAGACACTTCATGTACTTAAGGTAATGCATAATATCAGTATACCAAGGAGTGTGCTCATTAATTGCAATTGTAGTCCCTTCTTCTACATTACAAACTTGATTTGCTTCAATATTCGATTCTTCCATCAACCTAGCCAAGCCTTGACATCTCACTAGTTTGGTAACTTGTATCTCCATGTCAAATTCTTGGATCTTGTTAATCCACCTACATCTTTTTCTTGTTACTTTAGATTGTGTTAGAATATCTTTGACAATAGCATGAGGGACATAAGAAATCACCTTTGCTCCAATAAGATATGGTCTGAATGCTTTAGTAGCCTCACTAATGCAAACGCCTATTTTTCCATTATATCATACTTCAATTCAAACCCTTGTAATGACTTACTGAAGAAAGACACATGCTATTCATGACCTTCTTCATTATTTTGTAGCATAACAATAGCAATTGTGTGCATTGAAGAAAATAAAAATATTTGAAAAGGCTTTGCAAAATCTAGAGATTTAAGAACATGAGACTCCTTGATAGCCCTTTTGATAGATATAAAAGCTTCCAAGGCTTCTGCAGTCCATTCCAATTTCTATCCTTTCTTCAACATTTTTGATATGGGCTTAATGATCTCAACAATGTTAGAAACAAATCTCCTAACAAAATTAATCTCTCCAAAGAATGATTGTCTAGCCTTAACAGTTTTGGGAATAGGGATTTTGTCAATAGCTTCAACTCTCTTAGGATCTATCCTAATCCCTTCTTTTGAGACAATATATCCTAAAAGCTTACCTTTTGTGACTGCAAAATGATGCTTCTTAGGGTTTAAGCTGATACCATATTCTAGGGATTTAATAAATACCTTTTCTAGGTGTTGCACATGATCTTCAACCTTCTTCAAGTAAGTAGTTAGGTCATCCTGGTACACCACCATGATAGCATTGATTAGATATGCAAATGCCACATCCATAGGTCTTTGGAAGGTTGCTCCTATATTAGTGAGACCAAATGACATTCTTATGTATACATATGTTCCCCAAGGAGTTGTAAATGCTATCTTATATTGCTCAGATTCCTTGACTTTGACCTAGTTGTTTCCTGAAAACCCATCCATCATGGACAACAGCTCACACCCTGTTACCTTATGCAATATAGCCTCCATATTGGGTAGAGGATAATTGTCCTTGAGAGATGCCATATTCAGATTCCTGAAGTCCACAGATAGTCTGATGTCTTCATTCTTCTTTCTCACAGGGACCAAGTTCAAAACCCAAGATGAGTGCTTGATTGGTTTAATGATTCCCCCATCTCTGAGCTTTGCCAATTCTTCTTGCATTTTAGGCTCTAGTGTTGGATTTATGGATCTTTACTTTTGTCTGAATGGCTTAGCTTCTGGTTTCAATGATATTTCATGTTGAAACAAATCTTCCCTATATGCTTTCAGATCTTCATAAGACCAAGCAAACACATGCTTATACTTTCTTAGAAACTCTATCAACATTCTTCTAATTGTAGGGCTTATCTTCTTCCCTATGTATACCCTTCTTGGTGCCATCTCAGTCCCCAAGTTAATATCTTCAACATCTTCCCTTTTGAATGGTGTTTGCTTCATGAGGGACCGATCATTTCCATAATACACCCTCTCTAATTCCACTAAACCCTTAGGAAGCTTATTTGTTTTGAGCTACAAGATCTCCTTTCCAAACACTGTTTGCTTCCCATCCGCTTCTTCAACAAAAGCATTGAAGTCAATTTCCCGGGCCTCATATTGATCTATACAATAAAGGAATTTCAAAAGGTCAGTATCATCATTGAAGACTTGCCAACTATAAATGTTATTAGGAACAACAGGCCTTGTCTTGAACTCAATCTGTGATACTCCAGCCAATGTGATATCATCTCTTTTCAGTGCCACATTTGCTAAAATATCAACCATTATGTTCTTTGATCTATCAATCCACTCAATTGAGAAGGCATCAAACAACTCAATTGTGTCCCATACAAAATTTCTATATTGTTTCAGCCTTTTGTGCTTTGCTGCATACTTTGACTTAATTTGTGAAACAACCAACTTAGAATCTCGTAAAACAACAAGCAACTTGATTTTATGTTTCACAGCTATGTTCAGGCCTGTCAATAAAGCTTCATATTCCGCCACATTGTTTGTACATTCAAATGCTAACATAAATGAATATTTAAATGTAATACCTTCAGGTGAAACAAATACAATCCTAGCTCCATTACCTTCCTAGCTGCAGACTCCATCAAAATACATCTTCCATACACCATTGCAATTCTGGGATAATGCCTGAGTGAAGTCAAAAGAAGAGCCCTCCACCTTAACAATTTTCTTCTATTCTGAAATTTCTCCTTTGCTTTCTTCTCTTTTACTAAGCTGGTCAAGCCTTTGCATCTCTTTGTGTAATTCCTTCACTTCTTGCTTTTGGACAGGTTTTGGTTCACTTTTATCATGTTGTTTATTTTCTGACTTCTTCATAGTTCCTTGAGTCACCTTTTGATCTTTCATAAAGATTCCCTTAGGAACACCTTCCTTCTCATTTATTGTCCTGTTTCTCAACCAGTACTTACTCTTTGCTTCTTCAACTGCAGCAACAGTTAGTCTCTCTATTTCATCTTTGGTGAGTCTCCTCATACTACATTGAGTAGGAACCTCAACAGAATGTGGTTATGTATAATCTTCTTCAGAATCAGAAAGAACTTGTTGTTCAACCATATGGACATTATATTTCTGATTTGAAACATCATACTCATATCCTTCATCCTCTGAAGATGAGTACTTTTCCTTAATATGGTGAAAAGTATTTGAAGTCAGATACACTGTGTGATCTCCATTATTTTCCATCAGCACTCCCTCTTCTTGCATCCTTTGGGATACAACACAATAGTTTGGGGAATGTGGCTTCTCACAAGCTTCACAGAAATAATTGTTACTCACCATATTTGTTCCCTTCTGCCTCAATGGATCAGGAGTCTCTTTGTTTCTTGGCCTAGCTATTATAGGTTTTCCATCCTTCCAGTCTGTATTATGAGGCATTTCATGCAACCTTGGCCTTTCACTCCTATATGTATTCTCCTGTTTGTATTGATAACTATTGCTTTGTTGAGGAGCCCTAGGGTTGTATCTTTTATTGATTATACCAACAACTTTCCTATTATTTTCAATTGTCAGTGCTATCTTCTGAGCTTCAAACAAATCTCTCAGGAATATATTTCTCAATTCATACCCTATTTTAGGATCAAATGCATTCAAATAAACACTCAATGCTATAGAATCTGGCAAACTTGATCCTGGAGGTATTTTAGTCTGCAACTTGTTGAATCTTCGGTTAAAATCAAAAATTGAGTCATTCTAATTTTTTTGTATTCGCATCAATTCATGAAGAGTAGTATCTGGTGAACTTTGATTCCCATATTTCTCTAAGAATCTATCTTGAAATATTTGGAGAGAATCAATAGAGGTTGTTGCTAGGTTGTTGAACAAATCTCTAGCTTCTTCAGTAAGTGACATCATGAATAATCTCATATGTAAATCTTCATAAGGCACATCCAAGTCCTGAATGAAGGCATTGAAACTCTTTAAGTGATTCTCAACAAAAATTGCATTACTCCCAGTAAACTTAGGCACCATACCCCTCCAACTACCATCCATAGGGTAAGGGTATAATTGAAAGCCTGCTAAATCAAATTGTCTGATCATTTTTGTATATTGATGAGGGGGAAGGTTGAGTGGATATTGGTGCATGGGATTATTGAATTGTGTATAGTCGTGTGGCACATAATGTTGATTATGAGGTGGTTGCATATTTGTATGCTGAGTAGGAATGTGAGGTGGATGATTTGGCTGTCTGTATTGATTCCCTACTTGATGGTGAGGAACCCTTGGTGGATCAGAAGGCCCTGCACCATGATAACCCTACTTATGAGGTGGTACATACTTTGGGGGGCAACCGACTGTTTGAGCAGTGTTATGAGCTTTCTACAATTCAAATTCTTTCATTGCTTGTATCATCTGGGCTTTTTCTTGCTCCTCCCTCTCCCTTTTCTGAGATTCAAGCTGTGCTTTGACTTCCTCATAAGTCAAAGATTCATAATCATTTTGAGGAATCGTATTCTCACTGATCTGATTTTGATTATTTTCTATTCTTTTTTCACATTCCTCTTGATATTTGAGTCCTCTTGCTTCAATTCTAGCATCAAACTCAACCTTTTTCTGAAAATCATGAAAAATATTTGCTTGCTCCTTAGGGGTACAAAGTTCTACACTAGAATTATCTCTCCATGTATCATAACGATCATATGTTTCACAATGTGCTCTTGTTGTTTTATCTTTATCTGTCATGCACATGTCCTCACTTATTCTTTTTCCCTTATCAAGCTTGTCATCTTTGTGTGTCCACTTACTACTGCTAGTAGGAGCTCCAGTGTAACCTCCCCTGTATTGAGATCTTCTTCCATTCATGTTTGAACAACTGCAAAATTTATGTCAGAGTCGCCACTCACTTATGTTATGTCAAAAGTGAGAAAATACTTGATGTTTCTTATTCCCAATGGAGTTTGTATAAAATTCTTGACTATGATTAAGGCCTTGATTCTGTATGTATCCCCATCGGAGTTACCAATTTGTTAGCTCTCAAAAACACAGGCAGGATGCCTCAAGAGGCTGCCAATCTCTTGATATGTTTCAGGGTAATAGACAAGGTCAAAAGAATTTAACCTTCTACTCTTCAGGTACTGCTAACATAGGCGGGTGTACCTTTTTGAATGAAGTAAACTTTAACTTATGATTATCCTTCTTGCAATGATTTGTCCACAATGGCACAAGGAAGTGAACAAATGAAACCAAGTGCAATAGCAATCTTCTAATCTAAATCCTATTTATGCTTAATTAACAAATGTAAAGCAATTGAATGAATCCAAATGATGAAGTGCAAAGACTAGTGCCTTATTGGGTATGCGGAGTTGAATGAAATCAAGATGAGCAACACTTATCTAGAGAAAAATCAAATTATCTGGCATATATTCTATTTACAACTTGTATAAACATGCAAGACTATGCCCACTAAGCTCTACTTTAATAATCTAGATGAATCTCTCTGATTACTATGATCAACTAAAAGGGATTAATCTTTCCTTGAAATAACCAATCGATTAACCACATAGATACAACAAATGTGCACTAATGAATTGAATATAAACTTGTTATATGAATTTAATCAATTGGAAAGAATCCATCTTGGAGACAGCGTAGCAATACTTTCATTAAATTCAATAGATAATTGACACCAGAAATGTGCAACAACATCAATTGACTTTCATAAATACCTCCATTTTGAAAACATGCATCATAGTCTCTGATCTGATAAATATATTGTACTGTATCCATCTAATTTGCCTACTGTACATCAAATAAATAATAGCTGATGATGATTTTACAATCAAAAAATGCATATTTATACACCAGCATCAGAAAAACATATCATATTGAGATCCCATGTTGGCCACAGCTGAATTCAGTCTCATTTCATGTTGGCCTGCAATGGTATTTGAGCATTCACATGTTGGCCATAGTGTTTGAGTACCTATTAACAGTCATCAAGACAACCCTGTAAGTATGCTGAAGGAAATTATATCGCTGTTAGTCGCCCCTTAGTTCTTTTTGTTTCGCCGTGACTTATCAGAGTCGGGGAGATGTCGTTTAGATCACTTTATGTTTCCCTGAATATATTCTTTCATTTTACATGTATTTCTGTTGCATTCTTTTTATTATGCCGAAACCAAGAAGAATCCTTTTTGTCTCATTGTGTTTTGCTATGACCCATTAGAGTCGGGGAAACATCATATAGATTACATTATGTTTCATCAAGCACTGAGATACACTTTTGTTTCATTCACTATCACTGTGACCTCACGATATTAGAGAGACATTCCATAGAACACCCTAGGTGTTACCAATAGTCTTCGTGATCAAACTTGTGGCTGTGACATATTGGTTCTCTTGCTGATAAATCCCTTTATCTCATGTGGGTCATTGAAACAAATCATAATCAGGGAGACATCTCAAAGAAATCATAGTCACACTGATCTACCTTGTGACACCTTCATATTGTTGAGACAAATCAGTTCTCATGCCAACAAAGTCCATATGTATTCCATCGGTGAGACCCACTTGAATTCACTACAACTTACTCTGAGGTCACATTAGTCTCACTGAGATGCCTTTTGATAGAAAATCCATGTGTAATGTCGGCGAGACCGAAGGTCACTCACTAAGACCTCACTTCGATAACTCTAACTCTTACCGATATGTATCTTCCCACCACTGGTTGGTGTGACAATGTAAATTTTCTATGACCTCACACTGAAAGCAACATGTCTACCTGAAGTGAATCTTTAATTTGTTTGTTGGTGAGACCAAAAGGGTTCGTTATGACAATACTCCAATGCTACATAAGTCTCACCGAGATGAATCTTTTTGTTGTCAGTCGATGTAACAATTCAAACTCACCAAGACACAATGCTAATGAAGGATTTCACACACCGATAAACCTCTTCATGTATTAGTCAGTGAGACCTGACCCATTCAGGGAGACCTCAGCCTGGTGTAAAATACTCTTGTCGATAGACCCTTCCTCTATCACCAAAACTACATGTGAGTCATGCCGATACATATTCATTGGTGAATGCCGATTTTTGTAACAATGAAGAAGTCATGCTGATATGCCTGTAACAAAGATATGTTAACACAAAAACATCATGGGTTAGGGAGACCTAGATAGACTTATGCCGATATGGACCACAACGCGAAAAATGCATGACTCGATAGATTTATGGGATAAATATATGCAAAGTGTGAGAAGAATTTCATGATGGAAGGCCCCTGTGCTTATGATAAGGACTCATATGGTAACTCAAGGGTAGGAAAAATATGTAAAATCATCAAATTTTTACAGTTCCAACAGGTTGAACTTGTAGGAAACAAAGTTAGGAATCAAGGGGGAAACCTAGCCAATGAAGATATAATTGAGAAGATCTTGATCACCCTACTGGATTGCTAAAGTGATAAGATCTCAGTTATTAAAGAAATGTATGATCCTAACAAGTATACTAAAGAACATTTATTTGGCACCTTGACAACATTTGAGATGAGAAAGTTTGGAAAGAAAAAGGAAAAGATAAAAACAACATTTAAGGCAATGAAGATTCAAGATGATCTAGATAGTGATAGTTCTAATGAGTTGGAAGCAAATTTCACCAGAAAGTTGAAGAAAGCTACTAGTAAGTATAAAGGTATGTTGCCCTTTAAATGTTTCAGTTGTGGTAATATTGGTCATTATGCTTCAAGATGTCCGAAGAGAGTTGTATATAAGAATAACAATGATTATAAAGATAAATATAGAAAGGATAAGAAATATAAGAAGTTGTATTATGGTAAAGAAGAAGCCAAAATATCTAACGATGAATCTAATTATGAGGGTGATGATAGTGAATGCTTATTTTTAGCTTTGGAGAATAAATTTATGTCTGCTAACCCTAGAAAATGTGCAAGGAAGAATGTTTCAGAAAACAAGAAGAATTGGATGGAAGGTACTGTGGTCACCACCATTAATGCTGAGTAGGATGAAGATTACTGGGTGATTGATAGTGTGTGTTCTAATCACATGACTAGTTATAAAAGTAAGTTTACTAAAATTGAAAAGTATGATGGAGGCTTGGTCATGTTTGGTGATGATTCAAGAGAAAAAATTATTAGGAAAGGTACAATTAGTTTTGATGGAATACACAACAGTGATGATGTATATTATGTAAAGGGTTTGAGCCCTAAGCTTTTGAGTGTTGGAAAGATTTGTAGCAAAGGTTTTACACTTGTGTTTTAGAATAATACCCGCTAGATCAGAGAAAGATCTAGAGATATGGTTGCTTCCAAAAGGAGAACTCATGGAAACATCTACCAGCTTAAAGGTGTGGATGGCCAGTGCCTTGTATCTCAAATCAATGAAATTTGTTTATGGAACTAGAGAATGGGACATGTAAAATTTGATAATATGGTCAAAATTTGTTCAAGAGATGTTATCTGAGGTCTACCTAGAATCACAAAGCTTTCTAATACTATTTGCAAAAGTTATCAGTTAGGGAAATAGACAAGATGCAACTTTAAGGGAAAAGAGCAATCTACTACCAAAATGTTGGAGTTAATTCCTACTAACCTTTGTGGTTTGACTAGAATAAGAAGCTTGAATAGTGATTGGTATTGCATGCTCCTTATTGATGATTATTCTTGAATGACATGGGTTGCTTTTCTTAGAGAGAAGACTTCGACTCTAGATAGGTTCAAAGTGTTCAAAGCAAGAGTGGAAAATGAAGTGAAATTTAGAATCAAATGTTTGAGATTTGATAGAGGTGGACAATTCACTTTTGGTGAGTTTAATAAATTTTGTGAACATCATGGCATTAAAAGATAGTTTTTTTCTCTAAGAATCCCTTAGCAAAATGGGGTAGTTGAGAGGAAAACTAGATGGTACAAGAAGCTACAAGAACATTGATGAAAGAATTAAATGTACTAGATGTGTACTGGAGAGAGGAAATACACACTACTATTTATGTTCTTAATAGAGTTAAGATTATAGGAAACAACACAAAGACTCCTTTTGAGTTATGGAATGGTAAGACTCCTACTATGAAGTAATTCAAGGTATTTGGAAGCAGATGTTACATCAAAAGAGATGATGAAAATCTTTGGAAGGTTGATGCTAGATGTGATTAAGGAATTTTTCTTCGGTACTCTACTACTAGCAAAGCATATATATGCTTCAATAAAAGATTGAGGAAGATTTTTGAAAGTGTTAATATGAAAGTTGATGAATAAATGCACAAACATATTGAGATAAGTGAAGTTGAACTTGATGATCCTATATGTGGGAAAGTACCTGAAGAGAATAAGGAGAAGGAAGAGGAAGAGGAAGAAGAATAGATAGATGAAGAAGAAGAAAATGAACCAAAACCTATTTCTAAGACTCCTAAGCATGTGTAGAAGAATCATCCAGAGGAATAGATAATTGGAGATAAGAGTGAAGGTGTGAAGACAAGAAGTAAAGTAGCAAGTTAGGTAAATATGTTTTGACTCTCTAAAATTGAACCTAATTTTGTGAGTGAAGCATGTGAAGATGAGAGTTGGATGAGAGCTATGAAAGAAGAGTTGCAGCAAATATCCTATTGCACACAGGTTATGTGGATTAAGAAAACTCTGAAAGACATTGGAGTAATATGTGACGAGCCTATTCCTTTATTATGTGACAACACAAGTGCTATAAAAATTTCAAAGAATCTAGTTATGCATTCAAGAAAAAAACATATACCTATTAGTTATCATTTCCTAAGAGAAAAGGTGTTTGAGAATGAAGTCAGGTTGGAGTATGTGACAACAAAGGAAAAAAATGTAGATATTACTAAGGGTCTTCCAAAGGATACTTTTTAGTATCTTAGGGAGAGGTTGGGGGTCATTAGCCCTTTGAACTAAGTGCACATGAAGGTGCATCAGTCCAGTGAATTCATAGATTCTTTATTTATTTGGATTGATGAATGGGTCTACTCCACAGGAGGAGTAGAAAATGTTTTCATTGTTGCAGTATGAGTTGAATGGGTGCACTCCTAAGGGGTAGTGATTAGAGTTTTTGATCTTTTCCATTGATGTTAAAGGGGGAGAGAAAGTCATGTGAAAAATAGTAAGAAAAGGAAGAAAAGGTGTCCTCTTGGAATATTGTGTAGGATGTTGTCTTTGATTTTTTTTTTTTCACATCAAGTGTTTCCATCAATGACATAGGGGGAGATTGTTGCTAGTATGACCATATTTGGTGGTGTTTTCACTAATGTTGTCATTGATGTCAACACAGTTTAGTATATTACAGATTTTATATGTATAGTTGAGATACTGTTGAGATGTTGTAAGTACATGGAGCTATCCTTATGATGTTATAGATTTTTTTGAATTGATGAGTTTCCTAGTGATTTTAAGAAAATTAATAAAGAGAGAAGTAAAATTTATGAATTTGTTCAGAATGTGCTCCACATTTCTCCTGTGTTGATCATATGCTTGTGTAGATATGAAGAATTGTTTTATTGATGATCTGATGGTGATATCTACTAATTTGTAGCTTTTGATTTGATGAAGTGTGAAAGTTGTGTTCATTGATGTGTGAACCATTTTGGAAGATTTAGCTTTCTATGACTGCGAGAAATTTTTTTTCTCCACATTTTGGTGAACCTGACTTTTGAATATCATAATTCTGATTTGGAGTACATTTACATCCTAGATTTATCTTGCACATTGCGTTGCATTTTGAATTCTAGGGTTTCAAAATTTTCATTAGTGAAAAGATCATTTAGCTTTTGTTATTCCATTTAATCCCATTAAAAATTGGTAAAAGTCTACATTTCCATCTTAGATTAGCATCAAAAAAATTAGTACCAAGACTCATTTTCCACCTTGGGAAAATTAGTCCCTTTGCACATTTGGCACTGCATTTTCTAGCATTTAATCTTCATTTTCTAAGTTTATATTTGTTGTTCACACATTTCTATTTTACTTTCTAGAATTTCAGTTTCAAGCAATTTATTCTTGTTAGCTCACATTGAATTTGCATTCACCCTGCATTTAGTAGTATTTTCATGAGTGTTTGGTGTCCTATTGCTAATACCATAGTGAGAAGAAGTTTGAGACCCATGGCATCCTACAATAACACACTCATTGTGGATCATGGGTTATCTATAACTTCCACTCCTAGTATTGACACTAGTACACTAGGTATGGATAATACCCTTAGCAACTCTTTTCCTTCAAGTAGCATGCAAGTTGAACCAAGGAATGATGATATCCCACAAGAGAAAATAATTCAAATTCATGAGGACTTAGTAAACCTACAACATCAAATAAGCCTTGAAAACATTTTGTCTACTACAATTCCTACAGTAGAAAATATTCACCACATGCTTGAAAATGAAGATGGCCTTGACCATGTGAAAAACATAGTTTAGGTCTTTTGAAAAAATCTTCCTTCAACCTCTAGTGCTCCTATACCAACAAAAAATGTTTCCAAATAGGGAGGAACTCATATTACTCCTCCCTCAACAATAGCCTCAATACCTACCTATACTACTCCTCAAGTCACAACATGTATAGGAGTGAATTTGCACCCCTTATGAAAATTCCCCTTTTACACTACCTCACCTTAGAAAACCAAATTCGGAGGAAAAATTCCACATCAGCCCATTTCCTTTGTTCCAATTGGCATCCGTCTTTTGCATTGGTGGAAGAATAATTGTCAAGGATCCCTGCACAATGCACAAGCATCTACACGGCACAGTTATGTCCCTGATGGATTCTTGCATTTGAAGTTGGTAGAGGAATTACACTTCCCATTAGGAGTGAATTTTAATGTTCCTCTTCAACCAACAGACCCAAAAATGGCCAATTCTTTCTCATTCCTCCTTCAAATGGACTAATTATTCATTCATTCCATCTCTTCACAAGCTCTTGTATCCACTAAGCATTTTGGTAGTCACTTCTTGCACTCTTAGCAGCACTTTGGCCCTCCATGGCAGCAACAACAACATTCCATCAACTCCATAGAGAAACTGTAGAATAGACCATTGTAGTAGAGGCTTGAGTACTCTCTTTACTCTTACATTAGCTAGTGAGCTCTTGGTGGAGGTGGTAATCATTTTCACTCCTCTCCTCTATGATTTGGTTGAGTAGCACTTAACTATTTTGAAGTGTTTATTGTGTTCTCTACTTTCTTTCCTCCTTTATCATATATTTCTCAATCATTTCTATCTTGGCTACATCTGTGGAGGTGGAAACACCAAAATGAGGGTCTAACTAAGGTAGGCCCCTATACAACCCCAACAATTTTCCCTCTTTCCTATGTTTAGGTGGGTGTGGATTTGAAGCTAGCTAGAAAATAGGCTCCTTTGTGGGATCATCTTTATCACCTTAGCTTTGGTATATTTACTTTATCACATTCATCTATATTTTTCTTAATTCATAGTTTAGTTATGTTCCCTTAAAATCACTAGCTAGGCCTCAACTTATTTTCTAGAAATTCTTACTATATTTTTGGTCTTCTATTCATATAGATGCTAGCACACCTAAGAGACACCAATGTGCCATGTTGTCATTTTAGAACAATGCTTTTGTCCTTGAGCAGCTAGCTACTTGAGGTATAGTGTTGAACCCAAAAACCGGATCACCTAGCTCCATTTTGTATTTTGGGTCTATATAGTGATTGAAGGACGTTATAGTCCTCATCATTCTCATCCCCTATTTCAAAACATCCCTTTAGAGTGAGGTAAGCTAGGGCATCCATCTACTCTTGGCTCTCCATGACCTGGGGCCTTGAATGTGGTTGGTCCCCCTATCTTACATTTTTGGTGAACCTGATGTGAACCAACATTTGATCATTTTTTGGTGTTGAGGCTTTTCCCTTATACTTTGTGATTGTGTCCTTGAGTGTTGTGAAGATTTATGAGCATGAAAACCTATTTCACAACCTATGAGTATATTTTTAGGAGAAGTATATGATACCTTTCGATGGAGAGGACGAAGGTCACTACTGGTTTCTCTATAGGCCTTTTTTCTAGATTGATAGTTGGTCTTGCCATGCATGAGCAATTGTTGAGGGGTGAGATAGGGTTTTCTAATGAGACTGACCACATCCCTACTTCTCTTGCATCTCCCACACCATTATTGATATATGAGCATGACATTTTTCACATTCCTTCAAAGTATGTCTCCACCCTTAGCAAAGGGTTGGGTGACTTGGAATACCAATTGGAAAAGACCCAAAGTTGGTTAGGGTTGCTTGGGTTATTAGGAAACTAAAGAATATGGTGGGAAAAGACCAAACATGCATAGAACTCCTGACTAGTCTCTCTATTCTGGCTGAAGTGTGTGCTTCTCCAAATAATCCTAACATTGTACAAGGGGCCAATTTTGAGGATCATGAGAGACATCTAGGAATTTCAATGCCTCCTATGTCTATGTAAATGGCTGATGTTGTACCCTCAATCGACACTCCCTCTACCTTCAAGAGATCCAAAACAGTCAAAGTGAACAAGATCCCCTTGGGTTTTAGGTTCACCCCTCCTATTACCTCTAGCGGTGGAGGTTTTGGCGGGATGAGTGGTGGAGGATTTCGTAGTGGTGGTGGCTTCAACGGTGGGAGAAACATTGATAGAAGTGGTTCCAGTGGAGGTCATGGTGGTGGCTTTGGAAGCAGAGGTGGCTCTGGCGAAGATCATACTAATAGCAGTGGCTTTGGTAGTGGTTCTGGCAGTGGTCACACTAGTGGTTTTGGTGGTGGCTCTAGTGGTGGTTGTAGAGGAGGTTTGTTTGGACCTATATATTCTAATGACCCTATTTTGAACACTCTTCTTCATAAAATGGGTAAGATGTAGAGCCAATTGGCGAGTCTCTCCCAAGCCTCTGCCCAGCCTATCTTTCAACCCTTCTTCTAGTATAGTCCATTGTCAGTCACAATTCTAAACACTCCCTTCCCTCAAGGAATTGATATTCCTAAATTCAAAAAATATGGTAGCAAATGGGACCTGCAAACACATGTGTCCCCCTTTAACACTTTGTGCATAGATTTGTTCCATCACAACATATTGATGGCAAAGTTGTTCCCTCAATCTCTCAAGCATACAACACTCAAATGGTACTGTTCCTTGCCTGATAATTTCATTTTCTCATTCAATCAACTTGTAGACCAATTCCTATGATAATTCCAAGCTAACATCAGGCTAAAGATGACCTTTTCATATCTCACCCGATGCAAAGAAGGTGATAATGAAATGATTACTGATTTTATAGTTTGATATTAAGTGCTCTTTTCAAAAAACTTGTATTTGCTGCCCGATTATGTCTTGCAAAAGGTATTCATAGGGAACTTGCAAAGGCATTGGTAGGAAAATTTTTCCCTTATGAAATACCCTTCTTTCGCACATTTGTGTGCAACCCTGCAAGAGTATCAACAAGCGGTAGTTTAGTTCAAGGGATCCTCCTCATGCTCCCATTCTGAAGGAAAGTCCATTGTATTGATCTCTGGGAAAGGTAAGGCTATTGCAAATGTAGTGTTGGTTCTTTTTCTAGTGCACCTAAAGGAACTTCTAAGGAATAGACAATTCCTATGTTCAAAACTCCTAAAAATGACTAGCCAAAGAACAAGATCTAGTCAAAGACTGAGATCTTCTGCACTTTAGGCTCTATGGGGCCAAGGAGGGTGTTCCTATTGGTGTTCATTTGAATTGTAAATGACATATAACAAATCACTTTCATAGATCAATTTGAATGAATAATTGTACAACAATTATGAAGAAATTCTCTCATTTCTAAGTAACCTACTACCCATTCATCAAAAGGTGTCTCATGGTAATTGACACAAAATTTGTACAAAGATTTATGAAATTTGAAGTGAATTTAAATCCTTACTTGAGGCTAGTCATCATACAAATATTTGATTAACCCTTTAGGCGAATCATTAAGGAACAAACTAGTTCCTTACTAAATTTGGTGATGGAGTCACATATACAAGAATCAATAATGTAGAAAATGACTTTAAAATTTAATGGGGTGGACTACCCTCATAACAACTTTGTGTTATGGAGCTCACTATTTCTGATATAAAACTGCTTGTCAAATCATCTATAAATAATTATAAATCTTTGAATCTATTTAATCATTTAATTGATTATTTGAATCAAAGCATAAAACATAGACATACATTTGAACATATGTTCAAAGAAGAATGAAAATATTATTAATATTCCACTAAAAATTCACTCAAATCCACACAAGGAGAGAAGATATATCAGAATTATACTTTCTTTCATGCTTCTCAGTCGAATTTACATAATAATTTAAGATAACATGCACATGTTTCTTCCAAAAAAGCTCAAAATAGACTAGCTATTATATTCCTATCATTCTATTCATGTACACCTGACTCAAAAAACTTAATCAGAATTTTTTTCTATCCCCCCCAAGTGAGCCTTGAATTCCCTTTTATAGAGTAACGGAGCGACAAGCTTCAGGCTCAAATGTAGTTTCATTAAAAATTTCATTTCATGCAAAATTTCATCTACATTTACTTTACATTTCAAAATTCCCCATGTGTTGAATCTATGAGAATATGGTGTAAATAGGGAAAGCCAAAATTCTAACCACCATTAGAAATGGGAAACTCAAAGTGCCACCAAAATACCCCTTGTTGCCATCCATTCCGCAGCAAACCAGACATCTATATTTCCATGAGGGCACATAGTCGATGTTCAACACCAAAACGTGCCATGCAAACAAAAACAAAACCACCACCACAATAGACATTATCAACACAAAAATTTCACATCCCACACAAAAAAACTCTTCATTTACCAGCACCCCACCTTTATCAGTGCCCAGACTGTGATATATGCATCCACTCTGAGTCATCAAAAGAGGAGGAGAAGAAACCTTGACTTTCACTTCATCCTTTTCTTTACCCAACATAGTAATAGTCTTCTTACTTGGATTTCTGGTTGCCAATGGTGAGACATATATTACCTCTTGACCAGGAGGTAGACCATGACTCAAGAGCATGATGTATTGACAATAGTCAGAATCAGTCTTTGTATCACTATCTGACTAGCTGCTTGTGAGGTCAATGGGTGAATTCTATCATTCAAAGGAGCCACACCCATAACTTGTCTTTCTGTTGACACTAGTAATAGAACACACTAGTTTCTTGCCTTTGTCGTCAACCTTCTCCCCAACTACACTCTAAAATTGCAACCTTCAGATACACCTAGTGAGTGCAATCCAGGATCTTCCAGCAGAAGCATCCATTCTTATTATTTAATCATGCCCAGGACTACTTGAGCCCTACCTCTATGAGCACAATCAGGTGATCCTCTTTGTTGGTTCACTTATTTTTAGTATCTAACAATTTCTTAAACTCACCTTGTCTCAATCAAGAAACTTCTAATTGTTAAGTGTGAATGACATGAATAGTAGCTATTTTTTTAGTATTTATTGTGTGACGTGATGGCACCCACAATCAATGCTTAGCACACATGTGTAAAACAAGCAGCATGTTGGTAGATGTACTTTCATTGTTTAATTCCCCATTTGAATGGAAATCCATAGACCACTCTTCATGATTACAAGCATTTGTATCTCCACATGAATTGAGATCAACTTGATCACTCTACAAAAGGTTGGACATTAATGCGAGATGGTTGCATAGAGTAAAACGACCATCATGCATTTTTCTCCAACTTTGAATATTACTCATTGATCCTTTGCCTTGGTGGCTAATCAGATGGACAACCTTCATTTGACTACCTTTGACTTCTAGAGGTGTTTCCCTGAAGTGTTCACGACCAATAATTTTCATCCATTTCAAATGAAATCTTTGCCATGTGGGGGCTGCACAAATTGAGTAGACTAGGATAGGTGTCGAGATCTCACTAATCTCACTAGTTTTAACCATCATTTATTTTCATCTAGCGAGCCAGCAAGGAATGGTGAAGATCATTCTGTAGATTTAATCTCAGCCATTCATTGAAGATGCCAAGCCATAGGCATGATAGTGGGGACTAGGTCGCGTGGTTGTACAGGGATGCACCTCTGCTTCTTGCCATCCTCGCTACATTTATCTTGCTGGCACTTAATTCCCATGGGTTGGTGGGCTACATCTCAAATATCCTCCCAAATCCTTGAATTTTTGAAACCTACACTTCATATAATGTTAGCATTTAATGGACAAGACTTGGTCTAGCCAATGACGATATGGCCACTGAGGGGTTAATGACTTAAGCTTAATTCGTTGGGTTAAATTTAAAATTAGACTTAGGGAAAAGGCTTAAGGTGATGGGAAAAATGATGACCAATGCTTTAGGTAGACATGACCTATAAATTGACATATTATGTGGCTCAAGTGATGACTTAAGAGATCGGTGACCAACATGGTAGGTCAAATTACAATTAAAACGCTTCCATGTTGTTGTGAATAAAACCCTACTCATTCATGGGGACAAGGGTTTAGAATGGAGACTAATCCCATGGGGGAAAATAGAAAATTCCTTCAAATTTTATAAGCTCCATCGGTGGCTCATGCTTGGGGATGCATACCCCTGGTAGGTATGGTGAAAATTGAATCTTCAGTTAAAGCAAACCAGGGAAGAAGACCAAAACACAGGAACTCACTCGGACTAGGCAAGCAGACCCAATAGGAACCAAAAAAACCAGACCAACATATATACAATACTTACAAAATATACATTGTGAATTATTTTACAAGGCAGAGGCGCCAGACCCCAAAATTCAGGGACAATTTCTCCTATATCAAAAAATTTAGCCTATTTACCTTGTAGTGAATGCACACGAGGAGTATGTAACTTCAAATCATTAGTATCACTAAGATCAACACTACCTATGCCACCCAGAGCAACATTGCCAAATTTATCCCTTTCCATTATAGGTTCCTCAAACTGAATCAAGAAAGTGAATCCTTCATATTCCACATTGTCATGAGGTGAATAATCATCTTCAATTTTTTCATCAAACTTGAAAAGCTCATATACACTCTGGCTCAAATCTGGATAGTTCTTCACAAACTCAAGAAAGAGAGCATGATTAGGATTATTATCAACCTGCTTGCCACAAGTGTTGGTATCATGAGCTAAAAGAAGTTTCATAATTAAATTCATCAGATAAGGGATGTCTGCAAAGAACTCCACTGTAGCTTCATACTACCTTGTATTACTTTCATGGTTACCCATGTCTTTGGATTGTTCCCTACATGGTTGAAAAAATGCTACAGTATTGGCGTACTTTGTAAAATCATCAAGTGATTCATTCTTTTCATCGCATGGAAGAGTTGTTGGAATATCCATGCAATCAAGTGGGACTTGAATAGCTGACATTTCAGCACCCTTTTCAAGTGCACAATCCTCCACCATGGGAAGTACAATGCAATCATTTGCACTCTTTTGGATATCCATACTATTTCCAGAGTTGCCATGACATTTATGAGCCTCTGCATTATGCAAGTTGTTGTCACACCTAGGTTCCAAGGAAGATGAAGCACACATGCCAAGTAACATTTATTTAGTCACATGATGATATATACCTTTATTTATATCGACATCTCCATGCCCTCCATGAAGTTGGAAATTAGGTAAGTTAGAAGTGACATCTTCACTGACAAAATGACGTACATCAACATGAATTTGATCTTTATACGGACCATCCACAACACATCCATTGGTAATTCTTGTCGAATAATCATTAGAGGTATCCTCAAAAAGAGGATTACTCCTACACCAATCGGGATTTTCATTTGCAAGCTCATTATCCAAGTCATCTTCATTAAATAAAAGATTTTCCCATACATTAATTGGATGTATCTCATCATCTTTAAAATTAGGATGCCAACCATTCAGGTTATCAGTGTACTCAAAATCAATGAAGTCATTGGAAAAACACAAAGAAACAATCTCACTATTCTCCTCATCATTCATGTTTGCAACAATTGATCTGCATTCAGATAATTCTTCACATGAGAAGAATTGCTCACTTCCTAGGAAACATATACCTTCAAGGTTATTAACATATCCTCTAATAGAAGCAAGGGATTCCATCTCCACTTCATATGAGGAATCATCCTCAATTGTGGACTGCCCAATTTTGTTCTCTTCATTTTGGTTTCTCATTTGTATCATATCACTAAGAACAAGTGTATTCCCTTCATTGACGGGTGCATGATGGGTGCTAGCTAAATCAATTTGTGAAATTTCATCTTGTTCTTGTGTTTTCTCATAGCTTATGACATCCCAAGGAATATAGTTAGGCACCACCTCCTTGTTTGCATATTCCATCTCTACATCCTCATCATTACTACATGCATCTACTTCTAGATTGCTAGTGAAGTGGTAGCACTCAATAGTCAATTGCTCAGAATCTGATGCTTCTCTTTGATCTTACAACCTTAGCCTTTGAATTCCTTCAACATGGAAACTATATCCCATATTTTGAGAAACATACAGGGGAATGTGACCCTGTTCCATGTTGTTTACAACATATATCCAATCCACTGATTAAGCTAGGCTATGAGGTTTCTAGTCCTTATGCCATTGGCTTGATCTTGATATGTATGCTTCACAAAAAAAATTGATGCACACTAGGTCATTAAGCCTAAAACTCTTGGGTATCTCCATCAAGATATCCAAGAATCTTTAAAATAAGTCACATGGAGACTCATTTGTATGTCTCCTTATCTCATGTAACTTCTTGATAGAAAAGGTTATATCAGATCTTCCCATCCTTGGCTGATGTGAAGTTGACACTTGATCACATTCTGCATTTCTCGGGAGTACAAAGGATATGACATCTATGAGATCTCCTCCTTGATAAACCCTTTTACCTTTTGATCTACTTGGTTCAAAATTTTGAACATTGCTATAATTACTTCTAGAAATTGTAGACCCTCTCATCATTGAATATTCAAATTGTTCTCAATATCAATTGCAATCTAATATGCTTGGTGTAGGGTTGTGGGCTCTTTGTCTCTCAATAAGAAACTCACCTTCTTGTCAAATGCTCCTAGATATACAATCAAACACTCTACATCACTTGGTCTTATTTCTCCTATAATTTCTCTTATTTCATTTGCAAATCGGAGATTGAAAACAAGGACTAGATCCCCTTCGCTTATATGGATTTCCATAAAATTCTTCCTTACTGCACTTGGATTCACCCTTTCACTGAATTTTTCGATAAAGCTTGTCATGAACTGATTCCGTGAAGCTATGGAACCCACTGCTAAATGTGAAAACTAATCCCTGACATCATCCTTCAAGGATTGAACAAAGAGTTTCATGACAACATCCTCATTATTCACTTCATAATCCCCCATCACATCCATGAATATTTGTAGATGTCTAGAGGCTAATTTTGAACTTCTCATTGTGAATCTAGGAAAATATTTTCTAACCTTTTGAGGAATCAAGTTTGGGAAACCTCTAATGCCACTAAAAATCAATGGCATATACCTTTCAATAATAAAATCCCTTTGAGGGAATGATATAGCTTCTTCACCTTGCACATATTTGCTTAATTCTTTACAAGGAAATTCTCTAAAAGGTAGTACTCAGAAGAATGGCATACTTCTCGGATAATTACAAAATTTCCACATAAGAAGTATGAAAATAACTACTAATATTCCTTGTCTTAATGAACATTCATATAATAGGGAACCATCTATGATCTCAAGTATTGAATATTTCTCATAGACTTATTTAAAATAGAATAATATCCTTTCTAGATTTAAGAGAATACCTAGAAATTTGTAGCAGCCATTATTATTTCTTCCTAACTACAAATTCTACAAATTTGGAAACCTTCTTCACAATTGGATTGGTTCTTTGGATTTAGTCTCCACCTCTTTTCACAGAGGAATAATATTCAAGAGTAAATATTGTTCTGGGTCTTCTCCAACAATGGACTCGTATTCACATCCTTTGATCTTTGCTGCAATAAATCTTTTCCATCTTCAATAACTTCTCAATTATTTGAGCAAAGGTGTTCAAATACACTAAATTTAGAATGGAAAATAGTATAACTCTATGTAATGACTCTTAGGGCTTGATTCTTCAAGATCCAAATAACTTTATGACAAGGAAATATGCAACTAAACTTCTGCTTGCATTCCCCATCAAAGTTTCCATTCTATTGGTTATTTTTCCAGTGCACCTAAAGGAACTTCTAAGGAATAGCCAATTCCTATGTTCAAATCCCCAAAAAATAACTGAACAATGAATAAGATCTAATGAAAGACTGAGATCTTCTGCACTTTAGGCTCTATGGGGCCAGGGAGGGTATTAATATTAGTGTTCATTTGAATTGTACATGACAAAACACATGATTTTCATAGATCAATTTGAATAAAGGATAATTGTGCAACAATTACTAAGAAATTGGCTTATTTCTAAGTAACCTACTACCCATTCATCAAAAGGTATATCTCATGGTAATTGACACAAAATTTGTACAAATATTTATGAAATTTGAAGTGAATTTAAATTCTGACTTTAGGCTAGTCATCATACAACTATTTGATTAACCCTTTAGGTGAATCATTAAGGAACAAATAAGTGCCTTACTAAATTGGGTGATGGAGTCACATATATAAGAATCAATAATGTAGAAAATTACTTTAAAATTTAATGGGGTGGACTACCCTAATAAGAAGTTTGCATTATGGAGCTCACTATTTCTGATATACAACTACTTGTCAAATCCTCTACAAATAATTGTAAATCTATGACTCTATTTAAGCATTTAATTGATTACTTGAATCAAAACATAAAATAGAGACATACATTTGAACACATGTTCAAAGAAGAATGAAAATATTATTAATGTTCCACTCAAAATTCACTCAAATCCAAACAAGGAGAGAAGATATATCACAATTATACTTTTATTCATGCTTATTAGTCGAATTTGCATAAAAAATTAAGATAACATGCACATGTTTCTTCTAGAAAAGCTAAAAAAAAAAAGCTATTATATTTTTATAGTTATATTCATGTACACCTAACTCAAAAAAAACATAATCAGAATTTTTTTCTATCTCCCCCATAAGTAAGCCCTGAATTCCCTTTTATAGAGTAAGGGAGTGACAAGCTTCAGGTTGAAATGCAGTTTCATTACAAATTTCATTTCATGCAAAATCTCATCTGCATTTACTTTACATTTCAAAATTCCACATTTGTTGAATCTGTAAGAATATGGTGTAAATGGGGAAAGCCAAAATTGTAATTACCATTAGAAAGGGAAAACACAAAGTGTCACCAAAATCCCCCTTGTTGCCATCCACACCGCAATGAACCAAGCATCTATATTTCCAGAAGGGAACATAGTTGACGTTCAACAGCAAAAAGTGCCATGCACACATAAACAATACCACCACCACAAAAAACATTAACAACACAAAAATTTCAAATTGTACACACAAGAACTCTTCATTTACTAGCTACCCACCTTTACAAATGCCCAGACTATGATATAGACACCCGCTCTAAGTTGTCGCAAGAGGAGGAGAAGAAACCTCAACTTCCACTTCATCATTTCCTTTACGTAACATAGTAACAATTTGCTAGCTTGGAGTTTTGGCTACCAATGGTGAGATGGATATTACCTCCTAACCAGGAGGTACACCTAGACTCAAGAGGGTGAGCTACTGACAATAGTCAGAATCAGTCTCTGTCTCACTATTCAATGAGCTTCTTATGAGGTCAATGGGTGAATTTTGGCATCCGAAGGAGCCATGCCCATGATACCTTATCTTTTTATCGAAACTAGTAACATAATGCAATGGTTACTTTCCTTTGTTGTTAGCCTTCTCCGTAACTACACTCTAAAATTGAAACCTCCGACTGCGTCTGGTAGGTGCAACCTAGGATTTTCCAACAAAAGCATCCATTCTTACTATTGAATTGTGTCCAAGAATACTCAAACTCTACCTCTGTGAGCACAATTAGGTGATCCTCTTTGCTGGTTCACTCATTTTCATTATTTGACAATTGATTAAACTCATCTGATCTCAATCAAGAAACTTCTAACTGTTAAGTGTGAATGACACAAATAGCAGCTATTCTTTCTGAATTTATCATGTGAAGAGATGGTGACCACAATAAATTTTTAGCACACATGTGTAACACAAGTAGCTTGTTGGTAGATGTACTATCACCATTTAATTCCCCATTTGCATGGAAATCCATAGACCACTCTTCATGATTACCAACATTTGCATCTCCACACGAATTGAGATTAACTCGATCACTCTACAGAAGGTTTGCCATTATTGTGAGCTAGTTGCATAGAGTAAAATGACCATCATGTGTTGTTCTCCAACTTTGAATATTACCAGTCGATCCTCTACCTTGGTGGCTGATTAGATGGCCAACCTTCATTTGACTACCTTTGACTTCCAGCGGTGCTTCACTGAAGTGTTCACAACCAATAATTTTAAACCATGTTGAATGACATCTTCGTAGTGTGGGGGCTCCACAAACTGAATAGACCGAGACAGGTGTCGAGATCTCACTGATCTCGCTAAATTTAACCATTATTTATTTTCATCTAGCGAGCTAGTGGGGAATGGTGAAGATTATTACGCAGATTTAATTTTGACTATTCATTGAAGATTCTAGGCCATAGGCATGGTAGTGGGGAGTGGGTCCCGTAGTTGTCTAGGGACATGCATCCACTTTTTGCCAGCCTCATTGCATTTATACTATTGGCATTTAATTCACATGGGCTAGTGGGGTATGATTCACATCTCCTCTCAGATCCTCAAATCTTTGAAACCTACACTTCACATAATGTTAGCATTTAATGGACAAGACTTGGTCTAGCTAATGGTGATATGACAACTAGGGGGTTATGACTTAAGCTTAAGTCCCCAGGTTAAATTTAAAATCAGACTTAGGAAAAAGGCCTAAGGTAAAGGGGAAAATGATGATCAGTGCTTCAGGCAGATACGTTCAGTAAATTGACATGTTATGTGGCTCAAGTGATGACTTAAGAGATCGGTGACAGATGAGGCAGGTCAACTTACAATTAAAATGCTTGCATGCTCGTATGAATAAAACCCTACTCATTCATGGGGACAAGGGTTTAGAATGGAGACTAATCCCATGGGGGAAAAGAGAAAATTCCTCAAAATTTTATAAGCTCCATCATGTAGTAGCCGTTGTAGATGACAATGACCTCAAATGCAACAAAAAGTTCACAAAGTTCATGAAATATTATTCTTCCATCTTGCAAAAGTTGCTGAAAGATAAGATTGTAAGCTTTCCAATCCTTAAACCTTTTAAGTAACTCTACCCTAGTAGGTATGATGGAAATACCTACAATCACTACATTAGGTTAATGGACATGATACCAAACATTACATGTGCCTACATCATGAGATACAGAACCGCATTGAGGATAGCACTATTCATCTTGATGGAAGAAAACAAAATACAAACAAGTTGGTGGAAAAAGAAAATAGTGAACTATAGATATACATAGACCCGTTTCCATCACATTCTGCGAACACGATTGTCGATCCCACTAATTTTGTCACTTAGCCCAAGGCCTATGTTAACATGGTCATAGTTACTCCTACTGTACAACCTATGCCTAGTTCTCTAGATGTGACATTCACTTTGTAGAAGTTTCCCCTAAATAACAAGCCATCTCCCCTCTACATTCTCGCTTGCCTCAATGGAAACATTGTGACATGAGTCTTAGTAGACTCTACGAGTTGAGTGAATGATATTATAGAAGAGACATTGTGGCTTAATTCACTACATAGAAAAGAATATGATGGAAAAAATACACTATTTGCATGCATGATGGTTTTTTTATAAAACCATCTGGATCGATAACTTTGTCTATTGCAATTGGACCCAGGGTTGTTGAATTGTTCTTCGATGTCATTCCAGAGTTAGATTTGTTCAAGATGAAGCTAGGAATACCTTTGTTAGCTTCTCTGAATGGAATCACCTTTGTTATTAATAAATGTTTAAAGTTCTCACATGAAGGTGTCATGCATGTGTCCCATGGGGATATTCATTAGACCACTTTTGGCCTACCTCGGTTGGTCTACTTCCTCCAAGAATGGACCTAATTTACAAAAACTACATAAACTACAAGACCAAGGACAAGAGATAATTGGCTCTTCCTATAACACACTAGCTAGCTGCCTCCCCTTCCCAAAAAGGAAAGGAGAAGTTTTCCTCCTCTTAGGCTAACTCATCGGCTCCCCTTTATTGGGAGGAGTATTGGATGAGCAAGCCTGTCCTTTACCCGCTATGTCCGATGATACCTCCCTGGCATAGAACCAAAATTGGGATATCGAATCTCCCTACCGAGTCTCCTGGGCCTTGGTATTATCTATATGACAAAAAGAAAGGTTCATGAAGGGAATTTTCTTCGTGACATCCTACCACTTCTCCTCTAAAAGCAGTAAGAGAGGCCTACTACTAAGGAACTTGAACTGACTCCCTTTGTTACTTCCCAAACTACTCCTACTCCCATCTAGGAGCTTGTCCCTCCACTACAAACAATTGTGGAGGACACTCCCATGGTTGAGCAGGAATCCTCTGTTCCTTTGTAGCCTCCAACATTTGGTTCAAAGAGTCACATAAACTACCTTGCATGTAAGTGCAAGTGATAGTGAAAGGCTCTCATGACTGAGAAGGATGCCTTATAGAGGAAGGAAGAGGATTCAACCACCTCTATTTCAAGGCCTCCTATCACCTCCTCCTCTCTCCTCCCCTCTACTTCAATCCAATCTAGTTCATTCTTTCTTCTAGCTTCCATTGTGAGTATGAATGTGCCTAACCCTAAAAAGGTGCAGGTGTTCATCACTCCTTTGGTGTAGCCACCTTTGTTGATATCCCTTCCAAATGTCCCACATTTTCCAAAACCCATAGATATGACAAACACTTCGGTGATAAATATTGTGGTTTTCTCCTCTTCCTCTTCCTCTATGCCTCTTTCCTCGTTTGTGGGGAGAACACATCCCATAATGAAGAAAAAGGTGGAGGGTAGTCCATCCAACAATAAAGGACATAAGAGGAGCCCAACTTTTTCGTAAGGTGGTAGTATGATGAATTGTTCTATCCTAGTGACAAAACCAGTCTCGGCTTCCCCTGAGTTTGTCACCACTGTCAAATCATTTGGTGAGCATAGCAGTGAATCTTAGGTGCAACCTTCTCTGTATGTTGAGGTAAAACATGGAACTCCTATAAAGTGCATGTTTAACTCTATTAATGAAGTTTCGACCTTGCCAATGATTTTTGTAAAGTTGTTGACCTTGCTCCACAAGAGCTTGGTGGAGAGGACCTTGTAGAGCCCTCTTCCTTAGCCCTTGTTGTGGGAGGGTCAGAAGCTTCACCCCTTAACATCCCACAACTATAGGCTCATCCTCCTTCCCTTATGATGATCTAGAGTGGAAAGCATATGACCTCTTGGTCGATCAATGTTAAGGGATGCCTCTTCTTTAGCTTTAGAGTAGATGTGTGTGTGTGTGTGTGTTGTGATGTGTTCCCCCATGATTTTGCTATGTGTTCTTGGATGAACCTTTCCACCCTTTTTGGTGCCTAGATACAGGAGTAGTTTTTGTGTCATGAACCTTCTTCTATTTGTATCATCATTCTTTCATGTTTGTGATTGATTTTTAGAAAATTGGGGATGATGCAAAGTGTTGGGGGAATTTAAGCTTCCCCTCCATGTTGACCCAATTTTTTATTTTTACTTTTTCCTCTTGTGCATTCTTCACATGGTCTAATATAGTAGGGGGTTGATGATAGTTCATTTTATATACTAATATTATACTTATATATATATATTGGTATATAAAATGAATTGTCATCAACCCTATATATATTTATGAGTAGTTCTGACCCCCAAATTTTAGATCATTTTTCTTTTATATTTCTCTCTTCTTTGCTTGAATTGTCCCTTTCATATGAGAAAATGCCACTTCTATAACATTTTGATTTTCAGAAAATGCATTCGTTTTCAACTAATCTTTTCTCGAGAATCTTTGAAAACTCTTTCAAGAATCACATTCTCCACTTGAAACCCTAATGGAATATGTTTCCTTCATTAGGGGTTAGCAAAGAAAGAACTTGAGAACCTTCCTGCAAGGTGAGAGCAACTTTGACCTTCCCCTCACATGAGGGCATTTACTTCCTTTCAAATTCCTTGATCAAGTGAACATTTTCAAAAGGATTCCTTGATGATGAATCAATTCGAGAAAGAAAACATCTCTTCCATACCTGCAAATAGCGAGTCCCTTGAGCGGACCCCTTCTTCATGTCAGGTTCCAAAGGGACCCCTTTGAAATTTTTCCAACTTATCGATGGTCTACATGAATTTTTTCTTATTTTCCTAGGTGGCCGCTTTTTGACATGTTTTATCTGTGGGTAAACATGTCACTTTATAGGTGCACTTGTGAAGCTACTTCTTAATTCTATAGAGTCCACTTTCCTGGGTTTCCTCCATGAGAGAGATCTTGGGGGATGCATCCTTGCAAGTCTATGGGTCTATAAGGTTCTTTTATAGGTTTCCTGCATGTGAGAGATCTTGGGGGATGCATCCATGTAGGTTTGCAGGTCTAAATGGTTCTTTTCTAGGTTTCCTCCATGTGAGAGATCTTGGAGGATACCTTCCTCATGAGTCTACGGGCTTGTGAGGCATTTAATTCTTAGATCTTCCTTCATGTGAAATATCTTGGGGGTTGCCTCCTTGTATGTCCACGGGCCTATAAGACACTTTCATTCTTTAGCTTTATAGTTTTGTGGGGCTATGAAATCCTTTACTTGTCCTACAGTCTTGAGTTCGCTAGATCGAGGTTTGATTCCTCAAATGGTCTGGTATAAATTTCTATCCCTATTCACTCTCTGATTTACTTTACCGGAGCACTCATTAGTATTCATGCTCACTAAAGTGGAGGAAAAATGTATAGGAGTGAATTTGCACCCCTTACACAAATTCCCCATTTACACTTCCTCACTTTAGAAAACCAAATCCGAATGTGAAATTCCACTTCAGCCTACTACCTTTGTTCCAATTGGAATCTATTTTTTGCATCCATAGAAGATTAATTGTCAGGAATTCCCATGTGAGGTGTAGACATCTATGCAGCATGTTTACATCCCTGATGGATTCCTACATCTAAAGTTGGAAAGGTGTTACACTTCCCACTGGGAGCAAATTGTAACGTCCCTCTTCAACCAAATGACCTAAAAATGCCTTATTATTTCTCATTCCTCCTTCAAATGGACTAATTCTTCATTCATTTAATCTCTTCACAAGCTGTTGTATCCACTAAGCATTGTAACAGTCACTGCTTGCACTCTTAGCAATACTTTGACACTCCATAGTAGCAACAACACTACATCAACTCCATAGAGCAAGTGTGGAACATACCAATGTAGCAAAGGATTGAGTCCCATATTTTGATGCATAGTAGGTGGGAGACTCCAAACTAACACAAATTCAATGAACTTTGCAAGACAAAAACTCTAACACTTCAAAAAAAGATTTTTCTCAGAATCTTCCACTATGCTTTGATAAGAGTAGCAAATAAGGTAATTTTGTCATAATTTTCAGAAGAAAAATCAAACGTACAATATAAAAATGGAATTGGATACCCATTAAACCCTTATATAAAATATCTTAAATTTAGGTGGGTTTACTTTGGAACATATCCCTCAAAAACTTGCTGCTATGTTGTCCCGAAGGCCTAATTAGGCTTGCATGCATGGGGTTTATTGAATCTGTATACTCCATGGGTCTAAAATCCAAGCCAATGCCTCAAACACATAAAATATGACCTTCAAATTCTCAAAAATGCTTTACAAATCACTTTTTCAAGAGTTTTTAAACCAACCATAACCTCTATGCACCAAAATTGCTCAAAAACATGCTTTTACCAGCCTAGGGCATCATTATTCTTGCACAAAACCTTATTTATAACTCCTAAAACTTGGGAAACACAAAGAGAATATTTATATAGATGTATACAACAATTTTTGTGAATTTTAAAAGGAGATAATTAAATTTATGCATTTTTCTATGCCACTAGTTAACCGAGCTAGGGTTTCAAATGGTTTACAAAGAAAATGCCATATCTTCCTTAATTCTCAATGAAATGGAATGAAATTAAAAACCACATAAATTAGATTCATCAAAATTCCATCTCCCATTTTTTCAGACCTTTATTTTTCCATACAAGCATGTACCATTGAGAGGAACAGTTAGGAACACTTAAAAAATGTAGAAATTTAAGTATTTTATTGCTCCAAACTTCCTCCAATTCATTCAACAACCCCAACAATAATGAAACTAGTAATTTTTAACCTTTCCCAACTTGTTTCAATAGTTACAAACCAACTTATTTTAATTCCAATTGAATTTAACCCTTCATCAATTCCCCTTGTTGCATTTTTTTCATTTTACAACATGACAATTTTTGCAAGAATTGACAACTTTTAGAATATTTGCATTATGACTCTAAAATAAACTCCTAGGACTTAAAATAGACTCAAATCAATTGAAAATGGTCTAGAATACCTTATTACATGAACCATACACAAACTAAAACAAAATTTACAAAATGGCCTGATGGAGGCATAAATTCAACTAGGTGCTCCTGCATCATACTCCCCATGGAAAAAGAGCTCAAGTCCCTTAAGTGAGGACTTGTAAATACACAAGAACTTGCACCACAACCTACAACTACAATCACTTTTGAAAAGAAAAATGAAAAAGGTAAAGCTGCAACTTCTACATTTGTCCCTTGATTGCATTTGTCAACTTCAACATGTAACTGCTTCATCTTGAACTTGGGTCTATCCCTCCTTGCAATCTCAACAAGAAATTTGTGTTTTCCTTCCTCATATAAAAACATTGTTGAACCTACTACAAATATACCTCCTCCATTCTTCTTCTTCACTTTAGGTGCATGGTTGAACTTTCTCATCTTCCTTTGCAACTCCTCCTTACACTATTCAATTTTGTTTTCCCCTCTTCCACATGATGCTTTGCCACTACAATTGTTGTTTTCTTAGGTTTAGGAACCTCTAAATTAATTGAAATAGAATTTCCATTATCCTTTTCTGAAAACAAAGAAGAAAAAATCACCGTATCAACATACCCCTTAAAGTAATCTTGAATCCCAAGAGCTACTTCATCTTTGATCTTCAACAAATTAGACTTTGACACTAAATCAATAACATTTCCCTCCAGAATCATATCATTGTTCACCTCTACTGTCTTCGTACCTTCAATATTTTAAATAGCTACAACCTCCATGTGCTTTTCTTCTTCTACTTTGATGAACTCTTCCCCATCAACTATCATCACATCATCTTGATTGGCTTGTTCTTTATCTTCGTCCATCAAAAAAGATTCTATTGTCTCCTTTTTCCTTCTTCTCTTCAAAATAATCTTCTTGATAGGCTGTTTGAGCCTTTTTCTCAAGGGTAAATGTTAACCACCTTCTTTTTGTTCTCTCTCAAGAAGTTGCATCTCCATTTGGATCTCAAGATCCATTCTTCCTATATCTTTTTTCATTTGTTCCAAGGCTTGTTTTACTTATGCTATCTATTTCTCAGCTTCCATTTTCTTGACCTTGTCATTCTTTTTTTTTATCTCCCTTTCCTCTCTTGTTATTTATTGTGTCTTGTTTAGTAAACCATTACTTTGCCAGTCTCCATGGACCATTCTCTTCCACACATCCATTCTTCACACACACAAATATAATCTACCCAATAGGATTCTATAAGATGCACTCTCCAAGACCTCTTCTACACACTTCCTCTTAGTACAAGAAATTTGCACACCTTCTACCCAGCTTCATCACTATTAGACGATACACCAAACATTCTCTCACAACTTCCTCCCATGGAATTTGTAGATCTTGTACCAATTTGATGTAGAGAAGCCTATGGGAGACTCCAAACTAACACAAATTCAATGAAATTTTCAAGACAAAAACTCAAACACTTCAAACTAGTAATTTTTCTCATAATCTTCCACCATCCTTTGATGAGAGTAGTAAATAAGGTAATTTTTTCATAATCTACAACAGATAACTCAAAAAAATTATCTAAAAACTTATTTGGATACCAATTAATCCCTTTTATAACATATATTAAATGTTATAGGTGGAGCTACTTTGAAACATATCCCTCAAAAATGTGCTGCTACGTTGTCCCAAAGGCCTAATTAGGCTTGCATGCATGGGGGTTTATTGAATTTTTATACTCCAAGGGCCTAAAATCCAGGCGAACACCTCAAAAACATCAAATATGATCTTCAAATTCTCACAAAACCTTTACAAATCACTTTCCAAGAGTTTTTTAACCAACCATAACCTCTATGCACCAACATTGCTCAAAAACATGCTTTTTCTAGCCCAGGGAATCATTATTCTTGCAAAAAACTTTATTTCTGACTCCTAAAACTTGGGAAACATAAATATCATGTTTATATATACTTGTACAACAAGTTTTGTGAATTTTCATAGGAGATAATTAAAGTTATGCATTTTTCTATGCCACTAGTTAACGAAACTAGGGTTTTAAATGGTTTATAAATAAAATGTCATATCTTCCTTAATTCTCAATGAAATGGAATGAAACAAAAAACCATGGAAATTATATTAAAAATAAATTCATCTCTTGTTGATTTCAGACATTTATTTTTCTGTTCAAGCACGTGCCATTGAGAGGAATAGTTAGGAACACTAAAAAAATACATAAATTTAAGTATTTTATTGCTCCAAACTCTCTCCAATTCATTCAACAACCCAAAAAAATGATGGAACTCAGAAATTTTAACCTTTCCAAACTTCTTGCAATAGTTACAAACCAACTTCTTTTAATTCCAGCCAACTTTGACCCTTCAATTTCCTCTTGTTGCATTTTTTTGCATTTTACAACATGACAATTTTTGCAAGAATTGACAACTTTTATAATATTTGCAAGATGAATCCAAAATAAAATCCTAGGACTTAAACTAGAATCAAACCAATTCAAAATGGTCTAACATACCTTATTACATGAACTGTACACAAAATAAAACAAAATTTACAAAATGGCCTCATGGAGGCATAAACTCAACTAAGTGCTCCTACACCATCTTTTCTCATCCATTAGCTAGTGACTTCTTGGTGGAGGTGGCAATAATTTTTACTCCTCTCCTCTATGATTTGGTTTAGTATCACTTTACTACTTTGAAGTGTTTATTGTTTTCTCTACTTTCTTTCCTCCTTTATTATATCTTTCTTTATCGTTGCTATCTTGGTTTTCCATGGAGGTGGAAACACTAAAACGAGGGTTTGATTGAGGTAGGCCCCTATAAAGTCCCAAATTTTTTCCATATTTCTTGTGTGTATGTGGATGTGCATTCGAAGCTAGTTGGAGAACATGATCCTTTTTGAGATCATCTTTTTCACCTTAGCTTTGGTATATTTATTTTATCACATTCATTTGTATTTTTTCTTACTTCATAGTTATGTTTTGCTCCCTTAAAAATCACTAGCTAGGTCGTTCGCTTATTTTCTAGTGGTTCTTACTCTATTTTCAGTCTTTTGTTCATATAGATGCCAATTTACGACACTATCATCCCAGAACCGGGCTTTTGTCCCTAAGCAGAGAGATACTTGAGGTATAGTGTTGAACCTGAAAACCAACTCACTTAGCTCCATTCTAGATTTTAGGTCTACATTGTGATTGAAGGACCTTATAGTCCTCATCATTCTTGTCCCCTATTTCAAAACATCCCTTTAGAGTGAGGTAAGTTAGGGCAGCCTTATGCTCTTGGCTCTCTATGACTTGGGGCCTTGAACGTGGTTTCCCCCCCTCTCTTACACAACAACAATGCAACAAGTTACTAATGTGATTCCTTCCTTGGGTAATCTTGGTAAGATCCCTAGTTCATATGTGGCATCATATGTTCTATCTTCTACCACATTACCACCTATAAGTTACATTCCATTCACTTGTGTTACTAATAGATACACTCCACCACTTTCACTTCCATCTCATACCACTTATAATGATCCTCTCATAATGCAACTTTTCCAAACCATTTAATCCATGCAAAATAAAATATCCACCATACACAAAAATTAGAATGGCCCACCCACATATTATGTCAAAAGTAGCCCATTATGCTTGGAGATATTGTGAACACCAATGCCACATGGTGTAGAGGTTCCTGGATTTGAGAGAAATGAGGGAAGGAAGATCATTCTAACCATGTTAATGCCTACACCTCTTTATGCATTAAATTTGTCCTTGATGATAAACTATTGGAAAGACTCTTTCCTAGGTCCTTACAAGATGTGTTGCCTTGGAATGGTTTTCTTCTTTATTGAATAACTCAATTTGTTCATTCAATGAACTTGTTGACACATTTGTACACCATTTCTAAGTGCATATGACTCCCAAGAAGACCTTGGCTGATTTGATGAGATGCGAGCAAAATGAGGAAGGAAAGATAACTAATTTTATCTCACGCTACCAATCACTTTATTCCTAAATCGATGTCAAGATCCCCAACCCACACCTTCAAAATATTTTCATAGAAAAAATTTAAACTAAAATTTAGGACAAGCTTACTATGATGAAATTCCCATCCTTCATGCACTTTTGTACTACCCTTTGTGACTATCAAAATTTGGTTAGTAGTCGAGATACAAGTTCCACTTCTAGCCGAATTGAGATATTCAAGATTGCCAACCAAAACAATTCCCAACCTTTTAGAAAAAAAAATAAAGGGTTCTTTCAATTCAACCCCCCTCAAAAACTACCTCAAAATGTCAACAACCAAGTAGCTGCTGTCAAAACCTTGGTGCCCTTTAGTTATGGAGACCCAAAAGGACAATTCACACCCTTAACATGCAACCTTGATAACATAATGTCCCAAATTTTACAACATCAAATGATTACCTTGCCCCCCATCAAAGCACCTAACCCTAATAAGGCTTTACCCCCAAGCTTTAAAATGAATGCTTATTTCCACTATCATCAACAAAATGGAAATGACATGAAACATTGCAAGTTTCTTAAACATCTTGTGTGAGATCTCATTGAATTTGGTCATTTATCCATTGGAGGTGTTAGCGATCAAGGTAATAAGTCTGTTTCCCCTTGTGGGCATGCATTTTGTTTGCATAGTGGACAAAGCATTCCACTTGTAAACCTTTTTGGACAAATAGCCTAGACCTGGTCCATTGCATTGGTCATCTACAAGCATGTTCTTTTGTGCCTATGTTGTTTTTCCATAGGATTTTGATCCTAGGGGCTTGACCACCCTCTTGGTTATTGTCATCCTATCTTACTAAAATTTGTACATTTGAACCCCTCTTGATTGAATGGTTGGCTACTTAGTGTGAGTTTGAAGCAAGTTCATCCACTCACTAAAGAGGGGGATAAATGTACTATAGTAAAATGCATACCCTTGCATTTTCACACTTGTTTTGGCCCACCTTGCTTTATTTATCCCTATTTATATCTTAATTGGTCCTAATTTTCATCTACAAGCCCTATGAATTATATTTTTTTTTGCTAATCCTGACATTCTCCAATGCATAAATAATAATTCAATGATTTAATCTAAGTGTCCCCGATT
Organism: Sequoia sempervirens; assembly: GCA_007258455.2. Lineage (NCBI taxonomy): Eukaryota > Viridiplantae > Streptophyta > Pinopsida > Cupressales > Cupressaceae > Sequoia > Sequoia sempervirens. The sequence continues at coordinate 523,135,001 of VDFB02193867.1, read as the reverse complement.
TTTGGGTCAGACTAAAATGCCACCTAGGGTGTATTTGTTCCCCAAAGGTCTCTAGACCTTGATTTTGAGGAATCTTAAATGGTCCCATTTTTTGTCTTTGTGCCCCAAGTTTTAGGCCTTGGGACTAATACATTACCTAGGGCATGTTAGTCCTCGAGTCATTTTTGGGATTTAATTTCTGTGGTCGTTGAAAAAGTAACCCTTCTACTTTTTCTAACTCATTTGGGCCCTCCTTGTGATTTTGGCTTAATATTTCCTTGATTTAATGTTGTAATGTGGAAAACACATTCACATTAGGTCTTGAACCCTTGTGAACTAACATGATTCAAATGATGCCTTTCAAAAGTGTTGTGATTTTGGGAATTATTGCATAATTGAGTATAAATACAAGCTTCTTTCTCTCATGTTGAACACCTAGCATTCAAGTATTCATGCATATAGTTCATAAAAGAATTCAAAGAATTTCAAGGGAAGATTATCAAGATTTCAAGAGAATTCTTCAAGTGTCTTTAATCATGTCAAAGATTGTTTGCATCATGTTGTTTTAGAGCTAACATTTGTGATTTACGATTGTGTGATTCAGGAAAGCTTTGCATTCAAGATCTATCAACATAAAGCTAGAGTTCAAGTCCACATCCACTATGTTATGTGGTCTCACAACATGCTCCAAGACTATAATACTTGGGGATCCAAGTGAAAAAATAACAACTCTTATGGTTGGGGCTACAAAGTTGAAAAGATCACTGGAAGTGAAAAGTAAAGAGAAATCTTTAACAAAGAGTACTTCGTAATGTAAGTGTTTTGAGTACCGAATACTGGGAACTACAAATATTTGAAAGGAAAAGGGTGGTGCAAATATGGGTAGAGTGTCTTGGTTTGATATTTGGAGTCTAGTAAAATGGAGGTTCTGGTAAAACTGAAGTTTGGGGAAACTTCATGGGTAAAGCTAAATACCAGATACTAGGTACTAGGTGGCAATGTAAAGTGAAATGAATTTTTAAAATCTTAACATTATATAATGATTCTAATAGTCTGGTAACTCAATATATGTAGGAGATAATTATGCAAGGATTTATGATATGCTAGAAAGCATGTTATTTATGAGATATATGTACTAACATTTGAATAATGGTTTTATTTACATGAGATGTTTGTAAATGTTTTCTTTAAAAGGGATTTAATGAGTGGAATTTGTGATTGCCAGAGATGCATATTGTGATACAAAGTTTGGGTATGGATGGTCAGGAAAATCAAATTTGTGAATAGATCTGATGTTGTTTCTAGGTTCAATGATGCACTTTAAAAGTACATGTTGGAATGGAGTTCATTGCAAAGATGTTTCGGATACTGAGATGCTAATACTCTAGAGTTCAATCATGTAGGAAAGAAGTGTACCTATTCTTGGGGTGGATCATTCTTGGAACGTTCAAATTGAGGAAGAACCTAAAATGTAGGGGTGAAAATTCCACCTGATCACTTTGAATTTGTGGAAAGTTCCTACATTTATTTTGAGTGGATTTTTTTGGTTCCAAGAAGGAACCCTAATGATTAAAGATTAAAACCCAAAGAGATTCAATGTACGATTGGAGTTGACCTTCGTTTACTTTGATTCTAATTCTCTTATTAGTAACTACATTCCACATGCATTGATGTGATTTGTCCCTTAGATTTCCTCCCATGTATTTGTCTTATCCTATATGTGCCTTGTGTTCTATGAAAGGTTAAAGGATCTTTATTGTCATTTTAAGTTCAAAATTTGTGGATGTCAAAAGAGTCAAAACTCCTTTAAGCTTTGTCCTCTTTTCCTATTTTTTGAATCATTACAGTGTAAAAATTTGTATTCATGTAGAAATTTATTAATATCAGATCCAATTAGATAGCTACCTATCTCATGAATCTTTTGTAGCTAGTTTTGTTAGTTTAGTCAAACAAGACTAAGTGTTGTGTTATTTAAGGGTACATACAGAACCTATACGGTGTCCAAACTAAAATCCCTCTCTTTAAAAGCTCACACCATTTTATATGTAGCTGTGAAGCAATATGGTGATGTATAAAGTGGTTTGATCTATTTTAGTTAATTCTTTGGGGCATGCAATGAGAATAACTAGGAGAAATTTTAATTTTTAGTATTTTTTATGCTTTATTTTATGATAGATGTTTAAATTTTATGAAAATGTTCAAAACAATAGATGAATGGATAGAAATTTATTGAATATATTTCATTTTATATGAAGTTTTTGAATGCTTAATGCTAAATCTACTTAAGTGATAGAAAATAAATTATTTATTTTCATGAAATATTAATTCAAATCTTGCGATTTCATGATATTTGTTCTTAAGATCCAGTTAAAAACTCAATGTCTAGTATAGATGATTTCAAACAACCATATTCCCTTTGAGATTAACAACAATATCACATTATACCTAAGAGTGAACCTAGTACAATCAAAACTTGATTACCGAAGACTTGGGATTGAACTAAGTCAATCTTTTCTTGTTAAAAAAAATTTCCCCTTTAGATTGTCCTTGTTCCATATCTTTCAAGAAGGATGGGCTCTTTACAGTTTATCTATGAAGAATTTATTCACCCTATTGTTGCGAGTAAACTCATCATTAACAGGAACTAGTGCTAGAATGAGGGTGTATTCTTTTGAATTTTATATTAGTCTTGAGTTTAGGAAGGAAGATTTTAAAGTTAAATTGAGTGTAGGCTAGGTTTTAGTATGAAAGTTGATAAAATTTGGAATTTTTTTATGTAGATATTACATCCTTTGAGTTTATTCACCTTTGGTAGAGTTATTGAGTGTAAAATTCATGATACAACTGATCATGGTGAATTCAAGTGTGATTTTTTTTAACTAGGGTAAGCTTGGCCATGTGTAAAGTAATTATGTTAGTAGAAGAAGTTCTAACTGCTAGAAGAAAGGAACCATTAGCGAGAAAAAAATTTAACCCTAGTGGAATTGGAAACATTAAAAAATTATCTGATACACCAAGACATTTTGAAAAATACAATTATTGTAAAGAAAATCCTAACATTTTGTAAGAAAATAAGTGAGAATGTCGAGATTCCAAAACATCACATTAGAAATGAGGAAATAGTATTGATGAGTCATCATTCTCCTTATACATGGAAAACACAAATGAGGAAAATGAGAAAGAAAATCGAGTGGGAGACATGTATTTTGCTCCAAGTTGAAAATTCACAAATTAGAAAAGGAAATTTCCTTGATTTTATGCAAGATACAAAGTTTCAAAATTTTACTTTTTTTCTCTCTGATAACAATATAAATTGTGATATATCTTGGTCTAAGAAAGTGCAAAGTGAAGACAGGACCAAAGACATGAATATTTTTGGAGGAGAAAGTCAAGAAATGGACACAGTCATTCATGGAAATGAACTAGGGTTGGAAGAAGGTAGAGTATGGTCACATCAAACAAAGTGTGTGCAATAGACCTTTAATGAGGTAATTTTCATACATATGAGTCAATTCATTGGTAAGTACACCTTTGAATTTCTGATTATTAAACACAAAAAATTAAAATAATTCATTGTTATAGTAGAGTTGTTGAAATTTTTTTGAATGAATTTAAGGGCAAACCTATTGTAATTCATATAAAAAAAGTAATGGAAATAGCCGTAGAAATTAAAATAAGTCATTTTGTTAAGATTAATTGCTTGTTATATTAGAAGTTTGGTTAGTTAGGGTTAGTTTTATTTTTGTAGGGTTTGTTGTGTTTTTTTTTTTTCTTTCTTTTCCTTTATTTTCGTTTGGCCTCTGCATTAGCAAATTTTTCTTAACTTATCTTACACATGAGAGTTAATTCAAACATTTGTAAAATGGAACTATGAAATGAAAAATGATAAAACCATATATTGTAGAAACACACTTTAAGATGAACTAAAAGCTATATATATGTATGTGTATATCACGTATATACATGAAGTATACAAATTATTGCTTTAAAAGATAAAAAAATCCAAAAAGAAGTGAGTCAAGCTACATGTAGTAGTAGCCATTCAGTCAATATGGGACACCTCATTTATGAGAGATAAATATCATATTTAGGCGAGTTCCCTATGAAATTCAAAGTCACAAATATGGAGGTCAACGAGGAAAGGCCAGAGTGGAACCACTTCCCTATGTTCCAGGAACCAAGGAATATCATCCATGGAATGGATTCCAATGGTCGGGTGTGCAACAAACAAAAGTATTCAGATTCTCCAAATATTCAGGCCTTACTATTAAATTAGCAGCCAAGCAAACATCTTCAACAGGTAGCCCAAAATCTAGAAGTGATGCTACAAAACAAGAAGCCACGTCGGAGTAAAAGCGAAAGTAGAGGTTGGATTATACAAACTTTTCCCCAAGAACTAAGCACAAATTTGGTATAGTGAAATTGGAAGTCTGAATGAAGAAAACCTTTTCAAGCCTTTGTAGTGTGATACTTCCTAGGAAAGCATTTTGGTGACTAGAGAAGCTTAAGCAAATTAGAGTATACATGGCCTAGAAGCAAGTGAGAATAAGGAAAGCAAAAATGCAGAACAAGAAAAGAAAGATAAGAAAAAGTGTAAAGAATTTGAGAAGTGCAAAATTTTAGAAAGCCATGAGGAAGTTGTGGTACATAGATTCCTCAAGTGAAGTCTTGGAAATCATAAGTAAGGTGGCAACCGAATAATTATCTTCAGAGCAAAATGCTAAATAAAATTAATTCTTTGCACATGGTGATAAATTGCTTCAAATTTGAGGAGTATGAAGATTGCAAATCAAGCAAGTTGAAGATTTTGAAGTTAATAGTGGTCATTTCATATATTTTTCTTGAGCTGTATTAATTATGGAGGTGCTTATGTGTGCAGAGTAGAAAGGAAAATGAAGTCGGTAAGGCAACACACGTCATCACCCAAGTAAGTTGAAAGAAATAATAAGTGTGAAATAAGGTGTGCAAATTTAATACAAAATAATGTGATCATGTTTCAATGTAATCATGGCATTTTTGATCCATTAATGAGGTGCAACACTGCCAAATCAGTACTGCTAGCCAAATATTTAGAAGCTTTTGTAAAATTTAATCAGAAGGGTGGTAAATAATGTTTCTAAATTTAGATTTAAATTTGGTGATTAAATTTTTCTTTGCTAAATTTTAATTTATGCATATTTTTTAACATATAGTGAGTCACAGTTAGCTAGGATTTGGCATAAGGTGGTAAAATTTAGCTAGAAATATGCACCAATAGGGAATTATTAAATGATTTTTTGGGAAATGGTGAATTGATGAAGGGATTTGTATTGAATGAAAAATCAAAAGGTAACTTTCGTTACCACTGTAATTCCCAACCTAATAGCAGAATTCATTGTCTACAAGTTTAAAAATGAGCTATCATTGAAATGTCAAAAGAAGAAAAATGAGATATCATTGCAATATCTATAAATAATAATAATAATTAAAAAAAATAAACTCTTTAGGCTATCCAAATAACTCTATCGGGGCTATAGGCACCTAGTTGGTAGTAGAGCTATGTTTGGGGGGAATTACAACGATAACCTTGTCAAGGCTATGGAATCTTGACTAGCAGCAAGGCTCTATCCCTAGTTGGCTTTGGAGGATTACCATATTATGTAGTTAAATTTCAATGAACTAATTCTTTTCACTAAGTTCTAAAAACTAGAATTAATCAGAGAACACACAGATGTTTCCGGCAGAGTTTTACTTTTTATGCTAGAATCTAGGTAAAGGTGAAAGTTATTGTTTTAAAATATGTATAAATTATAATTTATAACTCATGATTTAATTTCAAGTTTGGTTTAAATTTGGCTTTATTGCGATTCAAGTTGTGTGGTCTCACAACATGCCCCAAGACTGTAAGATGTGGGGACTCAATTGAAAAAATAATAACTCTTATGCTAGGAGCTAGCAAGTTGAAAAGATCACCGAAAGTGAAAATTAAAGAGAAATCTTTAATCAAAGAGTACTTTGTAATGTACGTATTTTGGGTACCCAATATTGGGAACTAGAAAAGTTTGAAATGAAAAAGGTGGTGCAAATATGAGTAGAGTGTTTCAATTTGATATTTGGATTTGGATAAAATGGAGGTTCCAGTGAAACCAAAGTTTGGGGAAAGTTCATGGATAAAGTTGAATATCATATACTAGGTACCAGGTGGTGATGTAAAGTGAAATGCAATTTTAAAATCTTAAGGTTATCTAATGATTCTGATAGTCCAGTAACCCAGTATATGTAGGAGATAATTATGCAAGTATTTATGATATGCTAATGTGAGCACCATAAATATGTAAATAGCCTAAACTCCAACACTCATGAGTATGGGTTAGTTTTAACTATGCAAATCCTACAAATTCTCCTATGAAATAATACATTATGCCTCATAAACAAAATAACAAAACCAACTAATTGAAAGCATAAAAGAAGCACAATGTATACCTATTCCATAGTGGATTGGTGCCACTTTGATATGAAAAGTGGCCCTTTCCCGACCCTTGACAAGCTAATGATGAAGATGCAATGCTATGAAGTGGACAAAATTAGCTCTCAATATGAAGAGAGTAACTTTGCATGAAATTGTGAATGATCAAAATGATGGATAACCTCTCCATTTATAGAAGAACTTGATGAGAGAAGAGGCAAAAGGGATGAATGTGTGATAAAAACCCAACCTATAGGAAGAAGCCACTTGTCACCATGTGAATGGGCCAAGGATGTGCATGTTTTGATGAATGTGCCAATAAATGACATTAGGTGAATTTTCAAATTTAAAATTTGGCTTGTTGGAGGGAGAAGAAAGGGTCTTAAATGCCAAGTGGGGGACATGTAAGAGGGGAGTTAATGCTAGTTTTGAATGGACAAGTCATTTAAGAGGGAGATTTGAAATGGGGGAATATTTCACTTTTATGTCATGTTGATAGAATATGAAGATTTAATAAATAAATTAAATTAATTTATTTGTGCAAGTGGGAAAAGCTAGAGGATGTGGCATGGATTAAGATTAGATTTAATCATGATTTGATTAAATAAGAGGAGGTTAGGTGATTTGACCCATTTGATTTAGATTTATGGATTAAAATAAATCAAAAGGAGATGGAAAATGATTTAGACTTACTTAAATAAATATTTTGATTTATTTAGCTAAAGGGGATGATGTTAGTGTTAAAGATAATTTATTTAATTTAAATGGAGGACTTTAGAGATTGACTAAATAAACTTGATTTATTTAATTAAAGGGGGACTTTATGATTAAATAAATAAAATGATTTATTTAATCAAAAGAGGATATTGATTTAATCAAATAAATTTGATTTATTTGATTAATAGAGCAATAAAGATAAGTTAATTAAATGGTTAATAGAGGGGTGATTAAAGAAGAATCAAAGTTAGTTGATCAGGATATTTTTCATGTCTACAGCTAAAAATTGTGTTATTTATGAGATTTATGTACTAAAATTTGAATAATGGTTTTATTTACATGAGATGTTTATAAATGTTTTCTTTAAAAGGGATTTAATGAGTGGAATTTGTGATTGCAGAAGACATAGATTTTAATGCAAATTTCGGGTATGGAAGGTCAGGCAAATCAAATTTGTGAATAGATTTGATGGTGTTTCCAGGTTCAATGATACACTTTAAAATCCCATGTTGGAATAGATTTCATTGCAAAGATGTGTTGGTATCGAGATCCGAGGACTCTAGAGTTCAAGCATGTGGCAAAAAAGTGTACCTATTATGGGGTGGCTCATTCCTGGAATGTTCAAATCTAGGAAGAACCTGAAATGTAGTGGAAAAAATTCCACCTGACCACTTCAAATTTGTGGAAAGTTCCTACATTTTTTTTAGCAGATTTGTTTGGTTCCAAGAAGTAACCTTGATGATTGGAATTGACCTTTAGTGACTTAGATTGCAATTCTCTTATTAATCACTACATTCCACATTCCTTGATGTGATTTTTCCCTTAGATTTCCTCTCATGTATTTGTCTTATCCTATTTGTGTCTTGTGTTCTATAAAAGGTTAGAGGATCTTTATTTTCATTTTAAGTTCAAAATTTGTGGATGTCAAAAGAGTCAAAACTTCTTTAAGTTTTGTTCTTTTTTCCTATTTTCTGAATCATTCTGGTGTAAACCTTTGTATGCACATAGACATTTATTAATATCAGAGCCAATTAGATAGCTACCTATCTCATTAATCTTTTGTAGTTGGTTTTGTTAGTTCATCTAAACAAGACTTTGTGTTGTGCCATTTAATGGTGCATACGAAACCTACTTGGTGTCTAAACTAAAACCCCTCTCTTTAAAAGCTCGCACCACTTTATATGTAGTTGTGAAGCAATATGGTGAAGTATAAAGTAGTTTTCTCTATTTTAGTTAATTCTTTGGGGCATGCGTGGATAATAACTGGGAGAAATTTTAATTTTAATTATTTTTTATGCTTTATTTTAGGATAGATGTTTAAATTTTTTGAAAATGTTCCAAAAAACAAATGAATGGATGGAAATTTATTAAAAGTATTTCATTTTCTTTGAAGTTAGTAAATCCTTAATGTTAAATCTACTTAAGTGATAACAAATAAATTGTTGATGTTTATAAAATATTGTGTCAAATCTTTCAATTTCATGATATTTGTTCTTAAGATCAAATTAAAAACTCATTGCTTGGTATATATTATTTCAAACAACCATATTCCCTTTGATATTAACAACAATATCACATTATATCGAAGAGTGAACCTAGTACAGTCAAGACCTGATTACCAAAGACTTGGGATTGAACTGAGTCAATATTTTCCTATTAAAATAGATTTATCCTTTAGATTATCTTTGTTCCATATCTTTCAAGAAGGATAGGCTACTTGTGGTTTATCTGTGAAGAATTTGTTCACCCTACTGTTGTGAGTAAAATTGTCTTCAACACACTGGAGCCATTACTTACATGTTTCCAACATCTTATTGCAAGGGTTTGGTGAGTTGTAACATGATTATTTGTCCATTCATCATTCTCTTTCTATATTTCAAGGGTTTAATTACCAACATAGGGTTTGACCAAGGGAAACCCCTATTGACTAACCCCACAACATTTTTCCCTCTTCTTGTGTGTGATTTGTAAGGCTAGGTTACATATTTACCAAGAATTCAAGATTGGAAAAGTGGTCAAAGAAAGTCAAAGTTTTCGAAGTCCTAGGAGAAGCTTAGAGAAGGTTTATAGGTTGAATTTTGTAGTTACAGACCCAAATTTGAATCAGGAGTAGAAAAGAAAACTGAGGGCTACAGTTTCTTGTTTTGAATTTCTAGAAATCCAAAGGTGGATTGATTCACCATTATTGGTGAGTGAGTCTCAAAGCCTAGGCCTAAACAATATTTTTGCATATTTGAGTACCCTTTTGGCTAAAACCTATTCTGACACAATTTTCTTGAAACTGGACTAATTCACCCAAACTAGTGTATGAGTCCCAGTTGGCTTCAACATCAAATTTTTAAGGATTCTAAAGCTCTATCCTATCTTCTTCAGTCTCCCAGGTGCACATTTCTACTTTCATAATTTTCTATTGCATTCTACTTGCATTTCTAGGTCTTTTTTCATATCACACTATGTTTTCAAATATTTCGTATTTTCCAAGTTTACACTTGGTGGTGAACCCCTTTCTTGTCTCAATCATTTCTCAAGGATATGTTATAGTCAGATCTCCCACATCCTTCATTGGCTTGAGATCTCTAAGGTATTGTTGAATGTAAATAGTGTGAAATTGGATCCCTTTCCTTGCATCCATTTTGTGTGTACAAGGAAGTGAAGCATCCATTTGCGGTGTCCACAATTTAAAAATTCTCATAGGATTTAGCCTTCTTTATTTAATCAATTCATATTTCGGCTTGGTGTGATGTAATTTTGGGATATTAAACATAGATAAGTATAAATACAAGGTTCCTGCACTCATTTTCATAACAAGCATTCAATTATTCATTCCTAAAGAAAGTTTATGAGATGAAGAGAAATTCATCAAGAATTTGGAGCCATCAACAAGATTCAAGCATCATATCAAAGATATTTTTGCATCATGTGGGTTTTTTTGCTAACATTTGTGATGTAGGGCTTTGATTCAAGTAAGCAATTCAAGTTTGTATCCATCAAGTACTCCTTTGATTGAAAATCCATATCCATTGTAGCCATTTCATAGAAGTTTGTAGATTTCACAACAAGGGTTTGGTGAGTTGTAGCATTGCATGTTGTTCATTCACCATTTCCTTCATTATTCTATTTCACTTCAAGGTTTAATTACCAACAAGGATTTTGACGAAGGAAAACCTCCATTCACTAATAATCAACAAGTTTTTCCCCTCTTTCCTATTTGTGATTATAGATTTAGGTTGAAGGCTTGAAGATCATTTGGAGTGAAAAGTTGCATTTCAAAGTTGTTATCTTCACAAAAACTCACCTATAGGGAAAATATAGAAGTTTCAAAACCTAAGATTGGAGAAGAAGCAAGTGTAGACCTTGGAGCTCAAGACCACATTTAGAGTTTTCAAAAATAAAAAATGAGACTAATACACCACCTTGGGCATCTTAGTCCTCAAGATTGAGCATATTTTTTAGAGATTCCTTTAAATCTTGATCCAACATCTAAAGATTCTGCTTCTACCTCAAAAAATAGTGGTGGGACTAAGACAACAGTCAAGGTGTCTTTGTCCTCCCTAGTATATTTGGACAAATTTTTTGCATTTCTAGAATCCTTAAAACATCTCCAGACTTCCCAAGTGCACACATCCTAACTCAATGTTGCATAATTTCATCATTTTCATCCTTCATTTAGCTTTCATAACTAGGTTTTGTGAGTTAAATGTTCATTTATATTTTCCAAGCATTTTCTTGGTGGTGAACCCCTAAAGGCTAAAAGAACCCCTTCCTAGATCCTCATTGAGAATTGACTCACCTTACGAGGTTTCTAGTCAATCCAATTAGAACTCCTAAGACATTCTTGAGTGATTTTTGGAAAGAAGGGTGACATTATCTACCCCCCTTTTCCTATTAATTAGTAGTGACTTTACTTTTGAAGATAAACTCTTGGCTAAAATCTTCCCTAGATTCTTGAAAGATACTACTTTAGAGTGGTTTTTCTCTTTATTGAATAATTCAATTCATTAGTTCAATGAGCTTATTGATTCCTTACAACCACTTCCAAATTCACATGAGTCCTAAGATGACCTTAGCTAATTTCATGACATGTAAACAAAAGGATGATGAAAAGGTCACTGATTTCATAGCAAGATACCAAATACTCTACACACAAATTAACATTAAGATCCCTGATGTCTACATTCAAAGAATTTTTATTTCCAATTTACAAGATAAAATCAAATCTAAGCTAGAGATGTTGAGATTTCCTCCCTTCACACAGTTGTGTACAACCCTACATGATTACCAAAAATTTAGTTAGTAGTCATGAAGTGAAAAATCCCTCTAACCATCCTAAAAAGTCCAAATCCACAACTCAAACCAACTATGAACCTTTCAAGAAACAAAATAAGGGCTCTCTACAACTCAATCCCCCTCAATCAAATCAAAATGTTGACACCCAAGTGGCTTCTATAAAATATGAAAAAACCATATGTCTTTATGGATAGAAATAGAAAATTTACACCTCTACCTAATACCCTTCATAATATTATGTTGCAACTCTTAGAAAACAATTTGATTTCCTTACCTCATGTTAGAGCTCCTAATCCTTCTAAGCCTTTACCTTCAAACTATAGACTGAATTCCTATTTGTCATTTCTAACAATAAAATGGAAATGATACAGAACATTGTAAGCATCTTAAACATCTTGTGCAAGACCTAATTGATTCTAATAATACTCAAATTGGATGTGTTAATGATCAAGGTAATAGTCTATATCCCCTCCTAATTAAAATTTGCAAATCCTTACCAATCCTAGCCTAATCATAATATATCCTTTGTCAAAGCTAGTGAAACAAAGATGATGTAATGAATGTTGAAAGAGATGATGGAATCATGAAAGACAATAAGAATAACCTTATAGATGGTTTGATTCATATTTATTAATGTGAAACCTCATAAGTGCCTAACTAAGATGTCGCTTGAAATTGCTTTCTCACAAAAATGCATACTTAAGCATGCACTTGATGGTCCTTTTTGTATAGCTGGAAGAATCAATGACAAGCCTACTAATGGGATATTAATTGATCTTTTTTGTGAAGAGAATGTGATCACTGAAGAATTTATATTTGTGCATGAGCTTTATCAAGATCATATAAAAGACCAAAAGCATGGATCAAAATGAATAATGGTTTTTCTTGCCCTATGATTGGTTTGATAAATCTCCCTTTGAAATTTGGAACAAAAGAATTAAATGTATCATTCACCATACTCTCAACTTCATACAAATTTTGTGTGAAGTTAGGCTATTCATGGCTTCACTCCATGAATTCCATACTATTGGTTGTGCATAAATTTTTAAAGTTTCCATTTAGAAATGAAATATTTAATGTGCATTATAGTAGCGTTAATCTTGTGTCTTCCCATGGGAACTTTTCATTAGATTTCTTTTTTCTTGAGCCTATTGAGCCTATTAGACCTTGTGAAGACTTCTTTTTCAAATCCTATCAAATTTTTAAGGAAAAGTGCATAGAAGAATTATCCCTTACCAATATGCCTCAACCCATGATTGAGCCTCTTATCCTTAACAAAACCGTGATTGAAACAAATTCCCTTCCAAGTAACCAAGATAGACCTATGACAAATCCTTTACCTATTTCATGTAAGAGACCATGAGATAATCAGACAATCCTACTGTGCCTCCTAAAGTCAAATAAGTTTACAAAGCTAAAGAAAGAGTGGTTGAACAACCTTCCATGGTTCCTTCCATTCATCCCTTGAGGGAAGAAAAGAACCCTATGCTTGGAAAACCTTCTCCTACATAATCACAAATTGAAAACTGAATGAAAAGAGACTGAAATGCTAGAGAGCATAGTTGTAAATATTTTTCTATTGCTCATTTGTTGCAATAAAAAGAAGAAAAATGTAGACACATAAAAATGACCTAGGCCTGCAGGTTCTATTGTTACCATACTTCTTCCTAACATTATTTAATTTTTAATTATGTCCTTCGGTCCACTTTCAACTATTAATTAAATAATTTTTAATTATTTAATTAATTCACTTATTTTCATTCCTCTTGATTATTTAAATAAATAAATTTTATTTATTTATTTAAATACGTCACTAATTGTCTAATGTCTTTCCATAATTAAATAAATTCATAAATTTATTTAATTATCTTTGTCCACTAATTTCTTCCTAATTATTTAAATAAATAAATTTTAATTATTTATTTAAATACCCCATTAAATTTAGATGTCTTCTCATAATTAAATAAATTTATTAATTTATTTAATTATTGTCCACCTTGGAATTTTCTCCATTTTAAATAAAACTATTTATTTAAAATGGTCCCACTTTCTAATTTTCCCTCTTTTAGTAAATAATTCAACTTAATTATTTACTGTCACATGACCCCACCTTTTGAATTAAATTAATTTTTAATTCAAAATAGTCTTTTCTCTCCATAAATCAAGTAATTTCTAATATTATTTGATTTTCCAACTCTCTTTTTTTGTGCCATTCTTATCCCCTTGTCACATGCATTTTCAACCCTTGATTTTATTTTCTTAAATTGAATCTTGTCCACTCATTTCAAATTTGACCTAATGTTTCCCTAACCCTAATTGTGGGTTGTCATATTGAATCTTTTCCATTGATTCTAGGGCACTTGTCCATCTTCAATCTTGGCCATTCATTCAAAATTTCATTTTCTATAAAATGACAATTTTGGTCTCATTTGCACATCTCATATCTCTCACATCCCTTGCAATCTTTTCATCTCATGCTCTTGCAATTTTATGTTATTTTAAGCTCTTTTCTTAGGCATACTTGATCTCTCTTGGAATTTTGGCATACTTTAGTCATACTTTAGAGTTGTTTACTAGTTGCATGGTATTGCATTTTGTCATCAAATCCTTCAACATTTGCTTTGGTATTGGTATTTTCACATATTGCTGACACAAAATTTGAGGGAACACTTCATATTACTATAAATAGAGAAGGTGTAATGGAGGTCGATCATGGAGGTTGAATACTTAAAGTGATATATCTCTTTATTTTTATGTTTTTCTCCTTTGTTCTTCATTATAACTTTGGGTTTTGATTTATTTAGCTACTAATATGATAACCTAGAATTTTCCCTTAGTTACATTAGTGAATCTAATGAGAAAATTGTGTATTTTTTGTTTTTTTTGTATGACATTTTTTGTTTTTTGCAGGTATAGGTACGGTGAGCCACATTCACAGTTTCCAGAACTACAATCACTGCGTCACGATGCATTTGGCCAATAGAATGATGCATTTGCAGACTTGAACCAGATTTTCTATCTGTAAAGACACATTCTCCTAGAACCTGACACATTCGATATCAACAGCGACACATTTCTCGATTGCAATGCATCTATTCTATATATCGAGACATCCACCTGGCAGATTCCGAGATACAAACCTGAGTTGCATTTGCTATGTAGAGCGACACATTCGTTGTGCTGCGATACATTCGACTAGTAAATTTTTGCTTTCATTTTTTTCCAAAATTTTCTTAATTTCTCATTTGAATCTAGTAGTGTAGGGGTTTTTTTGGCTACTAATCTACTATTGTAGCATGTGTCTTTGAATTTTTTTGGGTACAAGGCATCTTTTTGAGACTACTAATAAATGGTTTTGTAGGTTCGAATGTCCAAGGATTTTTGTTTTGAAAAACTCTTGTGTTTATTTTAGATTAGAAAACACTTCCATTGGTCCTTTAAGAAGAAAACTTTCTTGTATCACTTAGATTTAATTAGGAGTTTTAAAGAACTTTTCTTGAGTGTGCTTGAAGGTGGTAGATGATTATGCTCTCACCTTATGCAAACTAGGTGATCAGAAAAGTAGACCCTTCTATTTTATGTTTTTGAACCTTAGAGGGTCCTAGCTCGAAAGAGGGAATGACTCCAACTATTTTTTTTCTTAAGATGATATATAAAAGGATGAGTCTAAATTTTCAAGTCCTCATGGTATGTAGGCCTTAGCCATGTAGTGCCTTTCAAAAATGGGTACCTACCTTTTCTTTTAAAGGTATAAGAGCCCCTAGTAAATTGGTTAAAGCCTTGAGTGGCTTTCTATATGTTTGTGAGGTGTCATGTCCCCCAGTATTCACTAGAACCCTTTTGTGTAGTGGCCAAAATCCTTTCTAGTTGCTAGTGCAACAATGTTCGTTGCTAAGGTATCCACATTCTCCCAGTTCTTAGTAGAGGTGATCATCCCACCATGGGAGATTTATGGGGATTGGAAGCTTGGTTGACTTGAGAAGTGATTGCACTGTAAGGGGGAGCCTGTGTGGCCAAGTTTCTAGATTCATTTTCTAAGAATAAGTGTGGTTGGGGAAACCTAAGTGGAATCTAGCAAATATTTTCCTTGCCTAACCTAGGGTTGTACTTGTCTTCTTTGTGCATGATCAAGAAAAAATATTGTGATTTCCAAGTGTTTTCTGAAACATTCAAACAAACAAACACCATTTCACAGATTTGGAAACAAACATTCAACTTGAGGAAATTTCAAAATTTTTCCAAAAATTACAAACAAACTTGACATATTTTTCCTACAATGCATTTGTTGAAATGCATTCACCATTCGCCATTCTGTACCGCATTTTCCATATTCTATGATGCATTCTCTCTGATAAGCTACACTTTTTGTTTCTGGTGATGCATTTTCCTATCACGAATTGCTTTCACTTAATAGAACACCACAATTAATTTTCTAAGTCACATTTTCTATCTGTAAAACTGTATTTTTTGAAATTGTGACACATTTGGTAAACTAAAACACATTTACAACCTATAATGATGTATTTTCTTGGAAAAATCCAAAACACTATTGCATTCTAAAACACAAAACCAAACTTGTCCAATCTATCATTAAACATCTTTTTCCAGTAGCCTCTATCAAAAACCAGAAAGAAAATTGCTCATATCCTCTATCATTTGCATCTTTAGCTTGCATTTACCCATAGGTTTAACTTTGCAAAATTTTAGTTACATCCTTTAGGTTCCTTTCATCTTCATTTTTAGACATAAACTAGTCCTTAGGTCCTCATTTCATTTGTAGATTTTGGCTTCGGAAACCTTACCATACTTTGCAAAATCATTTACTTCAAGAGTAGGTGGTCATTGGACTTAGTCATCTTTGTTTATTTTAGTTATTATCCTTTTTGTGAGATTTTTCAACTCAAAAGACTAGCTAGAAAACCTCACCTTGTTACCTTGTAATCTTGTCTTTTAGTCACATTAGTAAGTCCTTTGATGATCCAAATTGAGACATAGATCAAGCTTAGGGTGGTTGAGTAACCTTCTTCTAGATCATTTAGACCTTTGCATTTGCATACCTTAGGACATTCAAATAATCTTAGTGCTCATTTTGCATACCTTATTCCTAAAAATCAAAAAAAATATTCATCATTGTCCTTTGTCATTTCCTTTTAGGAAACATTGTCATATTGCATTTGCATCCCATATTCAAAAATCCAAAATACATAGTTTTCATTTGCATCCCTTACTCAAAAATCCCAAAAAACATAGTGCCATCATTTAGTTGTCATTTTCATCATCTTCCTTGTTTGAGAAATTCCTTATATGGATGAGACTAGGCTTCAAAGCAAAAGAAGAAAAATGGCTAATTTTGGACAAAACAACAACACTTATATCTTTTCCAATGACATGAATCAAAACATGAATCAAGACACATCCTTTATCTACCCTTTCAATGAAATGAGCATTCCATCTTTGTCACATAACACTTTCGAACCATTTATACAAAGAGAACAACATGGAAAAGTATATGCAAAAGACTTAGAAGCCACAACACAAAATCTTGACATAGCCTCTTTCGTGGAAGACTTAGTCTTACATGACCCACAAATATAGCTAGCCATGTTCTTAGGCCAAGGGGATAAATTACAACGTGGCTTTGATAATAACACTTTGAGACCAACCTCTCCCAATCACAATGTCAAAAAAAAAAAATACAAACATGTCCAACATTAGTAAACCTCAAAATAATGCAAGAAATTCCTTCGTTGGTGCTACCTCACAAATTTCCACAAGCACTACCTTTAATGACACAACCAATGAAAAAAAATTAAATTCAATAAATGCAACATTCTTTGGAGGGACACTAACTATGTCACAAGCCATGTCACAATCAATGCCAACAATTTCAATGACATCCTCACAATCAATTGGAGCTACCTTTGGATCCTCATCAATGGGGGAAAGTTCTTTGAACCCTCTATTTGGTGCTTCATCTAGCACCATGGGAGCATCATCATCAAATCCTATCATTGGGTCTTCATTCAATCCCTTTTATGGAAGTAAATGATGTATTTTCATTTGAGGACCACAACCAAATGTCCACACATCATCACAACTTAATACTAATACTTCCCATGGTTAAAACACCAACACTCCCTATGGAAAATTTCACCAATTTGGACAAGGAAATTATAATACATAGTATATGACCTCATTTTGACACTAAAATATTCAAGGCCAACACATCCCACAAATATCGACTAATATGGTTGGAGGGCACATTCCTACATATGCATCACACATCCATACCCATCAACATGTCTCTAACCAGAACTTGCAATACCAACAACATTAAAATCAAAACATGTCATATAGCTCACAACAACACATCCCAAAACAAAATCATAATATCTCTTGGCAACAAATGGGGACACATGAGATACCCATCACTCCCATGTGTGATACAACAAACAATCCTATAATTGATGCCTTGACATCACAAATGGTAAACTTGAAAACAATAATAGAGACTATGAAAATGTCCAATAAAAATTCACACATGTCATATGACCTATGTCCATACCCTTTTGACATAGTTTATACATGCCACCATTCCTGTAACGCATGTCGTGCAAACCCCAGAGAACAAACATTGCAAACATATTTTTTTTAAAATAAAAATTATTTCAATTTGACCCAAAAATAAATATTTCAAAAACTCATAAAACTTTATTTAAATAATATGCCAATCTAGGTATACATATATAATCAAAACATCACATTATGAGAAGGAATTGCAACGTAGTAGGGAACTTGCAAATGAGTGGTGCTACTCTTTCCTCTCACCAAAACTATACTAACAATTTTAATATCAATGATGAAATAACATTTCTAACTAACTGATCACATCATAAAATAAATTACTAAATCACTACATCACCATGTATTACTGAAATCAAATTAACATCACCAAACCATAATGTCATATCAAATAACCATGTCCTCAAATGAAGTAGCATAATCACCAAACAGTCTAACTATCCACTCCACCAAACCAAACAATAAATAGTACTATCACAGTCACAAATTATCAAATGAAAGCATAGAAAAATAACAAGTCCAAATAGTAATAGGAGGGTTATAATTCCCTCCTGGATATGTAGCACCAAATTTTACTAAATACAAGGGCATGAAAAATCCTATTGAACACATTCAAGAATTCATGACCAATTATGTGGGAATTACCTATGAACATACCTACTTGATGAGACTCTTCCCTAAGAGTCTTGTATGCCCCACACTTGAATGGTTTTCCACTTTGCAAAAAGGAATAAAATCATGGGACAAACTCACAGACAAATTTGTGTGAAATTATGCCTATAACATTGACACAGACACCTCCATTACCAATTTATGCACACTGACACAAGAAGACTTTGGTGAAACTTTTATCCCATTCTTCCAAAGATGGAGAAGTATAGCAAGTCATTGCCATATTGGAATACCTGAGAAAGAAAAAGTTGGCATGTTTGTCTAAACACTCCTAGGACCATTGGAATATGGCTTGCAAGTTCACTGTTGCACAACCTTCATAGAATTATTTGAAAAGGGTGTCCAATTGGAGAAGGCCCTTATTGCTAAAGGATAACTAAAATATGGCCCTAAAAACATGAACATGAACCCACCCAAAAACAAGAATAATAACTGGGTCAAGAATAAACACATTACTGATGATGGCATTGTTGACGCTAAGGTGGAAAATATGAAAGGTCCAGTGGTTAGCTTTAAAGGAGCTTAGTCACAAAATAGATCAATGACTACACTGACACCTACCAATGTCATTCAAAATAACCAAAACAATCAAAATAGTCAAAGTCAAGGACAACCTCATAAGCCAAGGAAATTCCTGAAAAGATGCACATACACTGCCTTGGGGGAACCAATCGAAGACATCCTTAAGAAGCTCTTTCAAATGGTCTCATCACACTAGAGGACCCTAAGCCATATGACCTAGGAAAATTTAAACCTTCATGGTGGGATGATAACACTTTTTGATATTATCATTGGGCTAAAAGGCATAAGACTTCTTCTTGTCGACAACTAGGAAATATTGTGCAGGACCTCATTGAAAATCACATAATTGAATTGGGTGGCCACAATTTGCATCAAACACAGACCATACTATTCAAAAAAACCCACTGCAAGACCATGGTTCAAATAATTCCTCCATGTCAGGTCCTAAGACAAATAATAATTGTACCAACTCTACCCGTACTACATTTGACTATTCAGGTGGAACTATTATCAACCGCATCCGAACTGATGATGAATATGTCAATACCATGACTGTCAAAAGAGAACATGAATGCAATATCACTACCTATGGTGGCAAAGTCACCATAGATGGTCCTCCTCCTCCTCAGCAATATAAAATTACAATACCCGGTCCATCCACTAAGCAATCACAACCAAGACCATCCACCAATCAATCATAGCCTAAGGGACAGTTTAACCTTATTGATCAACTAAGCAAGAAACCTACTCAAATTTCTATACTTGAGTTGCTATGCATTTATCCTGCACATAAGGCTATACTTGAAAAAACCTTGCAAGAGTCCTCTATCCCTCAAGACATTGATGTCAACCAGTTTGAAGCCATGGTGGGATACCTCACTAAACCCCATCATGTAACATTTTTAGATCAAGATTATTCGTCACCAAAGTCTAATCATAATGGAACATTACACATTGAAGTCTATATCGATAAGCATAAGGTTAGATGAGTTTTAGTAGATGGCACAACTAGACTGAACATATGCTCCTTAACACTGGTTAAGACTCTAGGCTCTTCTAATGCTTGTGTAGATGCTACAAACATCATTGTTATAAAGGTGTATGATGATGAAGAAAATTCCTCCCAAGGAATTATCACTCTTCCTATCAGAGTTGGGCTAGTCATTGTGGACACAACTTTTTAGGTCGTGGATCTTGAATTACCTTATAAAATCTTCCTTGGCTGACTTTGGATTCACACCCTCAAAGTTGTCCCATCCATATACCACCAATTCCTAAAGTTTCTCTTTGATAGCATAGAAATCACCATATATGGAGACCCCAATCCCTTTTAGTACTGCACCAATTTAAGGGATATTTCAGAACAACTAGTGCCTATCAATTGAGAAGCTCCCAGTTCATGTTCTTCCAAATTCATTGACCCATCTCCACTCACCTCATCATCCACATCCACTCCTTCCATGTCTTCTGCCACACCATCATCTCCCTCTATCCTAAAGGCTTATTCCAATGTTAAAATCTAGGACCTAGGTTATGGAGAATTTAAATTAAGTAAAACCTACTGCATCACCAAAATAGCCAAGTATCCTAAGGCTTATGGTCAACCCTATTTTAGAATGGAGCCTAAGAAAATTTTCAGGGTTTCTCCATCACACATTTTTATAAAATGGGAATAAATTAGCAAAGAGGAGATCAAGGATATATCCACATGGATTTATAAGGACCAAGAAGATCCATCCCCATTACTTGTTCAGATATATAGGAAAGGCTATGATATAATGAAGGAAAAAGGCTACGATGGAACTAGTGGATTTGGTAGAAATAAGACTGGAATGCGAGAACCTATATTGCCTCATTGAAGACCAAAACTTCTTAGGTTAGGGCATGGAATACCTAAAAATTATGATAGACATACCAATGTACTTTTGAGTGAAAGCATGAATGCTTCAAAAATTGTTGAGACTATTAAGGAATCCCTTACCAAAACTGACTCTCATGAATTGGAATTCTTCTCCCAACGATCCCTAAGTAACTGTTGTCTTGATGAGTTATTCCTTGAACTTGGAGAACTTACTTCTGAAGAAATGTTTTGGAAAATGTTTAAAATTGATCCAACACTAAATAGTGACAATCCTAAGATCCCAAAGAAATGAGAAGACTAGGATAGACTCTTTTTCCCAAGGAACAATGACAAGTTTGAATCATCTTCTAATCCTATTAGCCATAACCCCGAAATATCTGTCTAGCCATCTGACAATAATGACCATCATTTAGATTCATCTGAATTGCCACATGACAGTACTAACCCCAATGATAGTACTTTTGTCCCTTATTTTGACAAGGAGTATGAATCAAGTGAAGGAGAATATTAGATAGAATCTAATTGGGATTTGGATGATGATAATTTTATCTTTAACCTCTCTGAGTCCGTCTGCATGCTTTCCATGTCCTCCCCACCATTCACCAATACTGATGATGGTATCTCCTTAGTCTACCCACAACTAATCGATTGGGATCAACATGATTCTGAATCATCTATAAATAATGATTTTGAAGAAATAGAATTATATTTTTCTAGGTATAAGCCTAATGAAGAAAAAGAACCTTGGGAATCACTAAAGAAGCTCTCCATGGATATTGAAATGCAAGAACCGGCTACAGAAAATCTCAAACTAGAACAAATGAGACTGTATGCTTCTAGTGGTTACATCCTGAATATTGATAAGCTAGTAAATCCTTGTGAAGCCATTTGTACATGGACAAGCACATTAGAAAATATGTTTGAAAGAAGTAGTTCATGGACAAAACCAAAAAAGGTTCTATATGCTATCAAATTAATATCTGGAAAACTCAAAAACTAGTTGTCTGGGTTGGAATATTGACAATATTGGATAGAATTTGATTGGGATTTGGATGATGATAATTTTATCTTTAACCTCTCTAAGTCCATATGCATCATTTCCACATCCTCCCAACCATTCACCAATACTAATGATGGTATCTCCTTAGTCTACTCACAACTAATCAAATGGGATCAAAAATGCCCGCAAGTTATGGATATATTTTAGAATGATGAGGTCATTACATAATTCATGGGACTACATGAGGGCATGCTAAGTGGAGATCACAAGGCTAGATTTTCTATTGACCTAGATTGTGTTGCCTACTTTGGGGAGACTTCTTCATCCTCTAGCTACAAAATGAAAAATAAAAATAAAACAAAAATGACACGTCTTTAGGTGAAAATCGAAGGGTACCTTATGATGATAAAAAAGTAAAAATAAAGGATATCTCTGTAGGTGAAAACCTCTCTGACATGCCCAAAAATAGAGGACTGGACTTTCTCCCCATGACTGAGGAAAGATTGGCAATTCTCATAGAGGACACCATGGAAGTGAACATATTTACAACAAAAGATCCTAAAATTTCCCTCTTTGCGGCATCCTTGATAGAAGAAGAGAAACCTGAATTTCATAAATTCTTTTCAGAGTGTAAAATTAATTTTGTATGGTCCTATGCTGATATGCCTGGGTTAGATCCAAAATTGGTCTTACACCATTTTCCATTACTTCTAGATGAAAAGCCAGTAAAACAAAAGTTGTGTAAAATGCATCCTCAAATCTTCCTATTAGTTAAAGAAGAACTCAAGAAATTGCTAAATGTGGGATTCATACAGTCTATAGACTATGCCGAGTGGATATCCAATCTTGTACTAGTCACAAAGCCAAATGGTAAGATTTGTATTTGCACAAATTTTTGGGACTTGAATAGAGTGTGTCCAAGGATGAATTTTTGTAACGAAACATGGACATCATAGTTGACCTTACAACAAGGTACGAGATGATGTCCCTTATGGACAGTTTCTTGGGCCATAATCAGATTTGTATTTCCCCTAAAGATCAACATAAAACAACATTCACTTGTCCTTGGGGTACATTCTATTAGAACATCATTCATTTTGGTCTCAAGAATGCAAGCACCACGTATCAGAGAGTAATGACAATAATATTTCATGACATGTTGCACAAGCTAATGGAAGATTATATGGATGAACTTTTGGCCAAATCCTTGATACGAAAAGATCATTTGAATGTGTTAGACAAAATATTCAAGAGACTAGAAGAATACAAAGTCCACTTGAATCCCAAGAAATTTGTCTTTTGTGAGATGGGGTTAGAAATCAAATAAAATAGATAAAGTGACAGCCAACACCTCTAAGCTATTAACCCACATCCAAAAAAGAGAAAACAAAGTAAGCATAAGGATAATAAAACATTAAATTAAAATACTCCTCATGCTTGAACTTCAATCACTTCTCTTGCTCTCCTATTTCTCCTTTTGCAAATATTCCCTTAGATTTGTAGTGTGACTTGTGCAAATACTTGCAAATGATAAGTAGAAAGTTGGAGAAGAATAGTTGTTAAGCTGAAAATGGAGAAGAAAGGTTGCTTTTATAGACAACCATTCGAATGGACGGTTGAGATTAATCTTCTAGAAAGATTCCAAGATCAATGGATGGGAATGCATGAGAGGGATGTTACAAAATGGATGGTTGAGATTAAGTCTCAAAAAAGATGCCAAGATCAATGGTCTAGAATTGATGCACTAATAATATGCTATTCTTGGAGGAATCATGACAGGAAGACATGCAAAGATATGTAGGCCATGACAGACATGCACGCTAGGATAGGCATGCAAGGACATCCAGGGACATGCAAGCTATGACAGGAAATGAATGTTATGATAGAGAATTATGATAGGGCATATTTGACCAAGTGGTGCATAAATAATTTATTTTAAATTATTTATTTGAAAATGGAGGAAATGGACAAGTGGAAAATAAATTATTTATTCAAATTATTTATTTGAAAAAATGAAAAGAGGAGCATTTAATTAAATTTATTAATTTAATTACATGGAGAGATATAAATTAGACCTTAAATAATTAATTTAGATTAACTATTTAATTAGGAGAGGTGGCATGGAATAGTTAAATGATTTTAATAATTATTTAACTATGGAAGAATTAAAGGACCATGAATAGATAAATAATTAATGGTAATTATTTAACTATAGATGAAAGATGACAAAATAATTAAATAAATAATAATTTATTTAACTATTGAAGAAGAGGAAAAAATTAGTGACACAATTAGTTTCTTTAATCGGTCATGATAGAATAAATATTAGAAAGTGAATTAATTGAATAATTATTAAAAATTATTTAATTAATAGAGGAATATAATCAAACATAATTGAATAACTAAAATTATTATCGAAGGATGAGGATGAAGAAAAATGACACTCGAAGGCTTAGGATGTTTTTATGTGTCTACATTTTTCCCTTCTTTGTCATAATGCCGCCTATCACATTGTGACAAAGAAAAATAAGTCAAAGTCATGCCCCAATGCAAAATAAGATGAGGAAGAATGACAAGGAGGGTTACGGTATGCCCCCTCGAGAGGAGAAATAGTTTCCAAGAACATGGGTGTGGTCTCAAAATTGATGAGAAGACTAGAGGATGAAAGACAAAAGAAATATTAGTGTGGAAGAGAAGGGAGGATGAAGATGGAAAGCTAGATGAAAAAAAAGATAGGGGAACCAACTTTCATGCTTACATTTTTATATTTATCATCATTGGGTAGATTATTGTAATGGCCAACAAACACCATGCTATGACATAGACCAAGGTGTGCAAGGTTGTACCATCATGTGATACAAGTAGTCGTAGACAAGGATGATCATGACTCATAAAGAGAGCGATTTCCCCAGTCTTTTTGTCATAACCAACCGCAAGCAGAAAAAGACAAGAATGGAAAATCATGAAACATTGTTGCTTCTCTAAATCTTGTTTCTAGGACATTCTCAAGAAACTAGCAACATGATCACCAAAAATGACAAAACAAAGCCAAAACCATCATCATGATGCGTCGCTGTTTTTCTAAATCCTAGAGTCAAGACATTGCTGAGAAACTAGTAACATGAGTGTCAAAAGACAAAACAAACCTCATGATACATTGTTTCTTCTCTAAATCCTGTTGTCAGGATCTCACTAAAAAACTAGTAACATGATGAAAAATCAACAGACAAGTGCCAAATGTTTTCTAAGTGTTTTAATGCCCAGATGTCCAGTTTGATGTCGAGATGCCAAGGTGTCAAGGTTTTGACGATGCTAAGATGACGAGTGTCGAAGATTTCCAAATTCAGGAAGGACACATCCTAAATAATGTTGATGTCAAGAGGAGAAGCCCCAAAAAGTTGAGAGGATCCCTCAAAATGCCAGGTGATAGTGACGATGCCTAGGAAGGACACATCCTAAGGCATAAATGATAGGGGTTGTTCTTTAGAAGGACACATCTGAAAGAACATTGATGTCAAGAGGAGTGATCCTTAAATGTCAAGAGGATTGCTCAAAATGTTGGAAGACGATGATGATGCCTAGGAAGGATACATCCTAGGGAATGATTAAATGACGAGCTACCCTTCAGAAGGACACATCTAAAGAGTAAGCAAGATGTGACTGGATTGACTAAGTTTGACTGAGATTGATTGATTTTGATATGCCAAGATGATTGTCATGTTCCATTGATAGATTGTCGAAGTTCACTTGGGTAGATTGTTCATTCAAGTTTAAAGAATGTTTCATGTGTGTGCAAAAATTGTGCAATGAACCCTAATGGACTGACCTAGTGCAGCCTTGGGGGCCCATCGACAGATGGCCTTGCCTATGTCATGCACTCAGAGACCTCATAGTTTGACACGACAAAAGATTTTTTCCTGTTGACAAAAGATTGACTCATGATTTATTTTGACAAACCTAATAGGATTGACCTAATGTCTCAAGGGCTCAAATATGAGCCTTTCCTACATAGCAAGTGCGTAGAGACAACGTAGTTCGACAATGACAAAGACTAATCATGATTTGAATGGACATGACTCCTTTTTGAAATTTTTGTGTTTTCTTTAGGACATTTTTCAATTTTTAGGTCTTTTTTCAGAACATTTTTTTTATTTTTAGGTCTTTTTTGAGACATTTTCTAATTTTTAGGTCTTTTTTCAGGATATTTTCTGATTTTTAGGTCTTTTTTAAGGACATTTTCTGATTTTTAGGTCTTTTTTAAGGACATTTTCTGATTTTTAGGTCTTTTTTTTAGGAAAATTTCTATTTTTTTTTCTTTTTGATTGGTTTAAGAGGATCACTACAAATGCATGTGACTGATCCCTACACATAAGAATCCAAGGACAAACATGGTTGTGCCCCTAGTCAAGCTAAAGACCAATTGACAGGTGATGACAATGTTGTTTGACATGGGAAGGATGCATCCCAAAACAACGTGAGGACGGTGATCATGTGATGAAAGTATCGAGGTCTACAGCCGAGCCAAGAACAAATTCAAGTAATGTTTTGGATAATGTGCTTGTATGGATGAAACTCATTGCATTTGGAATGACTTGGTTAGGAATAGAAGGGATGATGAAGTATCCTTAGACAATTGACAAGGGAAAACGAAGACAGGTGATAGACATGAAAAACTGATAGGTGGCCTTGGTATAGGGTAGGAGACATGAGACTAAAGGAATTGTTATATGATTTTCTAGGACTATGTCATATAGGGATAATGATGGAAATGATAGAATAGTTTGTGACAAAAGGATTGACATGTCAAGAGTTTTCCCCCAAAGCATGATTTATATGTGCCATTTTTATGTCAAGACCAAGGTAGGTGGGAAAATGGATGGAAATGATATGGATTAAATGGATGGATGCCAATGTTAAGAGGAAGGCATAAGAGATGAGATGACTTGCCCCCCCAAGTGTAAATGTCCACATAGATGATTTATTTTACACATGACGCCTGTTTTCGAGGTTTTCATCATGGTACTTATCCAGGGTGCCTGTTTGCCAAGTTTTCACCATTGGATGAAATTTTTCTCTTTACTATTTTCTTGATTTTTTTTTTTTAATTTTTTGGTGTCACCAAGATACCTATTTTCCAGGTTTTCATTAGGGTGATGATGTTTTACATTTTTCTTTTTTTTTTTGTTTTTTTGTAGTTTTGATTTTGCGGATAGCCTGGATGCTTTAGGTGACCATTGACTATTTTGAATCCATTGACAGTGCCAATGTAGAGACTGGTGCCATGATATGCCAATAGTGTCCTTTCAGAAGTAGCTGCCTTGCCAGGATCGTAGCACTTACATACAATTGATTGATGCCATCGTGATCCCTTTCAATACTTGAGTTGGCCTTATCAAAATATGCACATCGTGATAGAGTGCCATGAGAGTCCTTATGATAAAGAGTTGTTTCCATGATGCGATGGATTTGTGACATGGGATTTTTGGACTTTAGGCGAGATATAGGATTATGGCAGATGATAGTAGACATGGATGGATTGTTTGGATTTTTGGATGAATCACTTTTTATTTTCCAAACTTGGGATGGTGGATGATGGATTTTGGAGGGATGGTGTTTGGAACCAACACTCTTAGATGCCTTACTTGATGACCATTTTGAAGGAGGTGGACATTTATGAAATGTGGGAGTCCTCTTGTCTTGTGGCTCCACATTTTGATTAACTTTTTTCTTTTGACATATTTTCTTTTCTTGATCCACTTTTCTTTGGGATCCATTTTAATTCTATTTGTCCACTTATCTTTTTGTCTAATTCAATGGCCTTTGACATTTGATTTTTGACTTTGTAAGACTTTTGTTTTTGTTGGTTCCAAAGGGAAGGTTTAAGATGTTGAGAATGATGGTTTATGGTGTGGGTGGACAAGGTGTTGGAAGCAATCTTATGACAAGGATCACTCATGGACTCAATTTTGAAGTTTGTATATGACAAGGTTGCCCCCAATATCGAGGAGGTTCCACTTACATCATTTGATTCACTAACTGAAGAATAGCCAAGACCTTCACGTCTATAATTTTCCTAAAGTTGTATTAGTTCTTGAATGCCCTGCTCGTATATGCCTAGTCCTCTGCCTTGATAATGCATGCTCTGACATACTCTATTTGCAATGGGGTATTTATTGTTTTGAAAGTAAGAAGCTAACCCATCATGATGTATGTGGACATTGTCACCTGGAATATTTTTTGTCTACAAGAAATCCTGCTCTAACAAAGATAATGACCCTAGTTGATAAAGTTTCTTAGCTTCATTGTCATATTGGCCATATTTCTGACTGATATCTTTGGTCTAATCTTTTGACATGTCAGATTCAGATGATTCTATGGTTGCTTCCAAGTCGATGTCGAAACTGTCTTTATGGTCATTGTCATATATTCTACCAGATTCAGCTATAGCTTGATCATTTGCAAATATGTCCATAGAAGACTCTTGTTTTGGAGTAAGATCATCTATGTGCCCCATGGAGGCAAGTGTCTCATTTTGGGAAGTGGATATGCTTGGATTTTGAGTAGGATTAGTCTCATATGTTTGGTCATGAATGGCATAAAGGTCGATGAGTGGATCATTTTGGATTTCTTGGTCAATGGTAGGGTCTTGGTTGAAGATGGGGTTGTCATGGATTTGGACTTCTTGGTCAATGGTAGGTGTATTTTGGATGTCATGATTGTCTTGAATGACTTCTTGAATGAAATTTAAGATAAGCTCATGGGATGGACTACCTTGTTCTTGACATGAGGGTGGCATTATAAGGTTGTTCTTTGGGCTTTTATTTTGACATGTATCCTCAAGTTTAGACAATGGGATTTGACTCTGAATAATGATAGAATTTTCATGACTAAAAGTGGATTATGAGGGGGTGACTTGAAAAGGATTAATGGATGAAGGACTAGGATAGGACAATGAGACTTGGACTGGACTAGTATGTGAAGGACTAAGATATGACGAGGAGACTTGAAATGGACTAGTGGAAAGTTGGTTTCCCTTTTCAAGGTTAGGATAAGGGTGATAAGTGGATGTTTGTTGTGAATTAATGGCAAGATTTATGTTAAGTGACTTTTGATGGTGAGGGTAGATGGATGGAGGTCCCAAAGTATTTATGTCAAAGCCTTGTGGTAACTTAGCCCCTTGGTCCAAAAGCATGGATAGATACCTTTGAGGGTCACGTAAGACTAATTTTTCTACAAAGGAGGTTATATCAGGATTTTTCATTGCAACTTTTAAGTCTTCTACATATGCTTGTCCATTTTGGTCTCTTTGTATGAATGGTTCAGAAGGATTTTGTGATGAAAATGGCATGTTCATGGAAGATTGCATGTTCATGTTGTGAAATGGGTCAGAAAAAGTCCAATGTTGGTTCATATCATAAGTGTTATTATCAATGTTGGGATTGAAATCTTGTCCAAAGTTTTCCATTTGTTCTCTCTATCTTTGAAGTCTTGTTTCTACCATCAAATAAATTGTTCAAATGAAGATGATGACAATGCAAGTATGATACTAGTCTATGTTTTTTTTTTGTATTTTTGTGTGATAATGGATGACAATGCAAAAAGATGATAATACAAGTATGCCAAAATCCAAGGTGACTAGGTTAACGATGCAAAGAGATGATAATGCAAGTATGCCAAAAGCCAAGGTGACTAGGATTATGATGTTGACTTGGATGACAATGTTGATTAGGAAAATGACAATGTGGACTAGGAAAATTGAAAGGTCAAGGTGCAAAATGAGGACTAAGGTGATGAAACTAATGCAAGGTCTAGGTTCAAAATGACAACTAGGATGAAATAATGTTTTTGGATTTTTTGGATAAAGGATGACAATGCAAGACTATGTTTTTGGATTTTTTGACAATAAAGGATGAAATATGACAATGTTGTCTAGAGAAAATGAATAATGCCAAAGGACAATGAAAACTAAGATGACAAGTTATGACATTATTTTTTTTGTTTTGTATTTTTAAAGGATGTCAATGCAAGGTGATAATGACGTTTTCCTAAGGAAAATGACCAACGCAAGGTGATAAATTGTTAAGAAAGGATGTCAAATTTCAAGGTGACAGTCAGGAATAATGTGAAAATGTTGGTTAAGGAAATGACCAATGCAAAGTCTAGATTCCAAATGAGTACTATGATGACAGTATTTTTGATTTTCAAGATATGCAAGGTGAGGATTAAAATGATTTGAATATCTAAGGTATGAAAATGTAAAGGTCTAAAATGATTTGGAAAAAAAGGTTTCCTAACCACCCTATGCTTGATCTATGTCTCAATTTTGGAATATCAAAGGACTTGTATGAAGGACTAAATGACAAGGAAAAATGACAAGTGAGTCTTCCTAACTAGAATTTTGAGTTGGAAGAATCTCACAAAAGGATAATGACTAAAGGAGATAATGACGCCTAAGTCCAATGATAATCTAATTTTGAAAGTCAAGATTTTGCAAAAGTGAGGTAAGTTTGTCCTAATCCAAAATATGCAAAATGAGATGAGGACCTAAGTTTTTAGTTTATGACTGAAAATGCAAATGGTGAAGCCTAAGGATGAAGCTAAATATTTGCAAAGATGACCCTATGGTAAGATGCAAGCTAAAGTGTACAAGGAATGAGAGATTTGAGCAATTTCATGATTTGGTTTTGACATAAGATTTCTAGGCTGAGACTTTTGTTTTGATGTTTTATTGAAAATTCTAAGTTGGTTGAGGTTTTGTGTCCAGATTTGTGAATATTGTGTATATTGTTTAAAAATTTAGAAAACACTTGATAAGCACAATGTTTTGGTGTATGCAAAAACACATGAGACAAGCACAATCCTAATAGGCCAAGGGTTTGTATACTTGGTATAGCCCACCGATATACCCTGGATTGGTGCTAAACACCTTTCCTTCTCGAGAGCGGATAGCTTAGAAGTTTGGTGGCACTGGCTCCCCTCCATGGCTCATTAACGTCATTCAGGCACACCAACTTTAGATTCTTGGGTCATCACTTCCCAAAAATTGCTATCTCTACGCAAGGGAGTCAGTAGTGAGTATCTTCGGGCATGATACTATACCCTGCACTATACCAAGCAATGGCTAAAAATGGTTGGCCTCTAAAACAAAAGGTGTCTAGTGAGGGCATCTTTTCAAGTGGCCACACATGGGGTGAGAGATTAATCACCAATTAGGTGGCACTCCAGCTTGAAGAGGTTACGCTCAACAAGGTTTATGGGAGTACTAATCCATCCATGTGACACATCTGCACTCGTGGTACTTGAACTTTCCTCAAGCACCCATTTTATATCCCGGCTGGAAGTGGCTTGGCTTTAGCCTATTACCAGTGGAGTCGTCCCTTAAGGTGAGTACCTTTTCCCTTAAGGTAGGCCCATTTCTAGAAATAATAACCATTTCTCTTACACCTAGGATCACTTGAAAGAGCAAGGGGAGAGGATACTTTGATTATTAAGTCATGAGGGTGACAAAAAATAAGGTGGGTCTGGTTTTCTGATCACCTAGTTTTCACAAGGTGAGAGAATAATCACCTACCTCCTTCAAGCACAGTCAGACAAAATCAAACACTTGTTCATTTTAATGCACCAAAAGAAGTGTACCTAAACTAGAAATTGCAAACACCTTGTTTAAGAAATGAGTCTTCGACTAACAGAGCTGCAAAACCACAAATTAATAGTTTCATAAATGTCTTAGACCAACGAGAAAGTTGTAAAAAAACTAAGTTAGAACAAAAGATTAAAAACCAAACTGAAAGTTAGTAAATAATTAAAATAGAAAATAAAAAGACTAAATTAAGAAAAATGAATTAAAGAAAACTAAAAACTAAGAGCTCGATTTTTTTTTCGCTCTAAAAGAAGCAGATTTTTGGGAGCCCCATTCCAAAGCCACATGCTGTAAACAAAAGATTAGTAAACCAAAAAAAGAAAAAAATTACATGAAAACAACAAATTAAAATAGTGATAACCTTCACAAAACTAAACAAAATTTTAAATAGTAGACATCTATGGAAAGTTAAGACATAGACCTTCAAAACCCGAATTTTTTTTTTTACAAAATCCTGCAAAACAAAAGTGTTATAAACAAAAGAAAAATTGGATTTTAATAAGTAAATCTTAAAAAGCTGTGATCAGTAAAATGGACATAACTTTCTCAAATCTTAACAAAATTTCAAACCGTTTAATGTTTCAGAAAGCTGAAAATGAGGCCTACAAAACCCAAAAAAGTTTTAAAATATTTAATGTGTCCTTCCTTTTGTGCTCAAATGAAGATGATGGGATTTTGTATGCATTCATGGTTGTAATCTACAAAACAATGAAAACAAACCAATTTCTCTGCAAAATTATAAGATTCACATCGGGTTCACCAAATGTGAGATGGGGTTAGAAATCAAATAAAATAGATAAAGTGACAGCCAACACCTCTAAACTATTAACCCACATCCAAATAAGAGAAAACAAAGTAAGCATAAGGAAAATAAAACATTATATTAAAATACTCCCCATGCTTGAACTTGAATCACTTCTCTTGCTCTCCTATTTCTCCTTTTGCAAATATGCCCCCAGATTTGTAGTGTGACTTGTTCAAATACCTGCAAATGATAAGTAGAAAGTTGGAGAAGAATAGTTGTTAAGCTGAAAATGGAGAAGAAAGGTTGCTTTTATAGACAACCATTCGAATGGATGGTTGAGATTAATCTTCTAGAAAGATTCCAAGATCAATGGATGGGAATGCATGAGAGGGATGTTACGAAATGGATGGTTGAGATTAAGTCTCAGAAAAGATGCCAAGATCAATGGTCCAGAATTGATGCACCAAGAATATGCTATTCTTGGAGGAATCATGACAGGAAGGCATGCAAAGACATGCAGGCCATGACAGACATGCAGGGACATGCAAGCTATGACAGAAATGAATGTTATGACAAGGAATTATGATAGGGCATCTTTGACCAAGTGGTGCATATATAATTTATTTTAAATTATTTATTCGAAAATGGAGGAAATGGACAAGTGGAAAATAAATAATTTATTCAAATTATTTATTTGAAAAAATGAAAAGAGGAGCATTTAATTAAATTTATTAATTTAATTAAATGGAGAGATAGAAATTAGACCTTAAATAATTAATTTAGATTAACTATTTAATTAGGGAGAGGTGGCATGGGATAGTTAAATGATTTTAATAATTATTTAACTATGGAAGAATTAAAGGACCATGAATAGATAAATAATTAATGGTAATTATTTAACTATAGATGAAAGATGACAAAATAATTAAATAAATAATAATTTATTTAACTATTGAAGAAGAGGAAGAAATTAGTGACACGATTAGTTTATTGAATTGGTCAGAATAGAATAAATATTAGAAAGTGAATTAATTAAATAATTATTAAAAATTATTTAATTAATAGAGGAATATAATCAAACATAATTGAATAACTAAAATTATTATCGAAGGACGAGGATGAAGAAAAATGACACTCGAAGGCTTAGGACATTTTTATGTGTCTACATCTTCAGTGTGACATTAGGGAAACTTTTGGAATACATAGTTACTCGAAGAGGCATTAAGGTCAATCCTACCAAAGTGAAAGCCATATTATACATGCCTCCTCCAAAAGGGATAAGTGAACTTATTACATTGCAAGGCAGGTTGCAATCTATCTCATGATTCATAGCACAATTGGCTGAAAAAAGTCAACCATTTCAGTATCTCTTGCACAAGGGTATCCCCTTTGTGTGTACTCTATTGTCACCACCTATTTTAATGCCACCAATTGAAGGGAAACCTTTGATTCTATTCATTTTTGCAAAAAAAATAGCACTAGGGGCATTACTGGTACAAAATGACCATGATGAGAAGGAAAGGGCCATATATTACATTAGTCAGACACCAGTCAGATATGAGCTAAATTACTCATCCATTGAACGTGCTTGAATAGCAGTTATGTTCATTTCCCAAAAGCTAAGGCATTACATGTTGAGTCATAGGACACATTTTCTAGAAAATATTGATCCACTAAAATATCTCCTAAGTCACATAACATTGAAAGGTCACCAAGAAAAATGGGTCATGATTTTGAGTGAATACAACATCCAATATGTGGAATGAAAGGCTAGAAAGGGACAAGTGATAGTAGATCAACTAGCAGATGCATCTGTACAAAGTGATCAACCATTGGTGGCATACTTTCTTCATTAGACCATATTTCACACAGAACGTAAATTGCCTTGGGAAATTTACTTTGACGGGTCTCATACTAGTCATGGTTTAGGAGTAGGAATATTGTTTATCACACTGTAAGGAGACTCCATCCCTAAGTCATTTCTCATTTCTTTTCCATGTACAAATAACATTGTAGAATATGAGGCACTTGTCATAGGACTTAGAATGGCCACAAAATGGAAAACCAAAAATCTTAATTTCCTTAGAGACTCTCAGTTGGTCATCAACCAAATCAATGATGAGTACAACACCAAGGATGAGAAGTTAATTTCCTATAAGTGAATGATTGATAGTTTCTAATCATACTTCCACATGCTTTCTTTTGAATAGATTTTGAGGACATAGAATAAGGCAGTAGACATAATGGCTACAATTGGCTCTCTCCTAGACATTCCAAGCAATGTGCCTTAGTTTGAATTCTTAGTGGAACAACTTTTGGTTCCTGCATATGATATTCCAAAATCAAAGATGGTTTGCAAGCTTGTTGGTCCTAATTCTCCATGGTATCAAGGCGTTTATGACTTTCTCAAATCCCAAACCCTTCCCCCCAACCTATCCAACAACCAATGGAAGTCCTTCATCTGTAAAGTAGCTTGTTACACCATCATTAGTGACACCCTATACCATCGTAGCTTCGACAATACCCTTCTTCGATGTTTTGACATTGATGAAGTAAAAACAACCTTCTGTGAGGTACAAGAGGGTATATGCGGATCTCATTCAAGTGGTCCTACTTTAGCCAAGATGATAATGAGACTTGGGTATTATTGGTGAACTATGGAAAAATATGCACTTGAGTTTGTCAGGACATGTCACTGATGTCAGATACATAGCGATTTGATTCCTGCACCAACACAAGAACTTTAGCTAATTACTTCCTCATGGGCCTTTGCACAATAGGGACTTGACCTTTTGGGAAAAATCTATCCTACCTTTTCTAATGTCCACAAATTCATTATCACTACCACTGAGTACTTCACTAAGTGGATCAAAGCCATCCCCCTTACATACATAACTAGCAAACAAATTTCCAAATTTATCCTTAACTACATCATCTATTGGTATGGTGTACCCCAGTCCATCATCATAGAAAACGGGCATCCTTTCAAAAATTAAGATGTTTGTGAGTTATGTGAACATTTCCATATCCAACATCATTTTTCCACACCATATTACCCATAAGGAAATGGTCAAGCTAAGGCGTCCAATAAAACCATCATCAAAATTCTTAAAAACACTATCAATGACATTGGTCATGACTGACACATTCAACTTAAGATTGTTGTATCTTCTTACCACACCAACATATGTATGCCTACAAGAGCTACTCCATTTCCCTTTTTTTTTTGGTATTGAAGCCATCTTTCCCATCGAGGTTGAAATTCCATCTTTGAAAATTGCTAGGAAGGGCCTAATTGATGATGAGGAATATAGATAGTCACGATTGAATGAGTTGGAAATGTTATATGAAAGAAGACATAATTCCTTGAATCATTTACAAGCATATCATAATCAACTCTATCACAATTATAACAAAAGAGTCATGGTCAAAAATTTTGACATTGGTTATTTGGTCCTCATGCAAAATCCCAAGAATCATGCTGACAAAGAGAAACTTGGCAAGTTTGAACCAAATTGATTGGGTCCTTATGTTATCACATCCTCTTTTGGTTATGGAGCTTATCAACTAGCTGCTCAAAATGGTGAACAATTGATAGAGCCTATAAATAGTCTACATCTTTGAAAGTTCTATGCATAGCATCAAAAAGTATGGTTGAAAACCATAAAAATACAAAAAGAATTGAAAAGTATAAAAAAATGTCACCTTGATGAAAACCTAGCAAACAAGTGTCTTGGTGACACCAAAAAAATAAAAAAATGAAAAAAAATAGTAAAGAGATTTAATTAGTCCAATAGTGAAAACCTGGTAAAAAGCGCTTTGGATAAGCACCATGGTGAAAACTTGGTAACAGGCACCATGCATAGTCAATTTTTTCTTTGCCATCTACTGTCACTCTATCTACCTTAGTCCATAATAAACACCCACTTTTCTAACACTATCTTGACACCCCATCATGAGACCCTACCATTCCTTTCATGGCTAATAGTTGACATCAAGTCCTGCATATTGTCCATCTATCACCCCAAGCACATCCTTTATGCATCCTTCAAACTTGGCTAGTCTAGCACCTGACTGGGGGCATTCCTTTATCACCTAAATGCACATTTGGGTTCTACACATGGTCTTGTTATTCTTAAAATGTCCTTAAAAAAACCTAAAATTTAAAAAATGTCTTGAAAAAAGACCTAAAAATCATAAGATCTTAAAAAAGACCTAAAAATCATAAAATGTCCTAAAAACGGACCTAGAAATCAAAAAAATGTCTTTAAAAAAGACCTAAAAATTGAAAAACATCTTGAAGAAATACAAAAAATCAAAATATCTCAATAACACAAAACAAAGTCGTATCTTGTCAAGTCAATCATGTCAGTCAGTCTTTGTCATTTTTTGAACTATGTTGTCTCTGCGCATTTGCTATGTAGGCAAGGCTCATCTTTGAGCCCCAGAGACATTAGGTCATTCCTTTTAGATTTTGTGAAAATAAAATCATGACTTAATCTTTGGTCATCATGACAAAGTCATTAGTTGTGTCGTACTACAAGGTCATGAGTGTATGACGTAGGAAAGGTCATCTATTGATGAGCCCCTGAGGCCACACTAAGTTAGTCCATTAGCTTTCATGACACTACACTGTCACACATGTCAAAAGTCTTCAAGTCAAATAGGTCATTCCAAAATAGACAAACTCTTGAACCAAACTCTGGCAATTATTTAATCAAGACATCAAGCACATCAGTATGTCAAACATCGACATGTAGTCAATTTTGTCAAGACAAGTCAATTTTGTCAACACAATTCAATCTTGTCAAAAAAAGTCAAATCTGTCAACAACAATCAAATTCAGTCAACTTTAGTCAAAACTAGTGAAAATTGTCAACTCTTGGTTACTCTTCAGATGTGTCCTTCTGAAGAATCAACCTTGTCATTTAATTATACCTCAAAATGTGTCCTTCCTAGGTATCATCGCCATCATCCAACATTTTGAGTGATCCTCTTGGAATTTGAGGATCAATCCTCTTGACATTGACATTATTCAGGATGTGTCCTTCCTAGATTTGGTGAACTTTGACAATCAACACCTTGACATCGTCAAACTTGACAACTTCATCATTCAACATCGTCAAACCTAGCATCTTGACATTAAAACACTTGACATTCAAACACACTTGGTAAACACTTGGAAAACATTATCTTGGCATTTTTTCCTTTGGTCTTTCATCATGCTACTAGTTTCTCCACAATGCCCTAGCGACAGGATTTAGAGAAGCAATGACGTTTCATGATAATTGACTTGTTTTATCTTTTTTAGGAAGTCATGTTGCTAGTTCCACGAGGATGTCCTAGTAATAGGATTTAGAGGAGAAATGACATTTCATGACTTGTTTTTCTTGTCTGTCTTATGCTTGTGGCTGGTTGTGACAAAAAGACTAGGAAAATTATGCTCTTAGTATGAGTCATGGTCATCCTTGTCTATGATTTCTTGTCTCATGTGATGGCATGACCTTGCACACCTTGATCTATGTCATGTCATGGTGTTTATTGGCCATTGCAATAATTCTCCCAATGATGATTAAGAGTAATAATTGTTAAGTCTTGTGGTAACATGTTGAAGGATTTGGTGTTTGTGCTAAAATTCATCTTCTTATGTCTTGTTGTCTCATCTCATTCATATCATGATGATGTCCTATGACATACAAAACCATAAGTGCATACATGATCATATAGGCATTGCATTAGGTTTCTACACATTCACATAACATGTAGGTGCATACATCATCATAAGATTGCATTTTCCATACATATATAGTCATGCATTAGCACATCCATAATCATAAACATCACATCCATTATAATCATACATTATGCATCCATATAATCATCATTAGAACATAACATCGTCATGGCATATAAGCATAAAAAACCATCACATCATCATGGAATCTCATCATAACTAGCTATCATAAATGCATACATGGCACAACATATAAAAGACATCATCATTGGAATCATAAATGCATAAGTCACATCACATATTCATCATATGGTCATCATAACTACATCATCATAATCATCATCAGATAAGCGTATATCATAAACATCATCATCACATAATGCATCATAAAATAACCTAAAGCATATAGGCCACATCAAAATTGCATCACATATATATAATCTCAAAAAAAATCATGTCATAAGATAAAGTCATGAGATATCCCAAAAATGGAGCTCTAGCAAGTTCGATGATCAAAATAAATAAAGTGTCATAACATGAATGTTTGAAACATAATATCAAGATAACAATGTCAAGTGTCCTAAGAAGTGCTCTCCTCATCTCCTCATGGAGAAGGGTATGGTGACTGATGACCTATAATGGGAATTGATGAAACCTATGAGGACATGGTAACATGCATCTATGAGGCTGATGGAACTGATACAAATGGCATCATCTATACAGTGACATGAGGCTATGAGGATACTACAACATGAGTCTGTGAGGCTAATGGATTTTTGTTTGGAGGCTAGTTGTGCTCTAATCTATGCCCTAACCTAGACAGATGATCCATGGCTATGGTTTAACCTGTGACTAGAGGAATTCCTATGAGAATGATGAGTTTTGTGACCTGATGTGTGCCCTGTGGAAGTAGAGCCACCCACACAACTATGATTGTGGCTGCTACTCCTTGATATTGTCCCTATCTTCCTAGATGATCTAGATAACCTAGGCTCTCTCTGGTCAATCAACACTGTGCACTCATGTAACATCCTATATTGTTTTTTTCTTGCGCTAACTCTAGCCAACTCCTTGGAACCATCTACAATTGGCCCTATACAAAGTTCAACAAAATGGCCGCATCAACTCTTTGTCTCTCACCACTAGATTTCTGCCTAATCCCACCCAAACTGAGTAACCTCAAGCTCTTCCCATAGGGATTAGATCTCTGCAATAGCCTCATCCAACCTCCTCTACATGTTATCCAAATGATGATCCAATCTTGCATCCCGCGATAATGGAGGAGCACTAGACATATCTGGATCTCCATCTATCATCCTCTCATGGAGTTACCTCTCCACCTCATCCATCTTTTCCCCAATATCTAGCTCCTCCTTATTATCACCAATATCCTCCACACCCCCAATGACTCCCTCCTCTCCTCCTTTGACATTAAGAGCCTCCTACACTACATGCACCTCCTCCTCTTGTCTCCCCTCCTCCTGTCTCCCCTCTTCCTATCTAACCTCTTCCTACTATCTCCCCTCCCCCTATCTCCTTTTCTCCTTCCTTTCCCCCCCATCCTCTCTCTTCCTTTGGTACCTCAGGGATGGCATCTAGGGCCTCTCTCTCTACTTGTTATCTGACCCTCCTTAGCTATCTCCCTCCATCCCCTCCTCTCCTCCTTCATCTGTCACCACCACCATCTACTCCATCATCTCCTCCCCCATCTCTGCCACCTCACCCTCCATCTCCTCTGCCACCATCTCCCCGACCTCTATCTCTGCCTCTCCCCCTGCCTCTCTATCCTCTTCACTACATCCTTGGGATAAAAAATGCTTGGTCAACTGATGCTAGTGCATCAGGATTTTTCAGGGGAATTAGCCTATGTGTCTGCCACCACAAATCATAATCTATCATCATCCCTAGATCTGCCACTCCTCCACTCCAACCCCATGGTTGTGCCACCAATCCATTAATATGCTACTAAGCAAATGGCACTAATATAGTCAGACCCCATGTAGGCTCTTTCAATGTCCTCACATACTCTATTGTCCCCATTGGCACATCTTGCTGCTCACCAAACTGTCAAAGAACTTGCCGGGATAGGTACATCTCTATAATCAGTTGGGAATAAATAGTGTGACCAATTAAATATTGAAACTATATACAAAATTCCAAGTGATTTCCCTCATCTTCCTACTACATGCAATCTCTATATGATCTCCAGACAAATCCAATCATAGTATCTACCTTGTGTCACCAGAAGCTTGTCTCTCCGACCCGAGTTTGTTGTAATGCTCTTGCATATAGATATACATATGACATCCCATCAGCTAACTAAGGCCTCTAAATAGGTGTCCGAAAGATGGGAATATTCTTCTAGGCCCAGATCATGAGTAATGTCGTGCCACAGCTAAGACTGCTCCCACCCCTGTATGCTACCTCATGTAATTTGTGGTATAACATGCCAAGAAAACAAGGTCCCTAGGAAAAAACTACTTTGTCCCATTGCATTTGGACTACCACATCACCCCATTTGAATAGGAATCCATACCCTCGATGTTCTAGAATCAGGACCCCAACAATCATTGTACATAGCATAGCATCCCACTGTGGGAAGTGCTTGACTAGGTACTCCCATAGAATCTCATACCCATCGAAACCGAGGCCCACACCATCATCCAACTCATATAACTCTATCATGGCCTACACTCCTTTTTGAGGATCGTACACCACCCACTCTCCTCTGATTAGAATATCCAAGATCTGGTACACGTCCTCCAATGTAATTGTAGCCTCTCCCATCAGCAAGTTAAAGGAACAAGTCTCTAAGTGTCATCTCTCAACTAGTGTTGTCAGCAGTCCCCTATTAACCTAAATAATGGTCATATAGGTGACATAGTACAACCCCAGTTGCATCAGTCATCTCTACTCCTAGTCTATCAGCTGATCTCGAAACACATGTAGATGGTCTAAACTCTCGAGTGTAGATCGGTGCTAATCATTTCTGCATATGTAGAAATGAGAGTTAGCACATTCTTGCAAATCATTATTACCATCTATCTAACTAAACATCTATCTAACTAAACATAAGAAAAAAGTGCTTCTAAAGCTAAGTCAACCCTAGTCAACCTTGGTCAAAGTCAAATGCATTGAGTTGAGTTCATTTGCATCATAGTTTGGTGTTTGCATCATTCTGTACAAAAACTACATTACACCAAGGAACTTGATCGTTTGGCATCACAAATGCATCATCTTTAATTAGTTGCATCATTGTTAATTCAAATGCATCACTCTATGTCATGAATGCATCAAAATATTTTGAATGCATTGCTAAAATTATCATTTGCACTACAAGATGGCAAATGCATCTCAACATTTGGAAAATATGTTGCACTAAATCAAAAACCTAATGGACCCTTTTCTTTTGTGTTGAAACACATCAAATGTGTCAAACGCGACTACAAATGTGAATTACGCAAATGCATATGAGTCGTGACGCATTTGTTTAACTACCCTAAAATGCGCAAAAAGCAATAAAAGTACAAAGTGGGTATGAGGTACTTACTAGTGAGTCTACGTCCTTTGGCCGTCGAAACATCCTGACAATGTTCCATTTGAACCTATTTATAGGGTTCAAGTGGGATTTTTCAACCTTTTTACTACTAACAGATCTTTTGACCACCTTTGGCTAGCCTTTTGACCGCTTTAAACATGTCAAAATATGAAATTGCCTATGCCATTTCTTTTCTGGTCATCAAATGAACTTGTTGGGACACTTTCCAAAATTTTCTGTCACTGGGCCAAAATTTGAAAATATTCCTGAGGGGGCATATATACTATGTACCTTCACTGGGGCATGTTTCTGACTGAGTTTTCTTTGTGACAATGCAATAGGCTGCATTATGACAAATAGGGGCAAAATGTAGACACAAAAATGACCTAGGCCTACAAGCTCTATTGTCACCATACTTCATAGCATAATTGAAATGTTTAATTATGTCTTTTGATCCACTTTCAACTATTAATTAAATAATTTTTAATTATTTAATTAATTAATGTCTTTTCAATCCTCTTGATTATTTAAATAAATAAATTTTATTTATTTATTTAAATAAGTCACTCATTGTCTAATGTCTTTCCATAATTAAATAAATTAATAAATTAATTTTATTATCTTTGTCCACTAATTTCTTCCTAATTATTTATTTAAATACATCATTAAATTCAAATGTCTTCTCATAATTAAATAAATTTATTAATTTATTTAATTATTGTCCACCTTGGAATTTTCCCCATTTTAAATATAATTATTTATTTAAAATGGTCTCACTTTCTAATTTGCCCTCTTTTAGTAAATAATTTAAATTAATTATTTACCCTCATATGACCCCACCTTTTGAATTAAATTAATTTTTAATTCAAAATAGTCTTTTTTTCTCCATAAATCAAGTAATTTCTAATATTATTTGATTTTCCAACTCTCTCTTTTCCTGTGCCATTCTTATCTCCCTGTCACATGCATTGTCAACCCTTGATTTTATTTTCTTAAATTGAATCATGTCCACTTATTTCAAATTTGACCTAATGTTGCCCTAACCCTAATTGTGGGTTGTCATATTTATTTTTTTCCATTGATTCTAGGGCACTTGTCAATCTTCAATCTTGGCCATTCATTCAAAATTGCATTTTCTATAAAATGGTAATTTTGGTCTCATTTGCACATCTCATATCTCTCATATCTCTTGCAATATTTTCATCTCATGCTCTTGCAATTTTATGTTATTTTAAGTGCTTGTCTTAGGTATACTTCATCTATCTTGTCATTTTGGCATACCTTAGTCATAGCTTAGAGTTGCTTACAAGTTGCATAGTTACATAGTATTGCATTTTGTCATCAAATCCTTCAACATTTGCTTTGGTCTTGGCATTGTCACATATTGTTCACACAAAATTTGAGGGAAAACTTTGTATTGCTGAAAATAGAGAAGGTGTAATGGAGGTCAATCATGGAGGTTGAAGACTCAAGGCGATATCTCTCTTTGTTTTCATTTTTTTCATCCTTTGTGCTTCATTATTACTTTGGGTTTTGATTTATTTAGCTACTAATCTGCATACCTAGAATTTTCCCTTAGTTACAAACAAAATAAAAAAGAAAACCAAAATCCAATTTTTTTTTAAGAAATGCATGATACCTCTCAGCCCTCCTCACAACATAAACAAAATTTTATAGATATTATCATTAGACTTTCTATTGTGATTAATTTGGATGATGATAATGAAATTGCAAAGATTGATGAACACGTATAATGAGTTGAATTCATTATTTTCATCTTCTATGAGCTTAAATGATGATCCTCCTAATAAGAATGTTGAACTTGGTGCTTGTCCTAGTTTGGCACTTGATGTCCCTCTGGCTAGTTATCTTCCTTCCACATATATCGATCAAGATTGGGATGGAGACAACCTACAATAAGTTGACTTGCATGTGCCTTACTAGTCTTGTTTTGTTTTATTTTAGATGTTCTTTGTGTGATTGCATGTGTAATGTGATCTCCTAGTACTATTCTCTATGATGTATCTATTTTCATGTGCATTCCTCTACTTGTACCTACATTCTTCTATATGTTGTAAACATTTGTATTTTCATTTATCTTGTGTATTCTTTTTGGGATGATGGAAGGTGTCGAGACATTTAGGTCTCTTCCATGTTGACCCAAAGGTTTTTCCTTTTTGCTCCCTATGTGTCATTCTTCTTGTTCTATGAGTATTTGGGGAATGATGACATTTTCGTGCTCTATAACAACATTGTAGCAAGGATATATTGACCTTGAATCCGTAGATCGCTTATGTGTTTTATGATTCCATTTATGGGGAAAACCCTTCGTCTCTTTCATGATGAAGCTTCATTCAGGAACATATGACTTGGAATATGGCTTTCCTGAATAAGCTCCCATTTCCTCTTTATTGTTTAGTATTTATTATTTTCTACTTTAATGTAAATTTCTCACAACAATGGTGTTAGCAATTTCTTTAAAGTGGGGCATACATTGGCATTATTATTTTGAAATTTTTTGGCATTCAGGTTTTGTTTCATTGTGTGACTTTCTTATTTCTTATTTTGATGTATATTTTTCGTAGTGGTTTCATTGGGTTTGATGTCCTCCAAGATTGTGATATTTTTTGTCATATGACTTTCCTCTTAGTGGTGATGTTACACGTTACATTCCCTATGTATCAATGGGTTAATTTTAGGTAGAAGGTTAGCATGATTAGTTCAATAAGTATAAAAACCCAAAGAAGCTATCAAGTACAATGAAAACTAAAACAAGAAAGGTTATACCAATTATTCATTGAAGCCTCCATGATTCACCTTCATAGCACCTCCTAGCTTGCAGTGTATGATTCTTTCTCTCAGATTGAGTTTGTGAGCAAATTGACTATGACAATGTCTTATGCAAGTTTTGAAGGATTTGAATGACAATAAAGACTATGAAAAAA
Organism: Sequoia sempervirens; assembly: GCA_007258455.2. Lineage (NCBI taxonomy): Eukaryota > Viridiplantae > Streptophyta > Pinopsida > Cupressales > Cupressaceae > Sequoia > Sequoia sempervirens. The sequence goes on along the minus strand of VDFB02193867.1, from coordinate 523,090,334 downwards.
GACAAATGACAAAAAAAATGACTATGCCTATGACAAGTAACCCAATTAAATAAGCTAAGTGTGAAGTAAATTCTAAGCATAAAATATCTATAATAACGAAGTGGTGCCAAAGTGTGAGCAAATTGGCATTTTATAGAAAATGCAATTTTGGATGGATGAATGAGATTGAAAGTTGACAAAGCCTAAAATCAGTGGACAAGATTTCATGTGACAATCCCTAATTAGGATTAGGGAAAAATTATTAAATGAGTGGCCAAAATTTCATCTGAGAAAATTGAATCAACTTTCGAGAATAAATGCGATAATTAGTCAAAAAGATAAAGATTTTCAAAAATCAAGAAGATAAAGACTACTTGATTTGTGAGATTCAAAAAATCAAGAGGATAAAGGTTGAACTAAAAAGCAGATCCGGAAAATCAAGAATTTTCCCAATTACTTGACTTTTGGAAGAAGATTACCATTTTGAATTAAATTAATTCAAAATATTGATTTTGTGCGATAATAACAATTGATTTTCAGATTATTTAATAAAAATGAACTAAGAGTCAAGAATGTGATATCATTTTAAATAATTTCATTTATTTAAAATGAGGGAAATGTTAAATTTGGCAATTAAATAATTAAAGATAATTATTTAATTTAGAGGATATGATCAATAATTAAATAAATTAATAAATTCATTTAATTATAAGAATTAGTGACATTAAATAAATAAATAAAATTCATTTATTTAATAATTAGGAAGAATAAAATGAACAAAGGTAATTTAAATAAATTAATAAATATATTTAATCAGAAGTAGGAAGATAATAGACCTTAGTGATGTATTGGAATAAATAAATAAAATTCTATTTATTTAATAATCATGAACAATATAAGATTATATGAATTAATTAAATAATAAATGTAATATTTTAATTAATAGCCTATGAACCAATTAAGATGTCATAATTATGCTAGGACAAAAGTGGTAAAATAGAGCTTGCAAGCCTAGGTCATTTTTAAGTGTACATTTTGCCCCTCTTTGTCATAATGTAGCATGTTGCATTGTGACAAAGAAAATAAGTTAAAGTCATGCCCCAATGAAGGTATATAGTATCGATGCCCCCTCGGGAAAATTTTCAAATTTTGGGTTGGCGATAGAAAAATTTGGAAAGTGTCTCGATAAGTCAAGTTAATGACCAGAAAGACAATGGTGCAAATAGTTTCAGATTCTTTCATGTTTAAAGTGGCCAAAAGTGTGGTCAAAGTTGTTTAAAAGGGCATCTAGTAATAACCTAGTTGACAAATGTCATTTTGACTTTATAAATAGGTTGAAAAATGGGGTAAAAGTCAATTCATTTTCACTATTCACCTTAGCAATTTGGAGAGCTCAGAGCGAAGAGGACTATAGCAAACAACATGATTCTAGTGACTTAGCATCGCAAAGAGATTGTGTGGACCTTCAGGTGACCTAAGGGCTCAAAGCTAGTGGTATGTACCCCTAACCCACTTTGTCATTTTCTCATTTTTCGTGCAAAAATTAGGGTTTTAGGGTCAACAACAGATGTGCTGCAATGCATATGCATGCATGTAAGCTGCATTTTCTTTCATGTTCAATGCATTTGATGTGCCATGACACAATTACACAATGTTTATAGGATATATTCACTAATTATGTCGCATTCAAAAGAAATTGTGACACATTTTCCAAAGTGAGCCGCTATTGATAGGCCAGATGATGCATTCGCAATAATGGGATGCATTTGAGGTGTAAAATGATGCATATGCCAAAGGTTGCGACACATATGCCCTGTTGCAATGCGAACGATATTCAGAACAATGCATTCAAAATATCATGACACAATTGAAGTATGGAACGATGCAATCACCTCTTTGTGATGTATTTGAAGTCAACATGACACATTTGAATTTGACTTTGACTAAGGCTGATTTTGATGGGTTTCAAATTTTGAATGCTTTTTTGAGTGAAACAAATAATAATGATGATTGTCTATAAGGTGTTGACGCATTGTTTGACCATGTGTAGAGGCAACTAGTGCCCATCTATACTCGGGAGAGTAGGCCATCGACCTTTAGGTTCTGAGATTAGTTGAGTCCACAAGAGCGACGATAGTTGATGCAGCAGGATCTATATTGTGTTGCCTATATGCTTGTTATTTGAGAAAATAGGGGACTACTGACTGTTTTGTGTGAGAGATGGCATTCAGAGACATGCTCATTCCATTTACCGATAGGAGAGGCCATAGTTATGCTTGAGGATGTTTATCGTAATCTATGTCTACTAATCTGAGGAGAGTGGATCATTTACAACCCTCAACATGGCTATCAAACCTTTATAGCTTACTATCAAGATGAGGGTACTAGACTTGACATTGAGGGATACGAGATTCGCTGGGAGTTTATGGCAGAGCATTATGGCTAGTTTGATGCACTACTAGCGACATTGATCGACGGGATACTAATTCCTGACTATTGTGGACATAGGTTTTCTATTGGTTGTGGTGATGTGATAGTGGGCATGAGGTGAGATAGGACAGTTTATGTCTAGGGGCCCTGTTTGTTAGCTATACTCTATCATCAGCTTCACGAGGTGGCCTATAGGAGGGCACAAAGCATTGGTTGTGGCACAAAACTTCTGATGATATGGGCCTGGGAGCATGTGGTGATATTCTAACCTCCCATCTAGAGACCACAACTAGCTGTGGGGATGCCTTATGATTATTACTATGCCAGTGCTCTACAACAAATGAGGGTCAAAGAGGTAGGATGGTGGTGCCATTGGATTGACACCATGGTTTCATTCATCTAGAGGCCCTACAGAGACTACTTGTAGTGGGATGATGAGGATGACCACCTCAAATTTTGTAGGCAATACCATTACTTGATCAGGAGGACAGTGTAGAGTCAACTCATCATAAAGATGTACCTACCACAATGTGTACTGAGATAGTTTGGGGAGTAGCAGGGTGTACTAGTAGGCACAACCAAGTATGCCAGATCTTCTAGGGAGTTAGCTTGGGGGCCATCAATTCTTGTATCTTTTTTCATGTAGTAGATTGATGGGCTAGTGGCACAACCATGGGGATGGAGGGGTGGGATTGTATATCAAGGGACTATTGCTGACTATGACTTGTGGTAGTAGCCACATCGACCAATGCCACTGATAGATCCAAATGGGCTAGTATCGATTGATAAGAGATCAGTTATACCTCATGTGCCATGAGCAAGGTGAGGGGGTAGAGGCAGTGACAGAGCTGAGGTAGAGGGAGAGATGGCGGTAGAGATGGAGGCCGGGGTGGAGGGAGAGATGGTGGAATAGACGGAGGTTGGGGTGGAGGGAGAGATGGGGATGATGGAGGAGATGGTAGGAGGAGGATAAGAGATGGCCAGAGGCAAGTCTAGAGGGTGAGACACTGTGCAATGAGAGGGGCACTAGATACTATTCTAGAGGTGGCCAAGGAGGGGGAGAGAGGAGGAGGAGCTGAAGCAGGAGCAGGAGGAGGAGCCGAGGTAGGAGCAGGTGGAGGAGAGATAGGAGGAGGAGCCAAGGTAGGAGCAGGAGGAGGAGAGTGTGGCCAAGGAGGAGGTAAGATAGGAGCAGGAGGTTGAGATGGATGTGGATGTGACCCAGGATGAGGGAGTCAGTGGATAGGAGGTCACAAAGGAGGAGGATGATGATGGTGGAGATGATGATGAGGCTATAGATGAGGCCAAGAGGCTCCTGAGATGGAGGATGGTAGAGGGTGAGGAGGAGATACCATCTACCTTGGCATTGCCCCATGATGCCACAACAGATCAGAGGGTGGTTGACTTGCAGAGGAGATTAGGTGAGAGTATCGCACATGTCAGAGCAATGTAGTCAAAGTTAGGGATGATTTGAGTAGAGAGGGATCAGGCAGTGATCTACTAGCAAGAAGCAGCACAATGGTGCACATAGTTTGCATGACTATGTACAGGACCATCGACAGGTTTGGCATAGGAGTTTGGTAGTGTTAGTGTATGACTTGGGCAATAAAAAAAATTATATCAACAGGACATGCCAATCGATAGGAAAGATCCCTCTTTGACCAGGAATTAGATGAGGATAGGTAGTAGTAGTAGGTCAGGGAGTGACAATGGTAGCCATAACAGTGTAGGGGGCTTGACCTCTTCAGGGCATACCTCAAGTCATAGGTCCCATCATAGACACTCCTCCAGTCACAGGTTAGGGCATTCACATGGATCATCTAGTTCAGTCCATAGATCAGTACCTGGTCTGCCTCTAGTGATAGATCCTTCAACTTCATAGAGTTACACTGTAGTGTCATCACAGATGCATGTTACCATGGAGATGATTCCCTTAGTGTCAGTTCCATTGGGTTCATAGACAAAGGCCGCTATAGTTACACTTGTTACCTCAGTGCTAGGCATAGGTCCTTAGTCACCACACTCTTCGCCATGAGGGGATGAGCAGAGCATTTCATAGGGACATGCTTACTACATTTGATTTCATGTTTCATACTTTATATTATGACACATTATGTATTGACCATTGAATCTACGAGCTCCATTTTTGGGATATCTTTTGACTCTATCATGTGACATTATATTTTTGAGATGATGCTATATATATGATGCATTTTTTATGTGGCCTACATGTGTGTTATGAAATGTTATTTGATTTATGCACTATGATGGATGATGTATGATTTATTTATGGTATGCACTTATGATGAATGGTGGTGTTTATTTATTTATATTTTCTCTCATGTATGTCCTATGATGGTTACTTATGATGTGATCCCATGATAGTTCCATGTTTAGTTGTATGTCATGCTGATGTTATGCCATGAATGATGATGATATGCATAATGTATTTATTCGAATGGATGCCATGTTTATGATTATGTTAATACATGACTATGTATAATGCAATATGTAATGAAATGTATATGATTTAAAGCTATGGATGATGTATGTATGCACTTATGTTTTTGTATGTCACAAGATATCATCATGAGATGGACGAGATAAGATGACCAGACTAAAGGAGATGCATGTTAGTTCTTAGAACAAATCCTTCAAAACCTTACCATAGGACTTTAATATTTATTGCTCTTAATCGTCATTGGGAAAATTGTTGTAATGTCCAACAAACAACATGATATGACATAGATCAAGGTGGGCTAGATCGTACCATCACATAAGACAAGTAGTCATAGACAAGGATGATCATGACTCATACTAAGAGCATAGTTGCCCCAGTATTTTTGTCATAACCAACTACAAGCAGAAAAGACAAGAAGGACAAGTCATGAAATGTCGTTGCTTCTCTAAATCCTATTTTGAGGACATCCTTGAGAAACTAACATGATTGCAAAAATTACAAAATAAAGACATTATTATGATACATCACTGTTTTTCTAAATCCCGTAGTCAGGACATCACTAAGAAACTAGTAACATGCATGTCAAAAGACAAGAGAAATGTCATGATATATCACTACTTCTCTAAATCCTATTGTCAGGATCTCACTAAAAAACTAGTAACATGATGAAAAACCAAAATACAAGTGCCAAGTGTTTGCTAAGTGTGTCTAGATGCTGAGTGTTTTGATGTCAAGATGTCAGGTTTGATGATGTCAAGATGCCAAGGTGTCATGTTTTGGCGATGCCAAGATGAAAAATGTCGAAGATTGCCAAATTTAGGAAGGACACATCCTGAATAATGTTGATGTGGAGAGGATTGATCCCTAAATGTCAAAAGGGATCCCTCAAAATGCTAGCGACAGGGACAGTGACAATGCCTAGGAAGGACACATCCTAAGGCATAAATGACATGGGTTGTTCTTTAGGACACATCTAAAAAAATATTGATGTCAAAAGGAGTGATCCTTAAAAGTCAAAAAGATCACTCAAAAAAAAAAGAAAAAAAAAATGTCTGATGACCATGGCAGTGCCTAGGAAGGACACATCCTAAGGTATAAATGAATAAAGATATTCTTTAGAAGGACTCATCTGAAAGATAACTAAGAGTTGATAGTTTGATTAGTTGTCACAATTTGACTTTTTTTACCAAGTTTGACTGAGTTTGACTTGTGTTGGACATATGTTGATATTGATATGTTGGTGTGATTGTCATTTTGAATAAGTGATCGCCATAATTCATTTTAATGATTTGCTTTGACTTGAAGACTTTTGACATGTGTGCTAGTGTAGTGCTATGAACCTGAATGGATTGACCTAGTGCAACCTTGGGGGCTTATCGACAGATGGCCTTGCCTACGTCATGCACTCAAAGACCTCGTAGTTTGACATGACCAATGACTTTATCTTGATGACCAAAGATTGAGCCGTGATTTATTTTTGACGCACCTAAAAGGACTGACCCATTGTCTCAGGGACTCAAAGATGAGTCTTTCCTATGTAGCAAATGTGCAGAGACAACCTAGTTCAGACAAATGACAAAGATTGCTTGTTTTGATGGACTTGACAAGAAAAGACTTGTTTTTACATTTTCTAGACATTTCAACTTTGTTGGGGTTTCCTCATGACACTTTTCAAATTTTAGGTCTTTCTTCAGGACATTTTTTGGTTTTGAGGTATTTTTTTAGGACATTTTGTGATGTTTTTGGTCTTTTTTAAAGACTTTTGTGATGCTTTTGTCTTTTTTTAGGACTTTTCATTATTTCTCAGACTGTGTGTGATACCCATTATAGTCACTTGATAAAATTTTTGCCCCTAGTCAGGTCCAAGACTTAGCCAATTTTAAAGGACATGAAAAGGGATATGTATTCGATGTTGAATGGATAGTATGGAGGACTTGATGTCAATCATTTGTCAACCATGAGAGGTAGGGTATGATGTCCTATCAAGTGTTGTGGTAGTGACAAAAAATGTGTTCCATCTTAGGACAAGGCAGATAAAGTGATAGTAGATGGCAGAGCAATGATTGACTATGCATGGTGCCTATTTACCAGGTTTTCACAATGGTACTTATCCAAAGCGCTTGTTTGCTAGGTTTTCACTATTGGATGAATTATTTTTCTTTATTATTTTTGTCATTTTTTTTGTTTTTTTAATTTTTTTTGTTTTTTGCTGTCATAGAACGTCTGTTTGCCTGGTTTTCATCAAGGCAACAATTTTTTTTTTCAATTTTTTTATATTTTTAAAGTTTTTGATTCAACTTTTTGATGCTATGCATAGAACTTCCAAAGATGTAGACTATTGATAGGCTCCATCAATTGTTCACCATCTAGAATAGCTAGTTTATACACTCTAGAACCAAAAGAGGATATGATGATGTAAGGACCCAACCAGTTTGGTTCAAACTTGCCTGGCTTTTCTCTGCCAGCCTGATTCTTAGGGTTCTACATGAAGACTAAGTCACCAATGTCAAACTTCTTGACCATGAATTTCTTGTTGTAACTACAACAAAGATAGTTCGATATGCTTGTAGATGTTTCAGGTAATTTTTCCTTCTTTCCTCTAGCATCTCCAGCTCATGTAGGTGTGGCTGTGTTTACTACTCATCATTAGTTAGACCTTTCAAGGAGACTCGTAGGGAAGGAATTTCAACCTTGATGGGAAAGATGGCCTCATCTCCAAAGACCAGGGAGAATGGAGTGGCTCCTTTGGGTGTACAAATGCTAGTTCAGTAAGCCCACAGAGCAGGGTTGAGTTGAATATGCTAGTTATGGCTAGCGCCATTGATAGTCTTTTTTAGAATTTGAACAATGGTTTTATTTAATGCCTCAGCTTGACCATTTCCCTATTGGTAATATATAGAGGAAAAATGTTGGATGTGAAATTGCTCACATAACTCATGAACATCTTGGCTTTTAAACAAACATCTGTTGTCAGTGATGATGGATTGTTGAAGATCATAGTAGAAAATGATGTAGTTAAGAATGAATTTGGAGATTTGTTTACCAGTTATGTATGTCAAGGGGATGCCTTCAATCCACTTCATAAAATACTCAGTGGCAATGATGATGAATTTGTGGCCATTTGACAAGGTAGGATCGATCTTACCCACAAGATCAAGTCCCCATTGTGCAAAGGGCCAAGGGGAAGTGATTGGCCAAAGTTCCTACTCTGGAGCATGAATCAAATCACTATGACTCTAACATTGGTGACAAGTCCTGACATATTCTAGTGCATCTTTTTCAATGGTCAGCCAATAGTACCCAAGTCTCGTTATCTTCTTGGCAAGAGTAGGACCACTCGAATGAGACCCATATATACCCTCAGGTACTTCACGTAAGGTTGTGTGTGCTTCGTTGGTGTCAAGACATCTAAGGAGGTTGTCGTCAAAGCTACGGTGGTAAAGGGTGTCACTAACGATGGCATATATTGCAGCTTTTCAGATAAAACATTTCCTCTAGATATTGGGCATAAGGGTTTGGGACTTAAGGTAGTTATGAATCTCTTGGTACTAAGAAGCATTAGGACCAACAATCTTGTAGACCATCTCTAATTCTGGAATGTCATAGGTGGGGACTAGCAATTGTTCTATTATGAATTCTAGCTGAGGCATATTGCTTGGAATGTCAAGGAGAGAGCTAATCATAGCCATGGCATCTGATGCCTTGTTCTGTGCTCTCAGAACATGTTCAAAAGTCACCATGTGAAAATATGTCTAAAAATTGTCAACCATTTGTTTGTAGGGCATGAGTTTCTCATCCTTAGTGTCATAGACATCATTAAATTGGTTGATGACTAACTGAGAATCCCTATAGACATGTAGTGCTCTGCATTTCTATTTTATTTCCATTCTAATTCCTATGATCAGTTCCTCGTATTCCACCACATTATTTGTGCATGGGAAGGCTATGTTAAAGGATTTAGGAATGAAATCTCCTTGAGGGTTGATAAATAGTATTCCTTCCCACGAGCCATGATTAGTATGCGATCCAACAAAGTAGAGTCTCCAAGGTGATGTATGGAATATTGACTCATCTAGAAAGTCTACCACTAAATGGTGATCACTTTGTATAGGTACGTCCACCAGTTGGCTTGCTATGACTTGTCCCTTTATTTCCTTTCTTTCTACATATTGAATATCATTACCCATTTTGCCATACGTCCTGTCAATGTTGCACAGCTTAATAGATATTTGAGGGGGTGAAACTTTGCTACTAGTTTTGTTTGATGGCTTAACATATAATGTCTTAACTTTTGAGCTACAAAGACCACTGCTAGACAAGCCCATTCAATTGATTTGTAATTCATCTCATACCCAACCAATGTCTATCTGATATAATATATGGCCCTTTCTTTCTCATCATCATCATTCTGCACTAGTAATGCCCCCAGTGCTGAAGTAGTGGCAGAGATGTATAAGATCATTGGTTTTATGCGAATGGGAGGCATAAGGACTGGTAGTGATAGTAGGTATTCTTTTATTTGTTGAAAGGATTCTTGGCATTTATCTGTCCACACAAACTGAATTCCTTTGTGTAGAAGATATTGGAATGGTTGACACTTGTCGGTCAATTGTGCTATGAAGCACCAGATAGACTACAACCTGCCTTGTAAGGTTCTGAGTTCGCTTATTCCTCTGGGAGGAGGCATGTCCATGATAGATTTTACTTTGGCTAGATTGACCTCAATTCCTCTTTGAGAAACTATATATCCCAAAAATTTTCCCGATGTTATGTCAAAGACACATTTCTTAGGATTCAGTCTGACCTTATTTTCATCTAGTCTCTTAAAAATTGTGTCTAACACTTTTAGATGACCTTTTCTTGTCACTGATTTAGCCAAAAGGTCATCTATGTAATCTTCCACTATCTTATATGTCATGTCATGAAAGATTGTGGTCATAGCCCTCTGATACGTGACACCTGCATTTTTAAGACCAAATGACATGACATTCTAGTAGTATGTACCCCAAGGGCAAGTGAATGCTTTTTTATGTTGGTCTTCTAGGGCAATACTAATGTGATTGTAGCCTAAGAATCCATCCATGAGGGACAACATCTCATACCCTATCTTGAGATCAACAATGATATTGATATTTGGTAGCAGAAAATTATCTTTTAGACATGCCTTGTTTAAGTCTCTAAAATTTGTGCAGACTCAGATCATCCCATTTAGCTTTGTTACTAGCACCAGGTTAGATATCAATTTAGCAGAATCAATAGACCATATGAACCCAGTGTTTAGAAGTTTCTTCAACTTGGCCTTGACTAATAGAACAACTTGAGGATTCATTTTGTGTAACTTCTATTTAACTGGTTTGGAATTTGGTAATAATGGTAGATGGTGTAGAACCAGTTTTGGGTCTAGTCTAAGCATGTCTGTATAGGACCATGCAAAGTTGATTTTATGTTCTACAAAGAATTTTTGAAATTCTAGTTTCTCTTCTTCAGTCAAGGATGCAACAAAGAGGACCATTTTGGGATCTTCTATGGTTGATATGTTGTCTTCTATGGTGTTCTCTATGAGCATAATTGATTTCTCATGAGTTACAAGAAGAAAGTCCAGTCCTCCATCTTTAGGCACCTTAGAAAGGTTTTCACCCATAGATATGTCCTTTGTTTTTACTTTTTTGTCATTAGAATGTGCCTTTCATTTTTCACCTAAATATGTTTCATTTTTTGCTTTATTTTTACTTTTAATTTTGTGATTGGAGGATAGAGCAGTCTCGCCAAAGTAAGTTGCACAATTTAGATCAATGGTGAATCTTGCCTTGTGATCACCACTAGGCATGGCCTCATGTAATCCCATAAATCATGTAATGGCCTCATCATTCTGAAAGGTGTCCAGGACTGGCTTTTCCTTGTTGGTCCCAATTGATTAGTTCAAGATAAACTAGAGAAATTCCATCGTCAGTGTTGGTGAATTGAGGGGAGGATGCAAAAAGCATGTAGATGGATTTAGAGATATTGTAGATAAGATTATTCTCATCCAATTCCACATCGGAATCTATCCAATATTCCCATTCACTTGTCTCATATTCGTTGTCAAAGTAGGGGATACATGACTCAAAGTTGTTGTTAGTGTCATCTGTCAATTCAAATGTATTCAACTGATGGCTATTAGATTTAGATGGTGGGGCTTGTATGTCATGGGGAAGGTAAATGGGATTGTGACTATTCAGTGCCTGATCAATTTTAAATGTGTACCAAAATTTTTGGTCAGAGGTTAGCTCACTAGCTTCAAGGAACAAATCAACAAGGAAACAGTCACTTAAGGATCGTTGGGAGCCAAATTCCCACTCATGGGAGTCGATTTCAGTAAGGGATTCCTTGATGGTATCAACACTTTTCAAAGCATGCACTCACTCACTCGAAATTCCATTGGTACGTCGGTCATCATTGTTGGGAAATCCATACTGTAAACTAAGATACTTTGGTATTTTGAAAGGTTCTATGGGCTCTCTTCATCTAGTTTTGTTTCTACGTAGGCCACTAGTGCCATCCTAGGCCTTAGCCTTCATTTTGTCATATCCCTTGCCATGTTTCTTAACTGGTAATGGGGGTAGGTTTCCCATTTCTTTATAGATCCATCCTGTAATATCGGCAAGGTCCTCATTACTCATGTCTCCCCGTTTGTTGAAAACTATTTTTGGTGGAACTTTGAAGATTTCTTTGGGTTCCATTTTAAAACATGGCCGACCATAGACCTTTAGAGACTTGGGCATTGTTGTGATGTTATATGTCATATGCATTATAAATTCTCCATAGCCGAGGTCTTGGAGGATCTTGACATTGGACTCATTCTTAGGGTTTGAGGAAGATGGTGGAGTGGTGAAAATCATGGATGGAGTGGACGTGGAAGATGATGTGAGTGTGGATTGGTCAATGTATTTAGAAGAAGAGGAGCTAGGAGCTTCTTGATTGATGGGCACTCATTTTTTGGAAATACCCCTTAGGTTGGTAAAATATTGAAAAGGGTTAGGGTCTCAATATATGGTGACTTTTATGTCATCAAATGGGAATTTCAAGCATTGGTGATATGTAGAGGGAACGAATTTTAGGGCATGAATCCATGGGAAGTCGAGCAAGATGTTGTAAGGTAATTCTAGATCTAGGACCTGGCAAGTTGTATCCACAATAACCGGTCCCACTATGATAGGAAGACAAATAACGCCTCTTGAAGAACGTTCTTCATCATCATATGCTTTTATGACTATACTCTTTGTAGGCTCTATGCACGCATCAAAAAATCCTAGAGCCTTAACTAGTTTTAAGGAGTATATGTTCAATCCTGCTCCACCATCTACTAAAAATATTCTGACCTTATGCTTATGGATGAAAGTTTCAATGTGTAATGCATCGTTATGGTTGGTCTTGGGTGGTGAGTAATCTTGATAAAAAAAAGTAACATGGTGAGGTGTTGTGAGGTATCCCACCATTGTCTCAAATTGGTTGACATCAATATCCATAGGGACTGACGACTCTTGTAGGGTTTTATCTAGTATAGCCTTATGTGTGGGAGAAATACGAAGTAGCTTAACTATGGAAATATGCGCAAGGGTTTTACCTAACTCATTGATAAGGTTAAACTGACTCTTAGGTTGCCACTACTTTGTGGATGAGCCAGTTTGCGGTTGCTTAAGAGATGGACCAGGTATGGTGATTTTAGGTTGCCTAGCAAGAGGCAGACCAGCTATGGTGATCTTTCCACTTAGAGTAGTAGCATTGCATTGGGGTTCTCTTTTGATTGTGATGGCATTGACACATTCATCATCAGTTCGAACATTGTTTATAGTAGGTCCACCGGAATAGTCATACTTGGTGTGGGCATAATTGGCTTGATTATTGTTTGTCTTAGGACCTGACGTGGAATCATTAGTAGAACCATGGTCCTGTAGTGGGTTCTTATGAATGGTATGATCTGAATTAGAGGAAAATTGTGGTCCATCTACCTCAATGATATGATTCTCGATAAGGTCTTGTACAAGATTTTTTAGTTGTCAACAAAAAGAAGTTTTATGTCCTTTTGCTTGATGATAATCACAAAATGCATTATGATCCCACCATGTTGGTTTGGATTGTCCTAGATCATATGGTTTTAGTTCTTGAAGTGTGATGATACCATTCTGAAGGCATTTCTTGAGGACTTCCTCAATGGGATTGCCCAAGGGAGTGTATGTGCGACTCCTAGGTAATTGTCTTATTTGATGGTATTATCCTTGATTGTGACTATTTTGACCATTTTGGTTGTTTGGAGTGACATTGGTAGGGGATGTCAATATTTTTGTTGGTTTTTTTTGTGGTTGAACCCATTTTAGAGCCAGTATAGGACCTATAGTGTTTACATCCTTGGCATCAAAAACACCGTCATTTGTAAAATGTTTATTTTTGACCCAGTACTTGTTTTTTTCAGTGGGAGGATTTGCGTTTGTGTTTTTAGGGCCATACTTTAGTTCTCCTTTTTCAATAAAAGCCTTCTCAACCTAGATGCCCTTTTTGACTAGGTTTGTAAAAGTTGTGCAACAATGAACTTGTAATCCATATTTCAAGGGGCCCAAAAGTGTTTGAACGAACATTCCAACCTTTTATTTTTTAGGTATGTCAATGTGGCAATGACTAGCTAGACTTCTCCATCTTTGGAAGAATGAGATAAAATTTTCACCTACATCCTCTTGTGTGAGAGTACATAGGCTAGTAATAGAGGTGTCCATGTCATTCTTATATGAGTAATTTTTTATGAACTTGTGTTTAAGTTCATCCCATGTTTTGATATCCTTTTGAGTGGAGAACCATTCAAGGGTATGGCCTGCAAGACTTTTAGAAAATAATCTCATCAAGTATGTTTGTTCATAGGCAACATCCATACAGTTGGTCGTGAATTCTTGGACATGCTTGATAGGGTTTGTCTTTCCTATATATTTGGTAAAATTTGGTGACATATATCCTAGAAGAAATGGTAGCATGTATAAGTTCATGTCAAAGGGGTACACAGATAAATCATATGACACTTTAGATTTCTTGGTGGATATTTGAATGTTTCCTATGGTCTTCTCTAGACTTATAAGGTTTGCTTGCAAGGCATCGATTATAGGGTCATTCGCAACCCCATACATTGGATTGATTGGTAGACCATGGGTCCCCATTTGTTGTTAGTGGATGTTGGTGTATTGTTGAGGAATGTGTTGTTGTGGCATATATGATGTGTTCTAGTTTTCATGTTGTTGAAATTGAAAGTTTGAATTTGGGATGTGTTGATGGGTATGAATATGGGATGAGTATGTCAAAACATGTCCCCCAACCATTTGTTTCAATATTTAAGGAATATGGTGACCATGAATATTTTGATGTGCAAATGATGCCATAGATTGTGTGTTTTGATTGCCTTGTCCAAATTGTTGGGTTTGTACAAGGGGAATGTTCATATTTTGTCCTTGGGAATTGATTGCATTAAGTTGTGTTGATGTGTTAGCATTATGTTGTGGTCCTTGAATCAAGATACATTGTTTACTTCCTCCCAAAGGATTATGTGAGGTACCAATGAGAGGATATGATGAGGATGCATTTCTGGTACCAGATGTAGTCGTAAATGGAGGATTTGAATGGCTTGATGATGCCCCCACGACATTTACTAAAGTGGTAAAGAGAGGATTGGAATAATTGTGATGATATTGTAGATATTGTGGGCAATGTGAAAGATTATGTTCCACCAATGGATGTAGCGTTGATTGAATTGGAGTTTTTTGAAATGTTGGAGGTAGTAGTCATGGTAGTTGTGACATTTTACGAGGTAGCATCAAAAAAGGTATTTCTTGTAGTGTTTGGAGGTTGACCACTATTGGACATGTTAAGCGTATTTTTGGCGTTATGGTCAGGAGATGTCGATCTCAAAGTATCAATTTTGAACCAATGGGATCATTTAGCTCCTTGAGTTAAAAGTATGGCCAAATATTTGTCTCTATCATATAAGACCATTTGTTCTATGAAGTGGTCTGCTTCTGGATCTTGTTCTACTACTTCTAGGTTTTCCTCAAGTATTTGTCCATATTCATCCTTACATAAGAATGGTTCGAAGGGGCTGTTTGATGAGGATGGTATGGTCATGAGAGGTTGAGTAGTCATGTTGCTAAATGGGTAGTCAAACGTCCAATTTGGGTCATATGTCTGATTGGTGACATTGGAATTGGAGTCTTGTTCAAAATTTTCCATTTGTCATTTCTTTATTTGGAGTCTACTTTCCACCATAAAAGGAAATTTCTCAAATGAAAGTGATGAGAATGACAACTAAATGTGAGGATGATGCTAGCCTATGTTTTTGTATTTTTGATAAAGGATGAAAATGCAAGACTGTGTTTTTGAATTTTCGATAATAAGGGATAACAATGTGACAATGTTGTCTAAAGGATGATAATGCAAGGTGATGATGACATTTTCTTAAGGAAATGATTAATGCAAGATGACAAGTTTGCCAAAGCCAAAGTGCCAAATAAGGACTAAGATAATGTTTACTAAGGACTTAAGATGATTAATGCAAAGTCTAGGTTCAAAATGAGGACTACGGATGGACAATGCAAAGTCTAGGTTAAAAATGAGGACTAGGGATGGACAATGCAAAGTTTAAGTTTAAAATGAGGATTAATTTTGAAAAATATTTGGAGAAAGGTTTGCCTAACCACTCTAAGATTGACTTATATCTCAATTTAGTTTATCAAGGGACTTTCCAAGGGGATTGACTGACGAGGTTGAAATGACAAGTGAGCCTACCTAACTAGACTGTTGAGTTGGAGGTTCTCACAAAAAGGATAATGATTGAAAAGAGGAATAGTGACTATGTGCCAAGATAACTTAGTTTTGAAACAATGGTTTTGCAAAGTTTGATGAGTTGGTCTAATCCAAGGTTTACCACGATGAGACCTAAGGAAAAATTTATGCTAACAATGACGATTATGATGCGTAGAGAATGCAAGTAAAAACTTGGAATTTTAAACCTATGGTTAAGATGCGAGCTAATGAATGCCAATGAAGGATGTTTTGAACAATTTCGATTCGGGTTTCTATAAGAGACTTTTGAAAAATATGTTTTGACAGTAGGCTAAGATTTTTGAAATTTAATTTTTCTCTGAAACAAGATGTATTTTTTTGCTAGAAAAATGCATCGTTTTAGGTCACAAATGTGTTGAAGTTATCAAATGTGGCTCCAAAAATGGAAAATGCCATTTATAGATGGCAAATGCAGTTTAGTATTTTGAATGTGGCTTTATAGAAGGAAAATTCATTTCAATATAGGAAAATGTTGTGTTTGGAGTAGCAAATGCATTTTGAAGTCTTGCAAATGTGGTGTGAAAGAGTGATTGCAGTTTAACAGATGAGATGTAGAATACAAAAAGTCAAATTTTTGATGTTTGTGGTCACAAACCCGAATTGTTGAAAGTTTGACAATTTGTTTCTAGATGTTTGGGTGTTGTTTGTTTTGTTTTAGTAACCAACAAACACTTGGCAAGCATGATATTTTAAAAAGTAAACAAACACACAAGAAACAAGTACGATCCTATGGTTAAGCCAAGATAGTATTCGCTAGACTCCACATGGGTTTCCAAAACCACATGTCAGTAGTGTGTGAATCCAGAAGCTTGGTTGCATGGGCTACCCCTTACAGTGCACTCTCTTCTGAGGCCAACCAAGCTTCCAACCCCCATGAAACTCCCATGGTAGATTGATCACCTCTACTAAAGACTGCAAAGATGTGGAAGGCTTCACACCGACCAGTGTTGTATTAGCAAATAGAAGGTTTTGGGCTTACTACACAAGAGTTTTTAATTTGGGACCCCTGTTCAAGTGGTCATACATGTGGCGTAATATTATTCTCTGTTTAGGAGGAACTCTAGCCTGAAGAGGTTACGCTTGAGTAACAGGGTTTTGGGGAGTACTACTTGGTCCATATGACACATCTGTACTTGTAATCTTAGGTTTTCCCTTAAGATTCACACTTATATACCAGTTGGGGGTAGCTTGGATTTAGCTCCATTACCGGTTTGAGTCAGATTGGGGTGATGAAATCCCCAGGAAAACCCAATTTCTAGAGGCAATAATCATTTCTCTTACACCCAAGATCGCATGACTATGTAAGGGGAGAGGATACTTCAGTTATTGCATCAAGGTTACATAGGGATAAAGTGGTTTTGGCTTTCTGATCAACTAGTTTGCGTAGGGTGAGAGCATATTCACCTAACACTTTTAAACACAATCATACAGAATGGAAGACATGTTCATTTTAAGAACACCAAAAATAAATGTTTTCTATTCTAAAAATTAACAAGCACAATGTTTAGAAGTGAGTCTTGGACACTTGAACCTATAAAATCACAAGTTAGGAGTTTGATTAAATTTTCTTGGACTCATGAAATCTTGGTGCCACACGCTATGAACAAAGATTAGTAACCCCAAAAACACCTATGCTAAATAGAATGCAGAAGAAAACTAGAATGCCAAACTAAAAAGAAGAGAAAACAAAAAAACCTGAATGCAAAAAGAAAGAAGGAAAAGTTATAAGGAAAATGTGTCATAGTAGAGAAAATGCGTCTTTCTATGCAACAAATGCACCTTTGTCTTGTGTTATGTTCTGACAAGCAGATGCATCGATTAAAGCTTCAAATGCGGCTCATTATGTCAAATGTGGTGTTACGCACTGTGATTGTTGTTCATTAGAGAAAATATGGTGTTATGGCTTTCAAATGCATCTCGACACAATGTATGTGGCTCAAGAAAATGCAAATGTGTTGTTCTGTACTTGTACTTGCAAAAATGATATAATATAAAAAAAACTGTATGAAAAATAGAAACTAAAGAAGTTGGGTTCACCAATGTATCAATGGGTTAATTTTAGGTAGAAGGTTAGCATGATTAGTTCAATAAGTATAAAAACCCAAAGAAGCTATCAAGTACAATGAAAACTAAAACAAGAAAGGTTATACCAATTATTCATTGAAGCCTCCACGATTCATCTTCATAGCACCTCCTAGCTTGCAGTGTATGATTCTTTCTCTCAGATTGAGTTTGTGAGCAAATTGACTATGACAATGTCTTATGCAAGTTTTGAAGGATTTGAATGACAATAAAGACTATGAAAAAAGACAAATGACAAAAAAAATGACTATGCCTATGACAAGTAACCCAATTAAATAAGCTAAGTGTGAAGTAAATTCTAAGCATAAAATATCTATAATAATGAAGTGGTGCCAAAGTGTGAGAAAATTGGCATTTTATAGAAAATGCAATTTTGGATGGATGAATGAGATTGAAAGTTGACAAAGCCTAAAATCAGTGGACAAGATTTCATGTGACAATCCCTAATTAGGATTAGGGAAAAATTATTAAATGAGTGGCCAAAATTTCATCTGAGAAAATTGAATCAACTTTCGAGAATAAATGTGATAATTAGTCAAAAAGATAAAGATTTTCAAAAATCAAGAAGATAAAGACTGCTTGATTTGTGAGATTCAAAAAATCAAGAGGATAAAGGTTGAACTAAAAAGCAGATCCGGAAAATCAAGAATTTTCCCAATTACTTGACTTTTGGAAGAAGATTACCATTTTGAATTAAATTAATTCAAAATATTGATTTTGTGTGATAATAAATAATCAATTTTCAGATTATTTACTAAAATGAACTAACAGTTAAGAATGTGATATCATTTTAAATAATTTCATTTATTTAAAATGAGGGAAATGTTAATTTTGGAAATTAAATAATTAAAGATAATTATTTAGTTTAAAGGATATGATCAATAATTAAATAAATAATAAATTCATTTAATTATAAAAATTAGTGACATATTAAATAAATAAATAAAAGTCATTTATTTAATAATTAAGAAGAATAAATGAATAATGGTAATTAAATTAATTAATAAATTTATTTAATTGTAAGAAGATAATAGGCCCTTAGTGATGTATTGAATAAATAAATATAATTTATTTATTTAATAATCATGAAGAATATAAGAGACATGAATTAATTAAATAATAATGTATTATTTAATTAATAGTCAGAAGTGGACCAAGGACATAATTAAGATGTCATAATTATGCTAGGAAAAAAGTGGTAAAATAGAGCTTGCAAGCCTAGGCCATTTTTAAGTGTCTACACCCTAAGATTGTGAATCTTTTATTCTTGACTTGTCCTCTCTTGGAGACATTAGGCATGATGTTTCCTAAGAGGAGACCTTACATGAACTAATTAAAATACCTTTGAACATGTTTGTTTGAATTTTTTTTCATGAGTTCTTAGCATAACATAGCTTGCTAACGTTGTGAAGCTCGAATCTTTTTCAAGGCCACCAAGCATAACACACTTTTTTTGCTAGTGGAGCCTTTCCTTGTTTGTTCATAGGTGCTTAGCATAATGTAGCTTGTTAGACCTTTTGAAGCTCAAAGTGTTTAATTTTGTATTAAGGTTCCTTATTGAAGTTGTCAAAGGGATATCTTTGATATGGTATTGGATTGTAATAAGATTCTCTCATTTTCCACCCCGTTGGGGGATCACCTAGTGGATGACCTGAAGTTCCATTAGCTCGGAGTGAGTGTGCATTGTTATTTGCATAGTGGACATTGAGTTCCACTTGTGAACATTTTGGAAAAATAACTAAGGCATGTTCCACTTCACATTGGATACTCGAGGCTTGATCCTCCTTATTTTTTCTTACCTTTCCTTTTAGGCTTTGATGTTGTATGATTGAGTAATATTGTTCTTGCTACATACATATTTTTTGAATGTCTACTTTAGTGTGAGTTTTCACTTGTGCTCATCTGCTCACTAAAGTGGGGGATAAATGCAGTGGTGAAAAATGTATCCCTTTTAAATTTTGATATTGAATTTGGATTTAATATTAATTTGGACTTAATTGTGCCTTATTTTCATGTTGTAAAGTATACCCCTTTACACTTTCACACTTATTTAGGGATCCTTTAATTAATTGAGCTTGATTTACTATAATTGGCCCCTTTAATTCAATTCCAAGCCTATTTTATCAAATTTTTTGAAGAGGAAACTCGATGTTTATTAATGCATTAACATAACACTTCTCATTGAGCAATGTGTGTCCTAGGGTTAGGGAGCTAGGATCCACTCACCCATGGGGGAATGGGTACTCCCTTAGATGTAAGATCTAAATTTAAATTCTATTTTTGGTGGTATTTTAACAATTTCAAATCCATATTTAAATTTTGGGAAATTAAGGTTACATATTTATAAATACAAGGTTATTTCACTATGTTTCACCTAGAATTTTCAAGAGAATATCCTAGCAATTTCAAGATCATTTCACAAGTGATCAAGGGCATTCAAAGGAATATTTATTGTAGCAATCAAGATCCAATTATCATATCAAAGTCTCCTTGCATCATGAATGTTATTGGAGCTAATATGATGATATCGGTTTTGTGACCCATTCAAGTATTCAAAGCATTATTTCAAGTTAAGATTCAAGGTTCACATTCCACATCCATTGAAGTAATTTCATGCAAGTTGCAGATTTACATTACAAGGTTTATTCAAGGGTTCAGTTAGTTGTGAAATTAAGTTGTTCATTCATCATTTCCTTCATGCTATTTCATTTCATTTCAAGGTTTGATTATCAAAATGGTGTTTGAACAAGGGAACCCCCCATTTACAAAAAATAAAACATTTTCCCCTCTTGATTTTTGTTTGCAAATTTAGGTGGAAGAAATATTGAAGATATCTTGAAGAGAAAAATTAAAAAACTTGTCAAAGTTGCAAAAGTTATCATCTCACAGAAACTCATCTACAAAATTTATTTCTGGCTTTCCAAACCTAAAACTTGAAAAAATTGAAGGATCTATATCTATAGCAAAGGCTCCCAAAAGTTGTAGAAAAATCATAACTCAAGATCCATTTTCCCTTGGGTGAATGAGGCCCAGATCAAGTTCAAAAATTTACTTTTGGTGACTAGTACATATCATCATATCTTTCTCTGATCTCTGATATGATTTTTGGTTCTACATATTTTGAGTTTCACCTAGAAATTCCAAGTTGTAGATTGCATTTTGGTTTTGATTTACTATTTTTATTTTTTCTCCCCAAAGTGTTGTTTGACTAGGACCCTTATCCTTGCAAAAAAAAATGAAATATGTAGATTCACACCTTAATTTGATTCTCCTAAGGGTTGTTAGTTAATTTTATTTGAGAATCTCATTTCCTATTGAATTAAGGAAGAATAGGTCCCTAAGTGGTTCATACCCCTATTTTGATCCACCATAAACCCCTTTTTTCTTCTTTTCAGAAAGAATGAGACATAATAGATAAATAGTTGTTTTACCCACCTTACACATCAAAAAAAGGATGCATTAGGTTTGATTCACATAGAAAATAGGTTCAAATGCAAGGGTTTCTAGTGAATAGAGAAAAATGATTGTAGAGTCATTTGAAAAAACAAGATCAAGACAATCGTTATATTATTGATTAGGGTTGAAGTAAGAGCAAGATAAAACCATCCTTTTTGTAGAGAAAGAAACAACATTTAAACCAAAAGATTGAAATTACCTCCTTGTTGCAAGTATACCATGATTTTTTCAATGTTCGAATATGGAAACAACACCTCTTCCATGGTTCACTCCTTTCTTCGTGTTCTGCACCCAAAAATTCCCTATGATTTTTACAAAAAAATATTGTTTTCTCATTTTAGATCACCCCCTCTAACCAAGGATTCCTACATTTTCTAAAACTAGAGGTAGTCTTTACTCTCGTATGTCCTCCTAATACTTAGTCACCCAATCCTCCATGATTTTTGAGCATAAAATCTCTTTCCAACATGGGAGTCAGTTAGATTTTATTTGTTAAAAGTTTTATTACTATTTTTCCATATGAATATTTAAATTGTTTCCCATGTGATATCCATTTAATTTTAAATAAATAATTCTATTCAACATTTCAAACAAAAGAAAAAAATTTAGCACTTTAATATATATCTCCAACACTATCATTTAAAAAAAATGAAATTATCATCGAATGTACAAGGTAGAAAAATTCTCCAATGAATTTTTTTCCATAAGCTTTACCTATTTAATCATTTACCTAAGCTTTACCTAATTCTCCAATGAGCTTTACCTATTTAATCATTAGCTTTACCTAATTCTCCAATGAATTTGTTTCCATAAGCTTTACCTATTTCACACAAGCAAGATGATATCTAAAAAATTGCAAGTTAAATGCAGATGCTATGATATTCAATGGTGTGTGCATGTTCTAGATTCCAACATGCTTGCTGATCGTCATCTAACTAAATACTCCTACCTCAACCATGTTCTTAGTCTTCAACCTATTCCTAAATTAACACGCTTTCACTCATAGAGTTCTTCAGTAACCGTTAACCAATGCATGAAACAAAAAGAGTCTATTCCACATCATAACATTGAAATATTAAATTTATCACGAGTCAAAACTAATAAATTTCATTTTCCATAAATATTTAAATAACTTAACATTATTAAATGTTAGAAACATTTGAGATGTGAAATCCTTCCCCACTAGGAAGAGACATCGTCCTAATTTTTTATAAGACATTGAATTATATATTTATATTTCAACACTCAATCATATTATTATTCAAGCCAAAAATTTCAAAACACGCCAATTTCAAATGCTAGAAGAATAGTATCTCATGAACATTAAGAGTCTATTTAGAAATGAAGTATATAGGATTCATTTCAAAGAGATGAATTAAGAAAATAAACATTAAATGTGTAATGGAGTTGAGCTAGAGTAGGTGGTAGAGAAAGTCAGCATGCAACTGGGTTAATCACTTCCATCACATCGAAGGGACCCACATATCTAGGGGCCAATTTGGAAGATTTTCCAAAAGTAATTGAGTTCTTTTTTGGATTGACTCTCAAGAAGATCTTATCTCCCTTTGTGAATTTTTAGAAGGTTCTATTCTTGTTGGCATAGCTTTTATGTCTATCAGTCATTTACTTCAGTCTTCCCTTGATGAGTCTCTTCTTCTCTTCCATCTCTTTAAGCATTTCAGGACCCACTATAATCCTATCTTCCTATTTGTCCCAATTAATGGGTGTATGAAACTTTCACCTATAAAGAGCCTCAAAAGGTGACATACCTAAGGACGCATGGAAAGAGTTATTACATGCAATTCTACTAAGGGTAAATAATCTCCTTTTTTATATTGTTGGTGAAATGAATGAAAATAGATAGGTTAATATAGAATGGGGAAAATAGGGTTATGATGGACCTTTCTTCCTCTATTTCACTAGGAAATGAGATCCACATAAAGAATTATCTTACAACCCTTAGGTGAGTCAAATCAAGGTGTGAATCTTCAGATTTCCTTTTTGTGTTAGGATGGGGCTCTTGGTCAAATAACACTTTGGGGAGAAAAATTAAAAATTAGTAAATCAACACCAAATTGCAATCTAACACTTGGAATAGCAAGATTAAACTCAATATTGACAAAACCAAAAAATAAAATGTAGATCAGAAAAGGGCAGATGTGAATGTACCTTGAATCACCAAAAGTCAATTTTTGAAGATGATCTAGGACTCATTTACCTGAGGGAAAATGGGTCCTGAGTAAGGGTTTTTTTGCAACCTTCAGCAACCTCTTCTATAGATCTGAATCTTCCAATTTTCCTACATTTTAAGTTTGGAAAGAAGAAATAAATTTTATAGATGAGTTTTTGTGAGATAACTTTTATAACAACTTTTGCAACTTTGACAACTTCAATTTTTCTCTTCAAATGGTCTTTAATATTTCTTCCACCTAGATCTACAAACACAACATGAAGGGGAAAAATTTTCAATTTTTTGTGAATGTGGGTTTTCCTTGGTCAAGCCCCATTTTGGTAATCAAACCTTGAAATGAATAGAAACATGAAAGAGGGAATGGAGAATGAACAAAGCAATGTTACCACTCAACAAACCCTTGATTAAACCTTGGAATATAGATTTGCAACTTTCATGAAATGGATTCAATGGAATTGCATCTTGAACCTTGAATCTTGCTTGAAATAGTTCTTTTAATGCTTGATTGGATCATGAAACCTACATCACCATATTAGCTCCAAAAAAAAGGATGATGCAATAATAATTTGACATGACAATTGGATATTGATTGCTACACTAAAAGTTTTATAATTTTCTTCTCTTGAATGCCTTTGATCACAACCTTAGTTCTTTAATATTTTCATGAAAACTCTTAGGATTTCAAAGATGAAACTTAGTGAAATAACCTTATGTTTATAGGTATGTATCCTTAATTTCAAAAAATTTAAATATCACAAGCAAACATTGAAATATTCATTTGGATATGTTAAAATAATGCCAAAAACATACTTTAAATTTAGGTCCTAAGATCAAGAGAGGACCCATTTCCTATGGGAAAATGTGTCCTAGGTCCCTAAATCTAGGAAACACATTGATCAATGAGAACTATTATGTTAAGGTATTAATGAATGTTGGGTTTCCTCTTCAGAAAATGTAATAAAATAAGCTTAGTGAATGAATTAAAGGGAAAATTAAGGGATATTTAGGTTCAATTAATTAAAGGGTCCCTAAATAAGTGTGAAAGTGTGAAGGGGCACACTTTAAAACACTAAAATAAGGTAAAATTAAGTCCAAATTAACTCGGATGGCTCAAACAAGTGTGAAAATATAAAAGGGATACACTTTTCTACACCACATTTAGCCCCTACTTTAGTGAGAGGATGAGATTGTGTCAAACTCACACTAAAGTAGACATTCAAAACATATGTATGCAACAACAACAAGATAATAAATCATGTAAAAAATAAAAGACTTGATTAAAGAAGAGGTAATAAAAAGGGCAGTTCAAGCCTCAACTATCCAACACAATGTGGAACACAATTCAACTATTTGTCCAAAAACGTTCATAATCAGAATGTGATGTACACTATGCAAAAAGCACACACACTCAAATGGGCTAATGGAACTCCAAATATCCACTTAGGTGAGCCCTCAAGGGTGGAAAATGAGAGAATCTTATTAGGCTCCCATACCATTGGAACCTCCAAAAATGGAATACAGTGGTGGGGACAGAGATGGGCTTTTGCTTTAGGTTTTTTTTTCGCTTTACAAAGGTTCCACCCAAGGATAACCCTCGAGATTTCAATGCAAAGGAGATTGAAATCTAGCAATAGGGTTGACCTAGAGGATTAATATAACAAAAGGGGTTCACCACCAAGTGTAAACTTGGAAAACATAAAATGTTGGAAAACACAGTGTGATATGCAAAATGACCTAGAAATACAAGTAAAATGTAATAGAAAACTATGAAAGTGGAAATGTGCACTTGGGAAACTAAATATGGTCCACTCAAGCTGAAAAAACCTGAATTATGATTGATTATTTATTTGTGTCGGGATTATCCTTAGAAAGATGCATTAAATGAGGCTTGTGGATGGAAAATAAGGCCAATTAAACCATAAAGAAGCCCAATTATTAATGACAACCCTAGAAAAGTGTGAAAGTATGTTACAAAACTTTACAACACTCCAAATAATGTGCTAATAAGCTAATTTATTTCACAAGGGAACAAGATCTAATGTGAATATGTTAGACATATTACAACACTAAATCAAGGCCATGCTAGGGGGGCATTTTTCCGTCATTACAGATAGATATTTTCTAATGATATTCTCACTATTGTGATTAACTTTCTGAATATGTTGATTATTTATTCATGCCCATATGGGTGCAAAGCTTCAACCATCATTTATAGAATGATGTTTAAATGTCATTGTATTTAAGCTTGTCGCCTCATTCTTGTTGAACAAAGGTGAAATGATTATATATCATTCATTTTAAATTTCATTTAGTTGGATTGATATTTATGATTGACTATCATTGAACTATCTATTTACATATTTAATCATTCCTGAGAACAATTTTTATTGATATTTCTTCCATGCAATGTTTGCAATAATTATTTTTTACCAAACCTCACTGTAGGCATGGTGTCTTTCTTTTGAATAATACCCAAATTTTCTCATGACACAAATGTCACAAAGGTTGATAATTGGAAAGCATATGTGTTAGCCTTAGATAATGATATTTTTGAGTAAATACTTACATTATAATTGACACCATGAAGAGCATTATTTTTCACCAAACCTAATCAATGATAGAACTTTCCAAGAATCATATGTTTATTTTGGTTCTAAAATGATAACGTAATGTAGTTAAATTGTTTTAATTTTACAAGAGATATAGTTATTTTATATATATTGTATATTCAAGTTGATAGAAACATTAATCAATTATATTTCAAACTGATTAAATTGAAATTGCTAATGAGATTCATTGGCCTAGTAACTTGTAAAATTCTGCAAATAGCTTTTATTTTGATGCAAACTACATTTTTCTTTATACCAATAGTATTGTTTTGATACAAATAGTACCTTAGTGTGGAAATTGTTCAAACTGAATCATTTCTTATTTCTTTAAAAAAGGAAAATTTACATCTTGTAATACTGTCAAATGATATGACAATTTGTAGCATACTTTTTTTGAATAAAAGCAATCTATTATAATTGTTTTTATTTTAGAATGTATGAATGAATTTATAACTTAAGTCAACACATATATGTGCATGCACATAGACTATTTTCTATGTACATACACATACTTGTGACATACCTTCTTTTGTTACTTATTTAACTTATTCTTAAATGAATATTGATTTATGTTGAATGCAATCATGTGAAATATGTTTGAAATGAATGGATAATGTATTGATTAGATAAATTGAAGTATTTTTTTTTTAAATTTATTAAGTTATGTGTGTAAATAATATTCTCTTCTTAGAATATAATAGAAACACCTAAGTAGATGAGAGCACCTTAGGGTAGATGTTGCTAGAGGGTAGATAGTTACTAGGAAATAATGGTGTTGTTGAAAGCTACCTTCCAGGATGGGTACCGAAGTGGAGTTTAGAGAGTATAGGTTTTTGATTTTTCCAAAACCTATCATTTGTTGTTGCAACTTAATTTTTTTTCTTGGAAAAGATATTAGCCCATGATCTATGTATGGACTTTGTGATAACACTCTCCACCATTCCTAGCATAGATCTTGCATTTTTCTAGTCATAGATAGATATACATATTGATGTATGTGCACACACTAGATTCCACCTTGCATATTGTTCTCTTGATAAAATTTTCATGCACTGTCAAGTATTCTTCTATTTGGAAGAATTTTGGGGAAGCGTAAACTTCATGGTTGGGTGGTAAAGTGCTTCAACAATGTTTTCGTCCACCAGTGGAGGTGAGCATCAAGAGGAAACCTTGGATTTTTTCATGATTATCATAGTCTATGATGTAACCTTGATGTAAAATTTGTATATAGTATTAACTTTGTGGCCCTATGAGCCAAGCCAACTTGGATATTGTAAATTGAAATTGAATTTGAATATATATATTTGACTCATTTTAATTAGACATGTGTTGCTATGATTGAAAATAGTTGCTTATTTATGTCTTATTTTTTAAATATTCATAATTCCATTTGCAATAATATAAATAAGTAATAATTAGAATGGGTTATTACATTTGGTATCAGAGCTTAGGGTTCAACTCTAGGCCTTTTGATTCCACAATATCCATGACTAGGGAATAGTTGACCCTTGACCAAATTGAGTTGTCCTAAGAACTGACTAAACCTAGATTGAATGCAGATATGGGAAGGTTTAAGTTAGGAAGAAACAAAGGGAAGACAGTTGGGATCTTGAAAAAGAAAGTCATATTGGAAGAAAACACCAAGACTAAGGTTCAACCAAAGATTCCTGATGATGAGACTCTAGCTCAAGGCCTCACTTGACTTAAGCTAGAGAGAGGAAAGAAGATTGAGGAATCAAAGTGAACATCTAATATTAAAAAGCTTTCTGCAATAAGATATTTCCCTCTAGAGTGTGGACCAAATGCACCCTTATTAACTAAGGAGGAAAAGGAGAGCATGCGTGCTCAACCCTCATCTTCTAATAAAATTGATGTAAATTCTGATGATGACCCAAAGGAGTGTCCTATCTCTAAGAATGAAAAAACTAACTAATGTAATAAGAAGATTTTGTAAATAAGGGTCTATTGACCCAAACTAAATATAAATAAAGCAAGGTGTTATTTTTGGTGTGTTCAAACAAAGAACTTCAAAATATGTTTACTGTGCATGAATGTGCATGTCTTCAATGAATGAGTGATATATACATGTGTATGTTATGTGGAATAAGAATTTTTACTCGTAGAACCTAGTGTTAAGTTACAATAGATGTGAAATGTGATGTAGGTTAGGTGTGAGTCAGTATGGTGACCACTAGGAAAGAGACAAGTAGAAGTGGGTTATACAATGTACCAAACAAGAGGCTGGAATATATTCTAGAGCTTTTGAACATGCAAGAGGCTTACATGGATCATATAGAGCATGATTTTTGATTGTCACGCAAGGACCAAGTTCATAGGAATGCAGAAGTTAATTAGGGGGATGGTGGTCCAAGAGAAATGCCTTGAGGTCAAATTGAGGAAGAACTTGGAAAATATCTCAAAAGAGTAGCACTTCCTAAGTTTGATGGTCAAGCCATCAGAGTAGGAGATGAGGCATGCATCATAGATATGGAGAAATGATTTGGAATTTGTAACCTATCTGACAAGAATAAAGTGAGATGGGTTATGTATAAGCTTTTAGGAGAAGCAACTACTTGTTGGGACAATGAAAAGTCTTAAAGGAATTTTCAACCAGCTAAGATTACTTGGGAACTCATCCTCCAATCTTTTAGGAAGAGATGGTTACCATAACTCTTTTTTGACAAGGTGAAAAAATTCCAAAACCTAACTCAGGGGAGCATGATTGTTACCCAATAATGGGAAAAGTTCACTAAGCTATTGAAATATTTTCCCTAGTATCAAGGAGACAAACATTTTTGTATCTAAAATTTCATATTGGGAATAAGACCCCACATTGGAGTAGAAGTAGACATGCATGATCCCCTCACCATGAATGAAGTCTTCCTAAAGGCCACCAAAAAGGAGCAAAAATTGCAGCAGTTATCTAATTACCACAATAATGTGAATCCTAAGTCACGGTTTGAAAACAAAAGCTTCATAAAGGAGAGAAGAACCATAAAATGTGTAATATCAAGAGGGGAAGTGAGTCATAGGAGAAAGGTGAAGATAGTAATGGTGGAAAGAGTAAGAAGGAAAATAACAAAAAAGGAAAATATGACCAAAAGCAAAAGGGCTTTTGAGAGGACAAGCTAAGAGGTAAAAAGGGGCTTCGTGATGGGTGCTATACTTGTGGAGGTGATCATTATGCCTCAAATATTTTGCAATGGTTTAAGTCATGAAGGGAAGGAAAGTATTAGCAATCTCAACATCATCGGATCCACTTTACAATAGATAAAAAGCAAGTAGAGTATTAGGCTTCACCAATACAACTAATGGGTAAGCTCTATGGATAAACTATCTCTATTTTAATTGATACTAGAGCTACTAAATGTTTCATAGAACCTAGAGTAATATCCAAGATACCCATTAGACCTAGGTATCTGCTGGATCATCATGGAAAAAACAAGCCCTTAAGTGGCAAAAAATTGAAAAAAATTAGAGTTAGGAACTTGACATAAAAATTTGAATAAGTTATCTATATTATTTCAAAAATATGTAAGAATAGAATCTATAGCAAATTGAATGTACTTTCTAAAATACTAGGTTTGTTTAAAAAAAATCTATTTGGTGAAAATTTGAAATTTCAATGCAGTAGTACTTAAATTTTAGGGAAAAAATAAGAAGTAGGTGTCTGTCTAACCACCCTAAACACAATAAAATGATAATATTTTTATATAAGATTTTAGATATAAGTAGAGGACTCATGTCCCGATGTGATGCATATTTTTTCATAATTTTTTCCAAGTAAATAATTAATTATTAATTTTTTATTACAACTTTTAAAAAATATAAAAAATCGTATGTTGACCACCTTAACTTGGTCAAAAAATTAATGAAATTGATTTTTCTTCTTTTAATCCTATAGTATGTGAAGCATAGAATATGACACATGTTTTGGATTCAAAAAATGTGATATTGTTTGAAAGCTATAGATGTTTTTCAATTAGCCTATCAATCAAGACTTTAGTCATAATTTGAATAGAAAATGAATAATAATTACTTATTAAATTCAAAGTAAAGCATAATTTATATTGGTGGAAATCTGAAAATATCCTTTGAAGAACCCTTTCATTTCATCAATTTTGGGTAAAAAAAAGTCATCAGCCACATATCCATCATATTGCCACTTTTTGGCCCATCATGATCTTGCACATACCCACCTATATATATGGAAAACTCATTGATAGTCTAGTATGGAAATTGAGTAGAGTGAAGGATAGATTCCTTTCTCTTTTGTAGTGAGTGAGAGCTTCCAACCTTCCATACCTAAGTAAACCTATATGTAGCACCCTTAGGCTCATACGATATAATCTTGGGAATAAATTAGTTAACCAAGCATAAGTTAGTAGTGAATTATGAGGATAAGATAGTTAGTTGTCTAGATGATTATGGGAACCCAATAAAGATTCTTGGGATGCAAATACCCTTAAAACTTAGATAGATATCTGCTATGCAACTCAAAAAGGCTTCTAGGAAGGGATGTGTTATTTATGTTGCGAATATCAATAACCCTAATAGCAAGGAACCATATCTAGATGACTACCCTATTCTCAAGGAGTTCTAAGATGTATTTCCTAATGAACTCATGGAGTTACCTCTGAGATAGGAGTTTGAATTATTTATTGAACTTGTACCAAGAGCTAAACCTCAATCCAAAGAACCTTATTAGATGAACACCACTAAACTCTATGAGTTTAAGGTCCAATTAATAGAATTGTTGAACAAAGGGCTCATAAGACCCAATGTGTCTCCTTGGGGAGCACAAGTTATCTTTTTGAAAAGAAGGATAGAACCTTATGTCTGTGTATGGACTATTGGATGGTGAACAAGGCAACCATCAAGAATTGATATCCACTCCCAAGGATCGATGATTTTTTTGAATATATGAAGGGAGCAACAGTGTTCTCCAAAATCCATCTCAGGATGGGATAACATAAGTTTTGAATAAAGGAAGAAGATATTTTGAAGACTACCTTTCAAAATTGGTATGGACATTATGAGTTCATTGTGGTACCTTTTGGTCTAATCAATGCACCTACACTGTTCATGAACCTCATGAATAGTATGTTCAAAGACTATTTGGATAAATTTGTTTTGATTTTCATTGGAGAAATCCTAGTTTATTCAAAGTCTATTGAAGAGCATGATAGGCACTTGAGAATAGTTTTACAGTGGCTAAGAGAAAATAATTTTTTTTGGAAGTTATCCAAGTGATCATTTTATCAAGACAGGGTGCACTATCTAGGCCATATTATTGTAGATGAGGGAATCTATGTAGACCTTGAGAAGATCAAGGTGAACGTGGAATTTTTGGTACCTCAAAATGTGTTAGAACTTTGTAGCTTCATGGGCCTTGCAAGATACTATAGAAAGTTTATGAAAGGGTTCTCCCAGATTACATTTCCAATCACATCACTCCAAAGAAAGGGGGCATGGTTTGAACGGACTGAGAAGTGTGAACAAGAATTCCAACTCCTAAAGGAGAGGCTCACAACAACACTAGCACTGAACATCCTTGATCCTAATGAAAGATTCACTATAATCACATATGCTTTAGGAGAGGGATTGGGAGTAGTACTAATGTAGGATGGACAAGTGGTAGCATATGAATCAAGAAAGCTTAAGCATCATAAGGTGAATTATGCACCATAAGATCTAGAGCTAGCCATAATAGTTCATTTCTTATAGATGTGGAGGCATTATCTCTGAGGGAAGCCATTTGAGCTCAAGACAGACCACTTAGGATTGAGATAAATTTTCACTCAACCAAACCTTAATGCACAATGAAGAAGGTGGTTGCAATTCCTTAGTGAGTATGACTTCAGATTTGATTATATAAAAGGAAACTAGAATAGAGTGGTTGATGCTATTAGTAGACAAAGAAACTTGGTAGGCATGATCTCGATATATTCTAATCTAAGACAATAGCTGATACAAAATTTTCTAGTGGATGAGCACTACAAATGATTGAAGAGCACCCTAGCAGAGAATCCATCAGATCATTAGTTCAATGGGTGTGAGATCGAACCAAATTAAATTTTGAGATATCAAAGAAGAATGTACGTTCTAGACTCTAGAAAGTTGAGGAAGTTGGTTCTAGAAGAGATTCATAATGCACCTTATTTAGGACACCCCAGAGTATTGAAGATGATTGCAGAATTGAAAACTCTATAATTTTGGCCTAAACTCAAGAAGGATGTAGTGGAGTACATAGATAGATTCTTAGAGTGCTAGTGAGTCAAGGTTGAGCATGCACATCCAATGGGTCTATTGTATCCTCATGACATACCTAAGTATAAATGGTGGGTGACCAGTATGGACTTCGTATTGGGGTTACCTTTGAGAAAGAATCTACATGATGTTATCTTGGTTGTGATTGATAAGTTGACCAAGTTGGCGCACTTCATCCTAGGAAACCTAAAAGATGGATTTTTGACCCTGGCGAAGAATTTTTTCTAGGATATCTTCCACTTATATGCACTACTAGAGACTACCATTTCTAATAGATACACTCGGATGACCTCAAGATTTTGGATGACCTTGAATGCTGCATTGGGAACCAAATTAAATTTTAGCTCAGCTTATCATCCTTAGATTGATGGGAAAAAAAGAGGGTGAATCAGGTAGTTGAAGAGCTCAAAATGTATTGCATGGACCAACAATATAAGTGAGAAGAATACTTACTACTAGTAGAATTTTCTTACATTAAATATTATCACACATCTCTAGGTTTGGAACCTTTTGAAGCTCTTTATTGGTGGAAGTTTCAAACACCTATCAGTTGGGATAGATTAGAAGAAAGGATCAAAGTAGGACTTGAAATTCTCAAGGAGATGGAAGAGAAAATGAGAGTTATTAAGAGTTGACTAAAAGAGACGGTAGACTAATAGAAGAGTTATTCCAACAAGAGTAGAACTCTTAGATAGTTTGTGGTAGGGGATAAAGTCTTCTTAAGAGCTAGGCCTCATAAAAGTTCCTTTACCTTTGGAAATTATTTGAAGTTTTCCCCAAGATATGTGGGGCCCATTTGAAGTCTTGGAAGTGATCAATGTAGTTGCTTATAGACTTGCTCTACCACCTACTCTAGCTTGACTTCATAATGTGTTTCATGTTTCTTTGCTTAAGCCATATCATTTTGATGTAGCTCATGTGCTTGATTGGGAATCCTTGTAGGTACATGACCTAGGAGTGGTGCTAGTGAATCCCATTATTATCATAGATAGATGGAACATTAAATTGCAGAGCAGAGATATTGCTCAGTTAAAGGTCCAATGGGATCAGTATCAGAAGACAATGGTACTTGGGAGGATACGGAAGAAATAGAACTCTCCTTCCCACATTTACTTTCTTACAAAGAGACTTTGATAATTTTATTTGAAAATTTTGGATTGAATATTATAATGTTTTGGCTTGGAAATAGTATGATATGATGTTGAAATAGACATATATGCTTAAATTTTGATTAAATAGACATCGGGACGATGTCTCTTCCAAGAGGGGGAGGATGCCATAACCCAATTTTTATTGAATTTAAATTATAGTTTGATAAATTGAAATATTGAGGAAATTTGTTATGTTGAATGAAAATTTTTGATATCTTTAGAAAATTTTGAAAGATGTTGACCATCGTTTGACTATGTGATCTTTTGAACTATCATATACTTTATCTTGATTGAACACTACTAAGGAATTGTGAAATTACAAGTGTGTACAATTGTATGATAATAGGTTAAAGGATGAGATCATAGTTGAAGTAGGATTGTATAGGCAGATTGAATAGTAATCTTGATGGAATCTGGGCACACACACCACAAACCACATGATGTTTACATTTGAAATTTCATAATAGTTGATTATACCAACTTGACTTGACATGATTCATTACTTCAAAAATAAGATTGTGGAATGATTATATATGTGACTTCTTATTCAAATTATTTATTTGAGTCATATGTTTTTGAAATTTAAAAGAGAATGGTAGCATGATTAATTTTTTTTTATTTGTATGTAATAAAAAGGCATGATTGAAGGATAAGAAAATTACTTCTTTTGAAAGCTATTATTTGAATAATAACAAAAAAAATTTCTTTGCTTGAAAGTGATTCCACACTACACTGTTATACACATAAGATAGTGATAAATAAAAGAATATATATGTCTATCTATATATAAATGTATATATACATATATATGTAAGCACACAAATATAAACACAAATATATATATTTACATAATAAAACTCTTCAAAATTGAATTAGAGTTCGAATACATCAAACGATGTTAAATTTTGATAATAAATGATAGTATCATAGCTGCATGCACTCGATTATGGTAAGTTATTCAAGTTTGAATAGTGGATGGCCAAACTTAATGATAATTAAGGAGGAAATGACTCCCATAATGGTTCAAAGAGGTATGTGAAATATGTATTCCCATTTTGGTAACACAACATATTGGGGAAGGAATTGGCCCAAGTCTAATAGTGGTGACAAAAAAATAATGAAAAATCAAATTGAGTACATCAACTCATCTATAAAAGTAGGAAAGAACTTAGCAAAGCCACAAATAGAGGGAAAATTAGTCATTTGATGCAGTTTATGCTTGAATATTGCTTTCAAATTTGATCAAAACTTCCATTTTCCTTTAATTTTGTTGATTTCATTCAAGTAGAAGGAAAGATATTAGAAGTTCATTCTCTGCAAGCATAATTATCTTGGATCAAGGTATTTTGTTTGAAGATTGACCATTTATTTTTCTTGAAGCTTGTCACAGGGGCCTTATCTATTGTGGTTTGCATGCACCATATATTTTTATCTTGCTATCAGTATGATATCCAAACTAGGCTAAGCCTGTATGAAGTATTTGTTTCACCCCTTCATTTATTTCTTGCATGTATCTTTAGGTTACCAATTGATGTAGTCAAGGTAGGAGGGCCCAATTAAGGACTGTCTAGCCTTGCAGCCTAAGTTACTAACTCCATGATCACAACAAATATGCAACATAAATTAATAGCTAATCCACAGAAAGATAAAATATATATATGAACATTGGGCACAAGATTTATCTTGGGAAAACGCTAATAGGGAAAAACCCAACCTTCAAAGCTCATTCCTCATTATATTATAATTTCAAAACACATTACATATACCTCTCAGGCTTAAAAAATTCTATGCCACAACCTAGGGATTATAAATATCTTAAATGATAACAATCTTCATCAACTCTTTTAGCTTTGCTCCACACTCTTGCTCTGAGATCTTTCCCGATCAAAATACTTCATAACCATGCTTCATACTTCACACTGTTGAGCACCTTATTAATCCCTCTCCCTTCTATCTTTTGTAACAAATCCTCTCTCATCTATTTATATCATCTACAAATCATCTAACCCTTAACATTTCGGCCTAAATACAATGGCTAGTAAGGTAACGCGTAGACCCAAATAGGTGAACCACCAAAAAATAAACAATTTATAATGCAAACCACCCAACGTAAGCCAACACAAAGAAAGGACCCAAAAAAATATCCTCGAACATGAAACATCTTCAAAATTTATTCCTTGAAGATCCACAACACGCTACAACACCCTATCGACCAAGAACATGGAAAATATGAACTCACAAAAAAATTCACCAATCATGAGCATAAATATCAATGTGGACCAACAATACATGATTTGAAAACATATATGAGCATCATGAATCACCAATGAAATGTCCACAACAAATCAAGCTACCAGAATCACATCCTCCTTCTTTAGAAACACTAACTAGAACAATTGAACAACCACTAGAACATAGATACTCACAACTCAATCAGATCTTCATGCAGATCTTTGAAACTTAACATGGAGATACTAGATGTACTCAACAACAAACCCTTTAATCCACAACCTTTGATTATCAAAATACTGGGCTAGCCATGATTTTGGCTAAACTAAACCTCACTACATCTCTTGACAATCTACAACTTATTTTATCACAATTTTCTCAATATCCTCGACATATACAGCCTTAAGACATTAATTCTAATAGTGTCTAGTCACTAATTTCAACTCCTTAGCGTCTAGCAATAAAATGTGATAATTTGGTACTCTGCAACTTCATTATCAATTGCCTCAATATCTAAATACTTCTAGATGCCCCTACATCACCAATACATGTTTAATTAGATTAAATTTGATAGCTAATAGTTTAGTTTTTATTTTACAAATAAATAAAATTTAAAATTGTATATCGTCAACCTATAAGGGTTTGAAAGATATTTTCTAATGATATTCTCACTATTATGATTACCTTGTTGGCTATTCCAAGTGGTGAACCACAACCATATGAGTTCAAAGCTTTGACCATCATTCATAGAATGATGTTTAAATGTCATTATATTTAAGCTTGTTGCCTCATTCCTCTTCAAGGAATGCCAAATGGTTATATACCATTCATTTTAAATTTCATTTAGTTGGCTTGATCTTTATGATAAACTATCAATGAAGCATCTATTTATAGATTTAATCATTCCTCAAAATGATTTCCATTATATTGCTTCCATGTGATGTTCGCAATAATTATTTTTTACCAAACCTCATTGTAGGCATAATGTTGTTCTTCTAAATGATACCCTGATTATCCCATGGCTCAAATGTCACAAAGGCCGATGATCAAAAAGAATTTGTGTCAACCTTAGATAAGGATATTATTAAATCTAAATACTTGTATGACTGACTAGTCATTCTTTAGATTGATGGTGATATTGGGTAAATACTTACATTATAATTGAAACCATTAGAAGCATGATTTTTCACCAAACCTAATCAATGATAGAAATTTCCCAAATTCATATGTTTATTTTTTTTTCTAAAACAACAAAGAAATGTAGTTCAATTCTTTTAATTGCATAAGAGATATAGTGATGTTTATATATATTGTATATTAAGGTTGATAGAAACACTGATCAATTATATATCAAATTGATTAAATTGAAACTACTAATGAGATACATTGGCCCAGTAACTTGTAAACTTCTGTAAAAAACTTTTTTTTTTATGCATACTGCATTTTTCATTATTCCAACAATATTGTTTTGATACAAACAACACCTTAATGTGTGGAAACCTTTCAAAATGAATCATTTTTTATTTCTTTAAAAAAAAATTTTTTACATCAAGATTGTAATACTATCAAACGATATGACAATCTGTAGCATATTTTTTTTTGAATGAGAGAAATTTGTTATAATGTTTTTTATTTTAGAATGTATGCACAAATTTATAGCTTAAGTTAGCACATATATGTTTATGCATATAGACTATCATCTATGTACATACACATACTTGTGACATACCTTCTTTTGTTACTTATTTAACTTATTCTTAAATGAATATTGATTTATGTTGAATGTAATTATGTCACATATGTTTGAAATGAATGTACAATGTATTGATTAGATCCATTGAAGTATTTTGTTTCAAAATTTATTATGTTATGGGAATAAGTAGACTAAATTACTTTTCTGTAGATATGTGTGTAAAGAATATTCTCTTGTTAGAATAGAACAACAACACCTAAGTAGGCTAGAGCACCTTAGGGTAGATGCTGCTATAGGGTAGATAGTTGCTAGGGAATAATGGTGTTGTTGAAAGTTAGCTTCCAAGATGGGTTCTAAAATGGAGTTCAGAGAGTATAGGTTTTTTCTTTATCCAAAACCTACCATTTGTTGTTGCAACTTAATTTTTATGCTTGGCCAAGAAATTAGCACATTATGTATGTATGGAATTTGTGATAAAAATCTCTACCATTCCTAGCATATATATTTTATTTTTCTAATCATAGATAGAGATGCATGATGATGTATAGGAATGCACTAGATTCCACCTTGCAGATTGTTCTCTTGCTAAAATTTCCATGCAAGGTCAGGTATTCTTCAAGTTCAAAGAATTTCAGGGAAGTGTAAGCTTTGTGGCTAGGTGATAAAGTGCTTCAACCCATTTTCTCATCCACCAATGGAGGCGAGCATCAAGAGTAAACTTTGGATGTTTTCATGATTATCATGGTCTATGATGTAACCTTGATGCAAAATTTGTAAATTGTATTGACTTTGAATTTGAATTTGAATATATATATATACATACATACATACATACATACACACACACACACACACACACACACACACACACACATATATATATATATATATTTGACTCATTTTAATTAGACATGTGTTGCTATGATTGAAAATAGCTACTTAGTTATGTCCTTTTAAAATTAAATATTCATAATGTCATTTTCATTAATATAAATAAGTAATAAAATTAAAATGCATTATTAAACATAAACAAGTATAAATACAAGGTCATTTCTCATAATTTCGCCTAAGAAATCTTATGAAGCATCCTAACAATCTATCTAAGCAATTTCATGAGATCAATAGGATTCAAGAGCTAATTATCACATATTTGGAGAAGCATTCAAGATTCAAACATCATGTCAAAGTCTTCAAGAATCATGTGTGTTTGTGAGATAATATTTGTGATGCAGGTTTTCATGATTCAACCAACCATTCAAAGACATTATCTCATATCAAGATTAAGAGTCAAGATCAACATCCATTTGAGCCATTTCACACAATTTTTCAACCTTCATTTCAAGTGTTGTGTGAGTTGTAACATTGCATTTGTTCATTCATCATTCCTTCATGCTATTTCATTTCATTTCAAGGTTTAATTACCAAAAAGGGGTTTGACCAAGGCAAACCCCTATTCCCTAACAAAAAACTAGTTTTCCCTCTTGATGTGTGTTTGTAGATCTAGGTGAATTGAAGCTTGAAGATTCTTTGAAGACAAAATTACAAAAATTGTGAATTTTTTAAAGATGTCATCTTCACTGAAAATCACCTATAGGTCATAATTTAGACTTTTGAAGTTGGAGAATTAGACAAGATGAAAGCTACAAAAGATCTCTAGAGGCTTTAGAAATATCAAGAAAACCCTATTATTGGGAATAAATCACCAAGCATATGAGTCCTAGTACATCTCTTTTTCCAATTACCTACAGATCCTAATAAGTCACCAAAAGATTCTAGATTCTACCCCAGATTCTTGTAGTAGGACTAAATCACCCAGCTTGGAATATCAGTCCCAACACACTTCAAAAAATAGAATTTTAGGGTTGTAGACCTTGCTTTGACTCCATCATTCTTTCAGGTATCCTTTTGTTTCATTCTCATTTATCAATCTAATTTCATGCTCTCAAGTTTCTAGGGTTTTGTGCATAGATTTTCCATTTATCCTTTGAGGCTTCATTTAATGGTGAACTCCCATTTAATCAAACGAGGAAACCCATATTCCTTCCCTTAATTGAGTCACTTGGTTGAGGGATCTTGGTTTCCTAATGAACTAAAGTGTGAAATAGGTCCCTAAGTTCCATCTCCCAAAAAGGTGGACTCCTATTTCTTTTGGTTCATTTTGGTGAACCCGACGTTTGAACCCTTAAAATTTTAATTTGGAAAAAAATGTAGTCCTAGATATAGATTACATTAACTTTGCATTATATTTGCATTAGTTGAATTTCATTTAGGGCTTCTAAATCTTGCATTAGTGAAAATTGCATATAAATTGCATATTTGCATCTTTCGTCATTCAATTTCATTGGAAAATTGTACTTGAAAATAGTCATTTGAAATACAACCTAGAAACCTTAACATCAACTCAAAATTTGTTGAATCTGGTTAAAAAAACCCTAATCTAGGACTCATTTGCTCACCTAGGTGATTTAGTCCCTATATAGGTTGTTTTTCTATATTTTTGGTAATTTTGTGCTATCTTTTTTTCACTATCTAAACCTTCTAGAAACCACAATTAGGACTCATTTACCAATCTGGATAATTTTGTCTCAAATTAGGATTGAATTTGCATTTTATAGCATTTAACAACTTCATTTTTCTGCTTCTTCTTATTGTTAACAAATCTCTATTTCAATTTGTTGATTTCCCGTTTCATTCATTTCATTAGATCTATCTTAATTTGGATTCATTTCAAGTGCATTTGTAAACATAAGAATTGGATTTAAATCATATCATTTATCTTTCTTTCACTTCATTCATCTAGTATTCATTTATTTTCCTTTGTATGAGCTTTACATCTTGGTGTCCTATTGGTCATACTATAGTGAGACATAGTTTGAGACTTGTGTCATCCCACGATAACAAAATCATCATGGATCTTGAGTTATCTAGCTCTTCCACTTATAGTGTTGACACTAGTTTACTAGGTATGGACCATAGCCTTGACAACTCTTTACCTTCAAGTAGTATAATAAGTGTTAAAATAGTGGTTACTAGTGTCCCTCAAGAGAATATACTCCAAATCCATGAAGAATTGGAAAACCTACAAAACTTAGTGAGTACTGAAAACACTTCCAACACTACTATTCCTACCATAGAAAACATACACCAATTGATTGAAAGTGAAAAAGGAATAGTGATTATGTGTAACTTAGCTCAAGTTTTTGGAAAGCATCTTGCCTCAATGACTAGTGCTCAAACTTCGAAAAATTCTCAAAGTAAAGGAAGAACCCAAATTCCTCCTATAGTCGTTTCCTCTATTCCTACTTACACCAATCCTCAAGTTACCAAAATGATGTAACCTACTCGTAATGTCATTCCTACCTTTGGTATTTCCACTAGCAATCCTTGTACCTTTGTGGCATCTCATGTCATATCTCCTACCACTTTACTTCCTAGAAGTATTCCATTCACTTTCCCCTCAAACACATATACACCTCCACCATATTCACCTCCATTTTGAAACATAACCAACTCTTACAAAATGCTTCATCCCTTCGATGATAAATTTCCACCATAAATCAAAATCATAATGGTGAACCTTCATACTATGTCAAAAGAAATCCCTTATCCTTGGAGATATTAAGAATGTTGATGCCACAAGGTATAGAGATTCCTAGGTATGAGAAATATGGAGGGAAAGGAGATCCTTCTAAACATGTTTCCACTTACACCAGATTTCATCCTTGAAGATAAGCTTTTGGCTAAGCGTTTCCCTAGGTACTTGAAAGATGCCACTCTATAATGGTTTTCCTCATTACCAAAACAATCAATTCGTTCATTCAATGAACTTGTTGAGGCATTTATCAACCACTTCCAAGTGCATATGACCCCTAAGATGACCTTAGTTGATTTGATCAGATGTAAGAAAAAGGATGATGAATAGGTTATTGACTTTATTTCACACTACCAATTTCTTTATTCCCAAATTGACATAAAGATTCTTGATCCTCACCTTCAACAAATGTTCATTGAGAAATTACAAAATAAGATGCAAGATAAGCTTGGCATGATGAAATTCCCTTCCTTTGTACACTTTTGTACCACCCTTCATGATTATCAAAACTTGTTTAGTAGTCATGAAACAAAACCCACCTCTAGTCATCTTAAAAAGTTAGAATCTGCAACTCAAAACAATTACCAACCTTTTAGGGAAAAAAAAGGCTTTCTTCAACTAAATCCACCTCAACCAACCCAACGTGTTGATACCCAAGTGGTTTCTATAAGATAGAAAAATCCTTTTACATTTGGGGATATGGATAGACAATTTACTCCCTTACTCGATACCCTCCATAACATCATGTTACAACTTCTAGAGAAGAACTTTATTTCCTTACCTCCCATTAAAACTCCTAATCCTACTAATCCATTACCTCCCAAATTTAGATCAAATTCTTATTGTCATTTTCACCACTAAAATGGACATGATATAGAAGATTGTAAGCATCTTAAACACATGGTGCAAGACCTCATTTATTCCAATCATATTCAAATTGGTGGTGTCAATGATTGAGGTAATAAGTATATTTCCCCTCCTAAACAAAACATGCAAATATTTACCAACCCCATGCCGACTAATAATAAATTTCATTTTCCAAAGCTAGTGAAACTAAGAATGATGTGATGAATGTTGGCATAGATGATGACAACATGGATACTAATGAAAAAAGTCCTATGGATAGTATGTTGGATTGATCAAAATTCAACCTCATAAGGACCAAACTAAAATACCTCTTGATATTTATTTCTCATAAAAAGATATAATTGGAAAGGCACCTTATATGGTCCTCTTTACATAGTCGACTGAATTAATGACAAGCCCATTAATGAGATATTAATTGGTCCTATTTGTGGAAAGAATGTGATCACTGAAGAATTATTACTTGTGCATGAACTATATCAAGATACATATGAGAAACCAAAAGCATGGATAAAAATGAATAATGGTTTTGTGTTCCCTACGATAGGTTTGATCATCCTTCCTTTAAAATTTAGACTGAAACAATTAGATGTCTAATTCTCCATCATCTCAATGTCGAATCAATTTCATGTGAAGCTTGGTTATCTATGGCTACGCTCGATGGAATTCATCCCGTTGGTTGTGCATAAATGTTTAAAGTTTCCCTTTGACAAAGAGATCATTACTATACACCATAGTAGCTTTAATCCTATTTATTCTCATGAGAATTTTTCATTGGATCTCTTTTGGCCCAAACCTATTGATTCTATAAGAACTTGTGAAGATTTCTTTTCCAAATCCTATCAAAATTTTAAGGAAAACTGCATAGTAGAGTTATCCTTTCAAAACATGCCTCAACCCATGATTGAGGCCCCCTATCCTTGAAGAAACCATGATTAAACCAAAAACCCTTCCCAATAACCAAGACCAACCTTTTTTGATCTCCTACAAACAACCAAGAGACAACAAAAACAATCTTGTCATGCCTCCTAAGATAAAAAATAGTTTACAAAGATAAAGAGAAAGTGGTTGAACAACCTCCCATGGTTCCTTTTGTTATTCCTCTAAGAGAATAAAAGAAACCTATGGTTGATAAACCCACCCCTACACAAAAAAACATGAAAATGATACCAAAAAGAAATAGAAATTCTAGAGAGCATAGGAATCAATGTTGTGCTATTGATCGAAGTTTAAACAAAGAAAATAACAAAAAAAAAAAAAATCCAAACTCAAGTGAAGCAATACATGATAAGTCTAACTCTTTTCCACAAAAAAAAGATCCTATATCATAACCACAATAGGGATTAACACCTTCTTTTGAAATTATCATTTAACCTCTTATTGTGATTAACTTGGATGATGATGATGAGATTGAAAATATTGATGAAGAAGTGCATAATGAGTTGAATACATTGTTTTCCTCTTCTATGAGCTTAAATGAAAATTCTCCTAAGAAGAGTGTCGAACTTGGTGCTTCCCCTAGTTTAGCACTTTCTATTGTCCCTTTAGCTAGTTGTCTTCCTTTTGCATACAATGCACAAGATTGGGATGTGGATGACCTACTATAGGTTGAATCAGATGTTCCTTACTAGTCATACCTTTGGTTTTTTTTTTTCATATTATGTGTGTGA
Organism: Sequoia sempervirens; assembly: GCA_007258455.2. Taxonomy (NCBI): domain Eukaryota; kingdom Viridiplantae; phylum Streptophyta; class Pinopsida; order Cupressales; family Cupressaceae; genus Sequoia; species Sequoia sempervirens. The sequence goes on along the minus strand of VDFB02193867.1, from coordinate 523,046,803 downwards.
TTTCATGTGCGTAATGTGATCTCCTATACTATTCTATTTTATAAATATCCCTTTCTTTGTGACATTCATCTATTTGTATCTACATTCTTCTATATGTCATAAGCCTTTATCTTTTCTTTGTCTTCTATTTTCCTTTTGGGAATGATGCAAGGCATCAAGACATTTAGGTCTCTTACATGTTGACCCAAAATATTTTCTTTTTTTCACTTTCTATGTGTCATTCTTCTTTGATCCATGAGTATTTTTGGAATGATGATGTTTCTGAACTCTCTATAAATAACATTGTAGGAAAGACATACTGACCCCAAATTTGTGGATCAGTTATGTGATTTTGGGATTTCGTTTTTGGGGAAACCCCTTTTAATGACATAGATTTTTTGGAAACATATATGTGACATTGGGATTTCTAAATAATCCCTCATGCCCTCTTTATTTTTAGCATTTATTAGTTGCAACTTTAAAGTAATTTCTCATAGCACAATGTTTAGCAATTTCTTTAAAGTAGGGGCTTACATTGGCATTATTCTTTTGCATATTAAAAATCATGTTTCATAGTGTGGTATTCTTACTTCATGCAATACATATCTCTCTTGGTGATGACATTGGGAGTGATTTCCTTCAAGATTTCGATCTCTCTTAGCATGTTATATTCCTCTTAGTGGTGTGAGGTGACACACTGCATTCCCTAGGTTGTGAATCTTATATTCTTTGATTGGTCCTCTCTTGGAGACATTAGGAACAATGTTTCCTAGGTTGAGACCTTACATGAACTAAGAAAAACCCATTTGAATGTATCTTACACTATTTCACATTTATGATAATTGTTATATGGCCACCTTACATAACACACTTTCCTTGCCCATGGATCCATCCTATTTCTTCATGGGTGTTAGCATATGAAGTTTTGCTTGCCTCGTGGATCCTACTATTCATGTAGTGTGATACATTATCAAAATTATCAGGAGGTATAGCTTCAGTATGGTTAGTATGTATGACATCCAATCATATGTATGACTTTCCCATAGCCACTTGCTTGTTTGCATGGGCGCATACTAGTCACGTACGTATGTGTTTCACTTGGTGATCACCTAGTGGATACCATATTCCACTAGCCCATGTGAGTGCACATTTTGTTTGTTTATTGGACATCATGTTCCACTTTTAAATATTTTTTTGGATAGAAAACTAAGGCTTGATTCACATCGAGTTGCACAAACAATCAAGGCTTTATCCACCTTCTCCTTTTCTCTTTTCTTTCTTGTTTGTATTTGATAATGTATGCTTGTACCTTGTTGTTGCTTCATACACCATTCAAATGCATGCTATTTTGTGCCTATGTTATTATTCTATAGGATCTTGATCCTGATGGCTTGATCATCCCTCTTGATCATTTTCATTCTATCTTGCTATCATTGGTACACTTGGACCCTTCTTGATGCAAATTTGTCTACTCTAGTCTGAGTTTGACACAAGGTCATCCTCTCACTAATGTGGGGGATAAATGTAGTGTAGGAAAATGTATTCCTTTACATGTTCACACTTTTTTGGTTCCTCCTTATTAAAATTAGGTTTATTTATTCTTTAATTGGTCCTATTTTGCATCCACAAGCCTTATTAAATGCATTTTTTTGAGGATAATCCAGACACTGAATAAATGGAAAATCATAATTTAATATTTGAGGTTATTTGTTCTAGATCTAGTGATCTAGGACTCATATGCCACCTTGGGTGTATGGGTCCCACTTAAGTCTTAGGACCTGATATTAAATGTTGCATTGAACTTAACACTTCTTGTAGTTTGTGTCCTAGGTTTAAACAATTGGGACTCATTTTCCCAACTTGGCATATGAGTCTCACTTTAATGTGGAACTATTTTAAATAAAATTATTGGTAGGATTTTATTATCCTAGATCTTATGTCGGTTTGTAGTGTTGTAATTTTTGGAAACTAGGCATGAACAAGTATAAATATAAGGTTATTTCACATAATTTCACCTAAGAAATCTTATGAAGCATCCTAACATTCTAGCAAATCAATTTCATTAGATCAAGAGCATTTAAGAGATCATTATGAAGAATTTGGAGTAGCATTCAAGATTGAAGCATCATATCAAAGTATTCATGCATCCTGTGTGTTTGTGAGCTAAATTTGTGATGCAGGTTTTCATGATTCAAGAAAGCATTCAAAGAAATTATCTCATATCAACATCAAAAGTCAACATCCACATCCATTGGAGCCATTTCACATAAGTCTTCAACCTTAATTTCAAGGGTTTGGTGATTTATAACATTTCATTTGTTCATTCATCAGTCCTTCATACTATTTCATTTTATTTGAAGGTGTAATTACCAAAATCCCTAACATAACAACATTTTTCCCTCTTGATGTATGTTTGCAGATCTAGGGGAATTGAAGCTTGAAGATATTTTAATGAAAAATTTGCAAAGTTTTCAAAGTTTTCAAGAAGTTTTCATGTTCATAGAAACTCGCCTTTAGGCCAAAATTCAAACTTCCATACTTAGAGAATCAGACAAGATGAAAGATACAAAAGATCTCTATAGGCTACAAAATATCAATCAAACCCTAATACTAGGACTAAATCACCCCTCTAGGTGTATGAATCCTAGTACAACTCTTTATCCATACTATGACAGGGCTACCTAATCCCTTGCCCCCTAAGGGAAAAAGGTGAGCCAAAAATAAATTATGATATGCTGCTCCTTACAAAAAATGAAGGGAAATAACTAAGACCACTATTTGTTTCTCGTGTGTTAGGCTCTATAGGGACATGGATACCTTTTTCTCTAGAACCCACATCCTTTTCCACTATAACCAAGTTATTTTATAGGTTCATAACCTCTACCATAAATTCTTTTAGATTTGGTGATTTCTCATGATCACACTCTTTATATGTGGATGTATAACTTGTGTTCTCTTCTTCATGTGCTTTTGATGACTCAACTTGTGTGTATACTATGTTTTTTTCCATTTCCTTTCTTTTTTTGTGTGTAATATTGTATTCTCCCATGAATGTAGGTGTGAAATGTAAGGAACCCCAATCATCCTCCAATAACTTGGTGACCTTTTCAATATGCTTTTTTTTTTCTTTCTCTTGCATAGGTTCCACTTGTGTAGTTGGTGTTAATGTTTTTAAAGGATTTTCCTTGTATTTCTCAATGTGTAAACTTTCTAGTTTAGGGTCAATTTTGACTATACAATTTTTTATTGAAGACATATTTCATTTTACTATGAAGGGTAGAATACACCCCATTCATTGCATTAATACAAGGTCTACAAAAGAGAATATTATATGAAGCATTATTAGGAATGACATGAATTGGAGTTTGCAATATAGCCTTTCCAAATGTAATAGGTAATGTGATCACACCAAGAAGTTTTTTTACTACATTATCAAATCGACAAATAGATAAATATTTTGGTTGTATTTGGCTTTTGTCTACTCCAATCATATCTAAAAGGTTTATGCTATACACATCAAGGGTCGAGCCATTGTCAACAAGGGTTACCTTTATAACCTTCCTATTAATATTAGCTATTATCATGAAATATTCATTTTGTTTTTGCATTTCCAAAGGAGGAAGCTCACTTTGGTGGAAAACAATGTCTGCATTCATTCATTGAATTAGGGCTACTATATCATTTTTTTCACATTAGGAGGGATAGGAACTTGTTGTAAATAACTTTGAAGCATGTTATGATAACTAGGTGAGTCTTGAATAAGATCCCATAAAGATATCTTAACATGAGTGTTTTTAAGTTATTCGACAAGATCATACTCCTTACCACTCTACTGCAAGATATGAGGTGCAGGTGGGAGATATGGTCGAGGTAATGGAAGGGATGTTGCATTTTTTTATGATTTTTGATTGTTTCTAGTGCTATATGGATGAGCAATTGTATTATAACCTAGTTGTTGTAAAATATTGTGTTGAGGTGGTCTTAGGATAAGAACATATTTTTTTTTATCTTGGTGTTGGTTTGAGGGTGGGTAGAGGATAAGTTGAGGCTTAGGAGGTCCAATAATTAAGGGAATTGTAGGATATTTAAGAATTAGAGGACTCGAGGGAGATCTAATTTTCATAACCTCAAAGGACTTATCCATATGCTAATCATATTCATCCAATGAAGCCACTTTACTATTGTCAATGTTTTCATTTTCTTGCACCATGATATCTTCCCTAGTAGGAGAGATTTTAGTAGAGAAACAAACTAGATGTTCATGAAATTCAATGGTTGGATCTTCTAAAATGACTTCATGACTAGTAGGGGATTTATCAACAGTTGGATTTTCTTGCTTATCAATGATGGCATCCTCTTGTTTAACAATATTTTCCCAAGTAGGAGAAGTAGGATAAGAGAAAAAAATAGGATTCTCATGACTGTCATTGATTGTATCTTCTAATACCAAAATATATTCTTCATAAATAGGAGAGATATTGGGAGAAGACCAAATTTGATTGTGATGGTTATCCACTATTGTATTCTCTTTCACTAAAACATTCTCATAAGTGGGAGAGATTTTGGGATAATGACTAGCATGCTTGTTGATGGACTTTTTCTTGGAATAAGTGGAAAGGAAAGATACTAACATTTTTGAACAAGACAACTGAGAGAGGGATGAATCAGTTGTAACAATTTTAAGCTTTAAAAAATTACACTAGAGATTAAATCTATTATCATTCAAAAATATTTTACTCTACTATTATGATTAATCATTAAGTGTATAGGCAAAAACTAAAACAAGAAAAACAATACAAACAATAACACCAAATTTATGTGGAAAACCTAATGAGGGAAAAACAATGGTGAGGATTAGATCACAATATAGAGAATATCAAAACCAAATACAAAGGCTCACTACCAAAATAAGACTTATTGTTTAGAATAGGACTAACTGTCCAAAAAGAGTTAAGCACCTAGAGGGCTCACTGCCACAAAATTAGAAAGAAGATAGAATAGATTTATTATAGCGAGAAAAAAAATCGTAATGCAACAAAAACTTCCACCACAGTTCACTCACACACTTGTAGACATGCTTGAATGATATAGTACACTTTCAACTCACTACCTCCAAAAACTCACCACTAAATTTGGCACTGATCTACTCACACTTGCATCATACACACATTTTGACATCTATCTCACATCTATATTTCTCTTGCATCTTTCATAAACATCTCAACCCTTATTTACATTTCCTTAAACTTTGAAACTCGTCTAAAGTCAGCCACACGCCATTGCTATTTACAAATTCAAATTAGGTCAATTCGAAAACATTCCATGGTGGAATTAGAATGAGGGAAACCAAAAAACACACTTAATGAGGACATAAATAAGTCCCAACACATTTCAACAAGTATCTTTAGGAAGAACCTTAGTAAATATGTTAGAAATCTAATCCTTTGTAGGCACATACTCAAGATTTACTTCATTCTCCATGACCTCTCTCAAAAAGTGATACTTGATAGATATATGTTTTGTCCTTGAGTGCATCATTGGATTCTTTGAAATGTTAATTTCACTTGTACTATCATAGAAGATAGGAATGGGATTATCATACATTACTCCAATATGCTTCATTATCTATCTCATCCAAAAAAAATGTGTGCATAAAGATACTGTAGCAATATACCCAACGTCTATATTGGATAAAGAAAAAAAATCTTGCATTTTACTTGACCATGACACCAATCTGCAACCAAGAAAGAATGTGCCACCACTTGCACTTTTTGTATCATCAACACAACCTACCCAATATACATGTGTATAAACACTTAGTGTAAATTTAGTATCCATATGATACCATAAACCATAATCTGGAGTGCCATTCAAATATCTAAATATCCTCTTAACATCAACAACATGTGTTTCTTTAGAGTCTTGTTGAAATCTAGCCACAAGACAAACCACATGCATGATATTAAGTCTAGTAGCAGTTAAATACAATATTCTTCCAATCATAGATCTTTATTTTCTCTAATCAACCTTATGTGAATCATCATCTTTACTAAATTTTCAGCCAGTCACCATAGGATTTCATACCAGTTTGGAACCATCCATCCCAAACTTCTTCAACATTTCTTTTACATACTTTGACTATGAAATAAAAATCCCTTTTTCTCTTTGATTGATTTTCAACCTAAGAAATAAATTCATCTAACCAAATATAGACATCTCAAACTCTTTTTGCATCTCTTCAGCAAACATCTTGCACATTGTTTCATTTCCTCCAAAGATAATATCATCAACATATACAACTACTAACAAGATTTTTTCATTTTAAATTTTGAAATAAAGATTTCTATTTGTTGTACCTTTATTGAAACCTTGTTGAATCAAATATTTTTCTAACCTTGCATACCAAGCTCTAGGAGCTTGCTTTAATCCATATAAAGCATTCTTTAATCTACAGATCATATCTAGTTGATTTGACAACTAAAATCCTTCAGGTTGTTCCATGTAGACTTCTTCTTCCAACTCACCATCTAGAAATGCAGACTTTTCATCCATCTCATAAACTTTAAAATATTTATAAGCAGAAAGATCTAGAAACATTTTGATAACTTCCATCCTTTCCATTAGAGAAAAGGTATCCTAAAAATATATACCTTCTACTTGTGAGTAACCCTTACACACAAGCCTTGCTTAATTTCTAACCACTTCTCCATTCTCACTCAACTTGTTTTTGAGTACCCATTTTGATCCAATTATGTTTTATCTTTTGATCTAGCAAAAAAATCTCATGTTTGATTCTTCTCAATCTGCATAAGTTCTTCTTCCATAGCTTTCGTCCAATGCTAATCTTTACACACTTCACTCATTGTCTTAGGTTCAACCTTAGAAAGCAAAAACAAAATATTTCACTAGTATCAGTAGCTCTACTTCTTATCAATACTCCCTTTCTCTTGTCTCCAATTATTTATTCTTCTAAATGATTCTTTTGCACATATTTAGGTGTCTTTGGGGACACCACCAGAGCCTCTTCTTCTTCATTATGTTGTTCTTCAACAACTTCGACTTCTATGCAATTAGGTTCAGCTGATACATAACCATCAACTTCAATTGAATTCTTCAATGCTTCATCAATTTTGACATTTGTGCTCTCTACAATCTTTCTTAGAATTTTATTGAAAAATTTGTAAGCCTTGCTTCTATTAGAGTATCCAAGGAAGATACCCTCTTCACATCTAGCATAAAAATTCCCTAAATTTTCTTCATCTCTTCTAATATAACATTTGCTTCCAAATACCTTGAAATACATGACAATAGGAATTCTTCCACACCATAGCTCATAGGGGGTCTTAGTGTTGTTAGCCTTTTCATGAACTTGATTTAACACATAAAAAATAGGTGAATAGATAATCTCTAGTAAATTTTTGGTAGACCTACCTATATTATCATTGATCTAGCAGCTTCTTGAATCATTATTTTCTTTTTTTAAACAATTCCATTCTGCAAAGGAGTTTTAGGAGCATAAAACTACCTTCTTATTCCATGAACTTCACAAAACATGTTAAACTCATTGGAGGTGAATTCACCACCTATATAAGTCCTTCAAAATTTTATTGTCAAATTTTCTTCATTCTCAACCATAGAATTATATGCCTTGAATTTATATAATGCATAAGATTTCTCTCTAAGAAAAGTAACCCATGTATATCTAGAGTAATCATCAATCATAAGCATAAAATACATGTCATCTTGTAGGCTTCTCACTCTTGTATGACCACAAATATTGGTATGAATCAAATCCAATAGTCTCATAATGTAGTATATTTTTCCTTTGACCTAAAGCAGTTTCTAGTTTTCTTTTCAAACTAACAATCCTTGCAAATAGCATTAACAAGCTTTGCAATCCTTGGTAAATCTCTCACAACTTGTACAACACTGATTCTTATCATATTATCAAAGTTCATATGACAGATCATCTGGTGCCATAACCAATTGTCATTAATATTAGGCACAAAAGAATTTCCATCAACACCCTTATGTTTATAAATATTTCCTTTAGATTTATTTCCATAAATGATCTATTAGACACTAGGAACACTAAGAGGGGGGGGTGAATTAGTGTTCTACAATATTTTATTTTCAAATAAGATCTTAAACTATCAACAACAACAACTAAACCCTTAACAACATTCATAGTATATAAGTAGAAGTAAAAATGCAAACACATTAAGGAACACCATAACACCAATATATTTACGTGGAAACCATATTAGGGGAAAAACCATGGTGGAGATTAATCCAAAAAGTATACTTTGTTATATGTATGAAAAAAGGGGAATGTACTTGCATTCAAGCACACTGCCTAGAGCTCACTACTCAAAAGAGAAGGCTCACTTCCTTACAAAATATATTTGATATTACAACAAAATTTTGAACTAGAAAATAGCATTTACATATGATTGGATTTAGTTCCAATGAAGCACACAATCAGATTTTGGATCTCTTATCTAGTCGCACTTCTGATCTGCTCTGCTTTGCATAAAAAAACCCTTCTACTATTCAGATAGATCTAATATTACTTCATATGACTGTTCTATTCTTTTTCACTCTTCTTGATCCTTATGCACTTCTCACTTCATCCAACCATATCAAAATGATTTTTTTATCTCCTTGATATAGCCGCTAATAAGAATTTCATTATATGTCAGCTTCAAAACAAAACATAATACTTTTATTTATATTGGCCCAAATCATCAGTTAGAATTGATGTGTACCCACACAAGTAGACTAGACTATATTAGGGACCCAAAAAAAAGTTTCAAACATAAAAAATAACTAAATACATACTCCACATACATCCACAATAGGCCATATAAAACATGTCGGCTATAATGAGAGAGTAAACCATGAATCATACTACTAAACCTCTTAACTTGAACTCCGACTAATGTGACACCAAAAAAATCACTTGTAGGATAGTATACATGCTAGGAAAACTTCCCTGGAGATCCACACCACAAAATAGTGATTTGGTGAAGTGATCAGATTAGCTTGTCAACTAGATGTTATGTTATTCATTCTTTCTGCTAGTAGATTACAAAATCTTACTTCCCTTGCCAATAGGAGCAATACTAAAACTGTGGACCATACTGCTAACTCTAGATGCCATCAATGACAACACAAGTAGCCAAAAAAAATCTCTTCAAATCAATATGCCAATATAATCACTATTCTAGATCCTTTCTTGATTTCACATCTATCATCCTCAAATACAAGATTATATCATTTACTACACACCTGTCCAACACTCAAGAGATTATTCCTTAAATCCTTAACATAATAGACATCATTAGTATTTTTCTTGCCATCAAAACTTACTGAACCTATCCCACAATTCTTAGCACTAGTATCATCTCCAAACTTAACAAAGCCTCCATCATATTTTTCAAGTTTAACAAACTTAATTTTATCACCAATCATGTGATGTGAACAACCACTATCAACAATCCAATAGTTCTTTTATAGAATAGCATGAAGAGGATAGATTACAATATCTTCGACATTCTTTGAAGCACTTTCCTTCACCTATCTTTTAGTATTAGTAGGAGTAGATTCATCTTTTATAGCCAAGAACAACCATTCATTATCATCAAAATCTCTATAATTTGATTTTTCATCAAAAATACCAACATCTTCATTCACATAATATTCTCCCTTAATCATCTTCCCTTTTTTTCCTTTTCCTACTCTATATTTATTCTTCTTATCTCTTTTCAAACATCTCGAAGCATAATGACCTATTCCTCAAACTAAAGAATTTAAAGGGTAACTTCCCTTCATACTTATTGGAGCCCTTTTCCATTCTTCTTACAAAGTTAGCTTCAACTTCATTGAAGTTCTCTTCATCTGTATCTTTAGCTCTTGTAGCCATGAAAGTAGTTTCTAACTTGGATACATTTCTCAAGGTAGGATTTCTCATTTCAAATGATGTTGGAGTATCCAAAATTTGATATTTAGTATAAGTTTTATAATCTAAAAATTCTTCAAGAGAAAATATCTTTCCACTATATGCATCAGGGAGAGTTCTAAGAATCATCTTCACAATCCTGGATTCATTCACTATAGCACCAAATCCTTGCATTCCATCTACCAGATCATCCACTCTCTATACATAGTACTTATTATGTTATATCTTCAAACATATGCAGGATCTTGAATTGTGCCTCCAGGTTCTGTAGCTTTGCTTCTTTGACCTTTTCATCTCCTTCATGAATATTTTCCAATGTATCCTAGACCTCTTTAGTAGTCTTTAGATTTTGGACTTTAATTAATTCAGAATGTGAAAGACTATTCTTTAGAATAAACTTTTCCTTATTATTTGCTTCATGCATCTTGATCTAATCAGCTATACTTGGACCATTAGCTAGAGCAATATATGTAGTCTTTTAAGCTTTCTTAACATTATATCCATAGTATTCTAGATATCCTTCTATCTTTGTCTTCCAAAAGGAATAGTCAATCCCATTGAACCTAGGGCACTTAATAGTGATCTTTCTCACCATCCTAGACCTTCCTTAAGTGATTAAGGTCTTCTCCAAGGAACCAAGCTTTGATACCAATTGTTGAACAAGATAATTGAGAGGGGGTGAATTAGTTGCAACAATTTTAAACATTAAAAACTTCCACCAGAGACTAGATCTATTATCATTCACAAATCCTTTACTCTAATAATATGATTAATCATTAAGTGTATAGGAAAAAGCTGAAAGAAGAAAAAAAATACACTCAATAATACCAGAGTTAGGTGGAAAAACCAATGAGGGAAAAACCACGGTGAGGATTAGCTCACAATATAGAGAATATAAAAACTAAATACAAAGGCTCACTGCCAAAACATGACTTACTGTTTGAAACATGACTCACTATCCAACAAGATTTAACCACCTAGAGGGCTTACTGCCACAAAATTATGAAGAAGATAAAAGAGATTTATTACAAAGAGAAAAAAAATCTCAATGTAATATAGATTTCCACCCCAATTCGCTCACACACTTCTAGACATGCTTAAATGATAGAGTACACCTTTAGCTCACTACCTCTAGAAACTCACCATTGAATTTCACACTCACATCATAAACACATTTTTTTGTATCTATCTCACATCTATCTTGCTCTTGCATCTTTCACAAAAATATCAACCCTTATTTATATTGTCTTTAACTTTGAAATTCATCCAAAATTGTCCACACACCATTTGCATTTAAAAATTCAAATTAGGTTAGTGCCAAAATATTCTATGGTGAAAATAGAATGAGGGTGGCCAAAAGACACACTTAATGAGGAACTAAATAAGTCCTAACACGCTTCAACACGCTCCCATAAACTTCTTGAGTAGTGTTTAACACAAGGTCAGCTAAAATCAGTGTAAAGCACATAAATCAATTAAGCACACACTACATTAATAGGATCCAATTTTCTAGATAATAAATTTCACTTGAACATGACCTCATCAAATTACCCCGAGAATTGTATGTCATAAAAACCAAACAAGAAGAAATCTAAAACAGCTACATTTCTCTCGAACCTCGACTAGATACATAGAAAAGAACAGTCGAAAACTAGTTAACATAACTTAGATTGTACAATGATCCAGAAACCCAGAATATGCATATATCAACTTTCAACAACCATGAAAAATATATTAGATCCTCATTAGCATAGGATAAAATCCCAAAGAAAAACTCAAAGCAAACACTAAATACCTGTAACCTTTCATTATTACAATTTTCTCAATTTATCCTTGACATGTATAGCCAATAACCAACATTCATGACATCAATGACAATAGAAACTAGTTGAAAACTAGTTAACAAGTTGACATCCATGACAACACTTCATACTTGCAACAAACATTGTGTGCCCAAAAATGAAAAGTTATTTTATCCAACTTAAGAAAAATTTCATGAATGTAAACATTGTGTATCAAAATTTAAAAAGTACTTTTATCCAATTTATGCAAAGGGTCAAGAATGTAAACATTGCGTATCCAAAAGTGAAAAGTAATTTTATCCATATTATGCAAAGCTTCATGAATGTAAAACTTTTTAGATCTGATTATTTTCACTACTAAAATAATTTTGGAATGATTAAAAATGACTACACTAAATGGATGTTTAAGCCTAGATGCATAAAACAAAAATTCCTAAAAATTTCTAGACTGATATAGTGGGTTATCAATAGTTTTAGGAAGTGTAAAAATCCATGAAAAGAGCTTAAAAAAGATGGTTTTAAGAGGCCCTAAAGGACTCATTCGCCCATGGGTTAATGGCTCCCAATTCAAGGTTTTTAAAAAATAAGAAATGCAATTTTTGAGTGATTATATGTTTTCTCTATTTCACATCTCAAACTATAACTTTTTTAACATGATTTTATTGAATTTTATGTCTAAGTTCAAGTAAATTTAATGACAAATGATGAAATATATGACACTTTTTGAAATGAAATTTTGACTCAATTTTTGAATGTAAATGAATGATGATGCAATGTTATGTAAATGCTTTACAAAATGATTGAATTTTTTTCATATTTTCTACATTTTAAATAATGCAAAAATGTAATCCTAAATGAGATGTAAATTAATGCAAGTTAAGAAACCCTAAATGAGATTCAATTTAATGCAATGCAATGTGGATGAATACAAAATCTAGATCTAGGGCTGAAATAGGCTCCAAAATTAGAAAGATATAATGCTCAAATGTCAAGTTCACCAAAATGAAATAAAGGAAAATAGATAGGTTAATATGGAATGGAGAAAATGGGGTTATGATGGACCTATCTTCCTCTATTTCATTAGGAAATGAGATCCAAAAAAAAAATTCTATTACAACCCTTAGGTGAGTCAACTCAAGGTGTGAATCTTCAGATTTCTTTTTTGTGTCAGGACACTAGTCCTGGTCAAACAACACTTTGGGGAGAAAAAATAAAAATAGTAAACCAACACCAAATTACAATCTAATTCGGGTGGGGGCCCTAGCTTGGTTGGCTAAGTAATTCCATTGCGGCTCGGCTGGTCACGAGTTCTAGTCTCCCCCGTCCCGTGGTACCGGAGGGCGTGTCGCACCAGCGCTGCCAGTCACGTTATAAAGTTTACCAGGTGCACTGCAGTTTATAGGGGGTCGTGCTACCCGATTCCTGCAGTCTAAAATAAAATAAAATAATTTTTTTAAAAAAAAAGTACAATCTAATTCTTGGAATAGGAAGATTAAATTCAATACTGGTAGAACTAGAAAACAAAATGTAGACCAAATAAGGGCATATTTGAATGTTCCTTTCACCAAAAGTTAGTTTTTGAAATTGATCTAGGACTCATTCCCCTAGGGATGAATGGGTCCTGAGTCATGGTTTTTTTGCAACCTTTAGAAGCCTCTGCTATAGATCTAAATATTCCAATTTTCCCAAGTTTTGGGTTCAAAAAGGTGGAAATAAATTTTCTAGATGAGTTTCCATGGGATGATAACATTTATGACATTTTTTAAACTTTAACATCTTCAATTTTTCTCTTAAAAGGGTCTTCAAGATTTCTTGCACCTAGATCTACAAACACAACATGAAAGTGATTTTTTTTTTTTTTTTTGTGAATAAAAAAATGAAAGAGGGAATGACAAGTGAACAAAGCAATATTACCACTCAACAAACCATTGAATAAACCTTGGAATATAGATCTGTAACTTTCATGAAATAGCTTCAATGGATGTGGATCTTGAACCTTGAATCTTGCTTGAAATAGTTCTTTGAATGCTTGATTGGATCATGAAATCTACATCACCATACTAGCTCCAAAGAAAAAATGCTTGATGCAAGAATACTTTGACATGACAATTGGATCTTGATTGTTGTAATAAAACTCTAATAATTCTTCTCTTGAATGCCTTTGATCACAACCTTAGTTCTTGACTATTTGCATGAGAACTCTTAGGATTGCTCTAAAGATGAAACTTAGTGAAATATCCCTATATTTATGGGTATGTATCCTTAATTTCTTGAAATTAAAATATCACAAGCTCACATTAAAATATAGATTTGAATATGTTCAAATAATGCCAAAAACACAATTTAAATTTATGTCCTAAGGTCAAGGGAGGACTCACTCTCCCATGGGCGAATGGGTTCTACGTTCGTAAACCTAGGACACATACTAGTCAATGAGAAGTGTTATGCTAAGGTATTAATGAATGTGGGGTTTCCTCTTCAAAAAATGTAATAAAAGAGGCTTGGTGAATGAATTAAAGGGCCAATTAAGGAATAATTAAATTCAATTAATTAAAAAATCCCTAAATAAGTGTGAAAGTGTAAAGGGATACACTTTACAACACTAAAATAAGGCACAATTATGTCCAAATTGACTAGGAGGGCCCAAACAAGTGTGAAAATGTAAAAGGGATACATTTATCTACACTACAGTTGGTCCATGCAATACATTCAAAGGAGATCCTCTAGTATCTAATTAACTCTCTCTATTTGACCGTCGATTTGAGGATGATAGGTTAAACTAGAATTCAACTTAGTTCCCAAAACTGTAATGAAAGTTGTCCAAAATTTTGATTTCATCTAAGTATCTCTTGTGGATATGATAGTCTTAGGAAATTCATACAAATGGAAGATCTCTTGGAAAAATTTCTTGGCCAAGGTAAACAAACCATCCGTAAGGTTCCCTGAAATGAAATGTTCCACCTTAGTCAACTTATTGACTACTACCAAGATGAAATCATGCATGTTTTTACTTAGTGGAAACCCTTGAATAATGTCCATTCTAATGTCACTTGTACTCAAGTATGTCATGAGGATAGAGAATCCCTTTTGGATGCACATGTCCATCCTTGACTTGCTAACATTCCAAAAATATGCATATATTTTCAACTACATCCTTCTTGAGTTTAGGCCAAAAGTACTAATATTTCAACGTTGCGACCATCTTGATAACTCTGGGATGTCTTGGATAAGGTGCATTATGAATTTACTCAAAGAATTTTTTTTTTAGATCTCCAAAATTTGGAATATACATCTTCCTTTGATATCTTACGATTCCATTTGATTTAATCTCATACCCATCAAATAAATTGTCTAAGGGATTATGTTCTAGAGTTTTCTTTACTCTTTCATAGTGCTCATCCCCTTTCCTATGTTGCATCAACTACTACCTTAGATTCAACCTTGTCAGGGTCATAGCTACTAGATGTCTTCTAATAAGAGTATCTACTATTCTATTCTCTTTTCCTTTAATGTATTCAATTCCAAATTCGTACTCAATAAGGAATTCCAACCACCTTATTTGATGTGTATTGATATTTGGTTGGGTGAAGATATATCTTAATCTGATAGGATACATTTTAAGCTCAAATGGTTTCCCCAAAGGTAATGCCTCCACATCTGCAAGGCATGCACTATTGCAGCCAATTCCAAATCATGTGATGTGTAATTCATTTCATGTTTCTTTAGCTTCCTTCATTCGTATGACACCATTTTCCCATCTTCATAGCTTCTTTCTCATATTATGTTAGAGGAATCCTTGATTATTTCCTTAGCATGACAAAGAATTGTATATGTAGCATGAAAAAGAGATAAAGATTAGTTCGACCATAGTACTATAGAGTAAAGAAATATCTTACACAAATATAAAATTAGAAATAAAATTACAATACATATAATATATGACAATCCAAAAGAGGCATGAGGAGGGGAAACAAAGGGAATTAAGAGGGCAACAAGGAATATGAAACTAAATTTTTTTATTGATTCTCAAGTTTGTCATGAAGAGGGAAATGAAGGGAATGATGAGGGGTAGCAAGGAATATGACGCTAAGAAATTTTTTATTGATTCTCAAGGAGTTATATGCAAAAATATTCTAGGTCAACCAAAACATCTTATAGATGCTAGAAACTAAGGTAATTTTTATTGATTCTTAAGTTCATGCTTCTAAGAAAGGGAGTGAAAATGAGTTTTGGTGCTAAGGAAATAGGAGACAATTTTTAAATAGTCAAGAACATGGATATTAAAGCTACATGGATAGTTTTTAATTCTTATTCTTATGAAAGTGTATGGAAAAAATTCAAAGTCAAGAATGTGAATATTAAAGGTGTAGGGACAACTTGTAATGATTTAACATTCATAATGAGCCTATGGTTGTCCTATAGTCACTAGGACTATCCCAATAGACTTATGATACTCCCAATGAAGCAATTACTATTGTAATTATATTTCTATAGTGAAGTTATGAAAGTCCCAATGAATATATGGCTATCCTAAAAAAGTTATAAAAGACATAATAATTTAAAGCCCATCTTAACAGTGTTATGACAATTATAATGAAACTATGAGTCCTAATAAGCATATGAATGTCCTAAATAGCCTATGACTATCCTAATGAGTTTATTACTGTCCTAATGAACCTATCATATTCTAAGAATGTAATATAAAGTCCTAATGAATATATTAATCTCCCAAGAAAGTTATGAGAATATTAATAATGAATTGATAAGGCAATTGTAATGAAGTTATGATAATCTTATAATTTTAAGAACTAATCTCTATGTCTTATCTGTGCATACATGTATAAATCATTATCATGCTAATGAAATGACTAAAGAATATAATACTAAATGAGCATGAATATAACTATCTAAGAGAATATATAACCCAGATGTAAGGACACAATTCACTCTAAAATGTAAAGATCTGTCACAAAGGAAGCTTGATGTATAGTGATATAGAGCATGATGTTCGTAAAGTAAGGGTAACTCTAAAACTATGACATATTAAGATAAGATGAACATGTGATCTCTATGCATGTGATATAATGAATTAGATGCAACAATATATCTTTTATGGTTGTATTATAATAATGTTTATCTTCATTATGTTACCAATCTAGTGTGAATATGAGTAGTGCATTTGATGTGAAATTAGATGGAGCCTACAAATTTTTGTGCCAATAACATTAGAATGAGAATCCATTAATGTCCTTTCCACACATGATAAATATGAGAAAGAAAGGTAAGAAAAGGGAAAATATGAATGTGAAAGATAAAAAAACTGGAACCAAGGGCATTTATTCTTGTACACTTGTAAATATTGAATATGAAAATTCCCTCTCAATAAACAAGGACGAAAATTAATCTTCTAAGTAAGGGTATGCTGAGTACTATAAAATTAATGATGATTAATATGATGCATTTGATTATTAATGAATGGAAGAAGAAACTAATATGATGATTATGATGTAGTTTATTTAAATTTTTAACTTAAGAAAATAGTTGTCTAAATGAGTATTAGTTTTGCACTCATAATTTTGAATACTTAGCAAAATATAATACAAAAATCAACATGATAAAATTAAAGAATTATTTTAAGCATGTATGATAACAAGTGATAAAGAAACATAATAAAATGAAGGAAAATGTATAACACTATAGACATAGAAAAAGTATCCCTTTTTTCTTGCTTGATATGGGAATAATTGATGATAAATTGGATTTAATGAGTCCTTGATTTGGTGTTGTGTGGTGTTTTACATGTCCACATTAGGTCTTGGACCCTTATAAACTGAATAAAATACATTTATCAATGTCTTGTGTAGGTGTTCTAAAGTGTTGTAAAGGACTTTCACACTTTTTTAGACTAATGAACCCATTTTCCTTTAATTCAACATTATAAAATGCATTTAATTGCATCCTCACAACAATCTAGAAGACTTGTAAAGTAAACTTAATACTAATCTAGTGTTGTAATGTGTCTTACACATTCACATTGGATGTTGTGCCTTTCTAGGTTGTATGGACCTCATTATAATGTTGTAAAGTGTATTTAATCACACTTTCACATTGAATTTTGTGTCCCAATTCCTAATTGACCTTTACATCATCATTAATAGGACCCTATAACCCCATATTGTGCATCCTGAGGCATAATTTTATCAAATACCCAAAGAAATCAACATAAGAACTGAAATTCCTCATTCCCCAGCATTCCAGTTGTCAAAAGGGCCCCTCTAGGACTAATTCACCCATCTAGGAAAATAAGTCCCTTCCAAGTTGAACTAATTTACCCAAGGTGAATCAGTCCCATTTGGGTCATTTTTGAGTTTTGAGTAGGAAATTTTGGATTTTAAGTTTATTTCTCCTCCATGTCAGCCTTAGGGATCTAATTAATGGAAAAATAAGGTGAAATTCCTATAAATACAAGTCTCTAAACCATAATTCACATCTCTTAATTCCTTTTCACATATCTTTCATCATTCATTCATCATTTTTCTTCCATATCATGCCAAGAAAACTAAGGTTTGATCATTCCAAGTTAGTCAAGACCAATTTTTAGACATTCAAGGGCAAAATCTTCATGTTTTTTTGCAAAAATTCAAGATCAATATTCATGGAAAGGTATTATCTCCATTGCTTCATGCATCATTACATTCTTTTTTTCTTTTTGGTTTAATTACCTCAAAGGTGTTTGACCAAGGAAAACCCCCATACCTTAACATCTAACATTTCTCCTTCTCTTCTTGTGTTTTTGTAGATTTAGGAATCTTGAAGGCTTGGAAATCATTAAAGATCAAGTTGCAAAGTTATGGGAGTCATCTTTTTCCTTGCAAGCTCAAAATATCACCAAAAAGCCACTTTTAGTGCCGAAAATCAAAATTTTAGAGGTAGACACTTGTTAAGAACCGAAGAGCAAATCAAGGGCTTCTATTTCCAAATTTGAATTTTTAGAAATTAAAAAGTGGACTGATTCACCATTTTTGGTGAATGATTGCCACTTATAGGCTTGAAAAAGGTTTTTTGCAAAATTTTGATACCCTTTTATCTGAAACAGGCTCTGGAATAGTTTCCCAGATCTGGGACTAATTCGCCCAAAATGGTAAATGAGTTCTAGTAGGAAAAAATTTTAGCATCAAAAACATTTCATAAGTCATTTCCAGCCTCCAACAAGATCCTAGGTGCACACTTTCTATTTCATTCATTTCCATTATAGTTTGCATTCATTTCTAAGTATTTTTGCATATCATTATGTGTTGTTCCAACATCTTGCATTTCAATAGTCTTGCATTAATAATATTCTTTCTTTATTATTTTTTTTCATTTAGGACATTACCTTTAGACACATTTTATCCATATCACATTAATCTTGAGTGTAGACATTGCCCATTTTGGCTCATTTCTCTCCTTTCAGGTGAAAAACCCTAGAAGTGCAAGAGAAACCTATGGTGCTGAAATGTCTGTCTCCAAGCACATTCATAAAGACATGAAATACCTTCTGTATACACCTAAAAATGGTCTAGATAATCTAATTAATTAAATACGATTTATTTGATCAATTGAATCCTTTAATTCATCTACTATTAAATAAATAAAATTATTTATTTATATAGTTCACATTTAAATTCTTCTATTGTTATCATCATTCTATCTTAATTAAATAAACAAGTTCACATACTTTGTTTTATTTAATTATTATTATCGAATTCTTCTATAATTCTATCTTAATCACATCATCCCATCTAAATTAAATAAAGAAGTTCACATATATTGTTTTATTTAGTTATCTATTTTCTTCCATCTTAATTTAATAAACAACTTACTATAGTTTGTTTTATTAAATTAAATATCCTCTTTTGCTAAAATTGAATAAATACAAAATATTCAAATAAAGGAATATTTGTATAGCTAATTCCTCTTTTCACTCATCATATGCACCTACCAAATTATATATTTTCAATATCTAATTAATTCAACTCAGCCTTCACAAACAAATTTGGAGACAAATTGGAGACAAATTGCAGGAAAAAATCATCTTCTTCCATTGATTCTTCCTATGCTTTGGTTGAATGTTTTTTTGGGGAGGAACAATCTCCATAATCATCTCAGGCTTCTAAATCTTTCACCAATGAATACTTCAAATCAAATCCAAACCTTTGCTTTGCAACCCCTTCACAAACATGTTGTCGAGAATCTATAAATACAACTGCTTTCTATAGGAAATGAATCCCAACTTTGTGCAATCTTACTCTACAGAAATAACATTAGAGAAATTGAGCATTTGAGCATTGAGAAAATAGTAATTAGCAATCATATAGCAATGGTAATCATCGCTTTTCATTTAGTTGCATCTTAGTTTACAATAGTTTTTTTTATCAGTTTCGTTTCAATTTCAGCTATAGTATCATCACCATATCATTTAGCAATCATTACATAGGATTATTTTCTTGCATATTCATAGCATCTCATTCTCTAGATTGACATTTTAATAGTCACAGTGCTTACACAATTTGAGAAAAATAGTGATTTAATAAATCTTTGGAGATAGAGAACAATATGATGCTTTCAATAGGTTTCTTGCTTCTATTAGATTAATTTTTTGTTTAAATATATTGATATAATCTCTTATTGATTGTGTTTGAACATTATTACATTACACATATTTTACTCACACATAAATTGGTGCCCACTGTGGGGCTCAAAAACCCTATTTCTAACATCTTTTTCTAAAAGGTATGCTTGTAGGTTTCTAACATGTTTTTTTTAGTGTTATCGAGAGTTTTTACAATGCATACGATAGATACTTTAGTGCATCTTAGTACTATTCTAGTGCGTCCAATGCATGCAACCCCTATCCTAGTGCATCCAAGTTTATATTTCACTAGTTAGGGAGTTTTGTTTCAGTGCATTAACCTTCTCTTTTAGTGCATCCATGAATATATATAGTGCATAAAACTTTTATTATAACACATTTACATTCTATTTGAGCACATATGATAACTATTGTGGAACATCTGAGTATTTTGTAGAATTTTAAAAAATCTGAGGACTAATAACTATTTAGTGTGTTCTAGGTGCAAAATATGCTTGTCAAAGGTGATGGTCAGAAACATTTACACTAGTCAAAGAAAAAATTCAAAAATTACTAATGGTGTTTGTAGGGATTTAATTTCAATTATTGTTTTTCCTTTGGTTAAGATAGTGCATCTAGATTAATTAAAGAAATAGTTTGAACCCCATGTCTACTATGTTTCGAAAGCAATAGGCTTATGCTCTCCCCTTAACTAGGTGATCTGAATGCTAGACTTACTATCTTGCTTTATTAACACCTTTACAAGGCATTCTATAGTGGGAAAATGTAATCAACCTATGGGAACAACCTAAGTGGGAACAACCAAAGCTAGATTTTCCAACCCACTCTAATCAAAAGTGAATTTGGGGAAACCCACAATTCAACGAAAGTTTGCAAGATAACCATCCCAAAAATATTTGTTCTAAAGATTGGGAGGTATCCTAAGGGATTTTATCATTTTCTGCTCTAAACAGATACTCTTTCTACGAAATTTAGTGTATAATCCAACCGTGCTAGTTTCTGAACACTTTTTATATCATGATGCAAGAAAAAGGAATAATCTACCCCTAAGACACTCACCATATAACTATTAGAGACCCTGGCCAAAAGTGGAGGATTCAACTTTGGTTAAGACTCAGGAAAGGCAAAAACATGAGTGCCCTCCACAGGGTGATAGGGTTGTGTGAGCTAACATAGTTGTAAGTTGTGGGCTGTGATATTCTAAGTGACCTACTTGACAATTAGAAAAGTGTCTGAACTATCTTTATTTGTGTCAAACCTGTGGAAATTGAAAGAATTAGACCTAATTCTAGAACACTCACTACATGTTTAACACATAGAATTTGAAACAACTGTTTACAATTTAGCTTTAGTGTGTGAAGTTATTTTCAAAGGTATTGTCCAATTAGATCATCAAACTCCAAGATTTACAAGAAAAAAACCCCTCCAAAATATTCATTTGGTCAAAAAATTACAACCTGGAATTAATATTTTTACTAAGAAAAAGTAGAACAAGTGGACAAAACTATGAAAATATTGACAACTCCTAGATTAGTGCCATCAAACTCCATTTTAATGCATATACCCAATCTTTTAACTCATCTCCCTTGTCAAACCAGTGCATCAAAAATTTGTTTTAGTGCATCTATCCTATATTATAGCACATCTACACTTAGTCTATCGACACATTCACCCAGAATTTTAGTGCATTGAACCTCTATTTTAGCACATATACCCAATCTGTCACCACATCTATCTAGTTTATCAGTGCATGCACTCTGTCTGTCAACACATACACCCTATTTTACAGTGCATATAGCTAGTTTATTAGCCCATTCAGCTAGTTTACCAGTGCATTCACATTTTTTTTTAGTGCATCTAAGGTCTATTATAGCGCATCCAGTAAACAAAAAACCAGAGAGTTATCTTTCCCATCAATTAGACATTTAACATCAAAATTTGATTTTTTATCAAAATGGAAACATTTTATCAGTCAACACAGTGTCTCAAATTTGTGAAAAACTAAAATTTTCAAGTGAAACAATTCCAAATTAAACCAAGATCTTACACTTTTTAAGTGACATATTATCAAACATAATTCTTGATTATTAAGTTAAGTTTCTTTATCAAGATTTGTCATCCTACAATCATGAAATAAAGAAAAATATTCATATTTTGACTAAAGCAAAATATTCATATTTTGACTTAGTCTTACCAATAGAATTTTTCATCTATTCAAATTAGTTAATATCCTTGGAACTCATCCAAACAAAAGATCAAATTTTAGTGAAAATAACAACACTTGTATGCCAATTTTGACAAGGTTACAATGGCAGAAACTTAGAGAGAAAGAAATTGAAACACTAAATACCATGGCTGAAGAAAATCCCTTTCATAGATTCCATCAAAAATACAAAAATAAAATAACTGAAGAGGACATTCAAACTGCACAACAAGATCCTAACTTCCACCAATTCATGGAAAAAGTTTTAGAACAAGATATGGAAAAATACCTTTTGATGCTAGCTAAACTAGGTGGAAAACTTCCAAAGGACTTTGACATTAATCGACTAAAAGAAGCACCTATAGTAGTTGAAACTGAACCACAAAACACACCAAACACAAATCAAGTGAATGTCCTAACACATCAAATGCAAAACTTGCAATAAAAATATCAAGATATGAAAAAAGGGACAACAAGAAGGTACTCATTATAGGAAATTTGTCCCTATCCTTTTGATCCAAGTGTAGACATGATACAATTTCCTAGACATTGCAAATTCCCAAAATATGAGAAGTACAATGGTAAAACTGATCCAATTGATCATGTGAGGGAATTTAGAACCATGAGTTTAGAATTTTCACAAGAGGAAACTTATCTAATGAGGTTATTTCCAAGAAGCTTATGAGGTCAATGTATGGAATGGTTCTCTAAAATACAACTGAGAATTCGATCTTCTGAGGAACTTGTCAACAAGTTTATCTCACAATTCTCCTATAATATTCAACATGAGATAACAATAAAGGACCTTTACAATATGAAAGAAAAGAAAGGTGAAACATTCCTCTCATTTCTACAATGATGCTGAAGGTTGTCTACTAGGTATCCTCGTTCCATACCTGAAGACGAAAGGATGGAACTATTCGTTGACAACCCAACTGATGACATGAGCTATAGGCTTGAACTACAATGCCCCCTACATTTGAGAAAGTAATTGAAAATGGGCTCAAGATCGAAGAAGCCTTCATTAAAAGAGGGGTAATAAAACACTACAATGAAGGATCAAATAATACAAACTCTTTGAATCACTACAATAACATTGATAAACAAAGTTTTGGCAAAATAAGAGAAATACTGGTAACAATGATGCTGCAAATGAAATAAAAAATGTGAAACCTATTTTTAACTTGATAACAACAACTACAAAGACCAATCAAAAAAATGACCAAAACATCAATCGAAATGTCAATCAAAACAACAATTTGAACAATGGAGAATCTAGACCACAATCATATCAAAAACCATCAAATCGAAGAAGATTCACACCATTAGGACAAACATTAGAATAAAAAATGAGAGAAATTCTTACAGATAGACTTATTGCATTACCTAAAGCAAGAAATTGGGAACCAAGAGTCAGGCCATCTTGGTGGAATGATGCATATTTCTATGACTTTCATAAAAATAAAGGACATAAAATGAATTATTGTATGTAGTTCAAACATCTAGTACAAGATTTGATTGAAAAAAAGAAAGTATTTATAGGACATCAAACGAACAATGATCATAGTGCATTTAAAAATCCTTTACCAAATTATGAAAAGGGAGAATCTTCTTTTGCAAGTAGTAAAGGTAAAAATGTAAATTACATTTATGACAACACTATTCATTATATTTCAGAGGTTGAGAAGAATGATTTTGCTGATAATCAAACTAATAATGTTGGAATCAATGACATCATAGCACAAAATCTGAACCCAAACATGGTCCCATCAAAAAGTCAAATTAATGTCATAAAAAAGCAAGGAAAGATGAGATTCCCAGCCTATCAACGCGACAACAAGGGGAAAATCCAAAGTAATATTGAAAGGAGTTCCATCAAAAAACATTGTTACCTCATCCAATCAATATAACATTGTCGATCAACTATAGAAAATACCAACCCAAATATCAATATTAGAACTCCTTAAAATCTCACCATCTCATAAGGAAGTTTTGGAACAAGCTCTTGTGGCCACCACAGTACCCAAAAATCTAGAAAACTGTCAATTCTAGGCTATGGTGGGACACTTAAGTATGCCTCATTGCCTATCATTTTTTGATTAAGATGACGTATCACTTACTCATCCACACAATGCCACACTTCACATCGAATTCTTAATCTACAAATTATGCAAAGTAAAATGTGTCTTAATAGATGGTGGAGCTGGTTTAAACATTTACACTTTGTAACTAATCTGTGCACTAGGATATTATGATAATGTTATTGATGCCAGAAGGAAAATCACAGTAAAATCCTATGATGAAGAAAAGATATCCTCCAAGGTATTGATTGTGTTTCCTATTCAAGTAGGACCAATTGTGAATAATATTGTTTTCCAAGTAATAGACAAAGAGATGAAATATAATATACTCTTGGGATGTCCCTGGACTCATGAAATGCAAGTAGTACCTTCAACTTATCATTATTTCTTAAATTTTCTTGTCAATGGACAAGAAATCACTATTTCAACTAACTTCAATAGTCCCCAATATTGTAGCACACTTAAAATGTCTCAAGACACTTTTGTGCCACATAATAGGGGAGCAAACACTTCTAGTTCATCCAACAATGAAAGTAAACTAAACATGGTATCTAAATGGGTTGAGAAAAAGGACCAGTCAAAAGATATAAATATTGTTGATTCTACTCCATCAAACAATGAAGATCAACTATATTCTCTATCACAAAAATTCAAAGGAAAGATCTAGTTAAAAGAAAAAGGAATGGGAGAGTATTCAATTGAGCAATCTTTATGTCTTTCACAATTGCTACCATCTCCAAGATCATATGGGCAGCCGTCAATATTAACACAATAATCATCACAACCTACCATGGTTTTGGATGATAGATTTTCAAAGGAAAGTACTTTAGAAGATGAATCTAAAGATAAAGCCATCCCCAATTGGCTCTATAAAGATGAGGAAGCATCTACATTGACAACTATCAACATAAAGACATATCAATATGGAAAGGGAAAAAAAATATTAGAGAAAATGGGGTATGATGGATAAGGACCTATTGGAAAAATAAAAGAGGGAATTGTAGAACCCATTCAACCTCTCACACTTTAGTCAAAAGACAAAAGAAGACTGGGTTATATAGGGGAAACAAAAGAAGAAAACACTCATAGAGTTGTTGAAAGAATCCTTCAAATGTAGGATTGCTTTGAAATAGATTCTAATGAGTATGAAAGGGATTCTTTATCAGAAGCATCATACAAGGTCATATGAATTGATGTCATAAAAGAGTATGCACCCACACATGAGGAGGGACAAAGCTTAGGGACTAAAACCCTTGTTTTGGATCACAAAATATCGATGAATCAAGTGAGGATGGAAAGATATCGAGTGAAATAGATGACCTAGAGGAGAATAATATCATATACCTTGACATGAACACTAACAACTTTGACAACATTTCTATTAGAACCCTTATTACAGTTGACCTTAGCCAATTTGATGACCTTTTACCCTTAATGCATCCTGAACTTATTGACTAGGAAGCAACTAAACCTATCAATATTCTTATCTTTGTGAATGATGATGCTATCATAAATTTCCTTTGTTGTGATCAACTTGACCCAAGGTCTAATCATAATTCTCATAATGACACTTCAGGTCAAGAGGGTGTCAAATATTTTAGTTGAAAAATTGAAAATAGGAATAATGGATCTAATGGTGAAAACCATTTAATGGCAGCATTATATCTCAAAAAAGTAAAAATAAAGAACACATATGACAATGAAAACCTCTTTGAGGCATAGAAATATGGAGATTTGACACCCTTCCAGAACACTATCATGAAAGATCATCATTATTGGTGGAGCCTACATAGTCTATCAATCTTGACACATCAGAAAAATCAAAAACTTTGCATTTGGTAGCATCAATGACTGAACACGAAAATCCTAAATTCACCAAGTTCTTTGAAGATAGACACATTAACTTTGCTTGGTCTTACTTTGATATGTCAAGTTTAGACGCAGATCTTCTAATGCATCATTTATCTGTACCATCTGGTAAAAAAATTGTGAGACAAAAAACCAAGGAAAATGCATATGCATATTGCCTTGTTGGTAAAGGCCAAGCTAAAAATGTTGTTAGATGCAGGATTCATCAAATCTATTGATTATACTAAGTGGATTTCTAAAATTGTACCTATTTCTAAACCAAATAATAGTATCGGAATATGTATTGACTTCAAAGATCTCAATAAGTCATGTCAAAAGGATGATTTTCCTTTGCCAAAAATTGACATTATTGTCAGCTTAACAGTAGGACATGCCATTTTATCACTAATGGATGGCTTCTCAAGTTACAACCAAATCAGGATAGCACCAGAAGATTAGGAGAAGACAACATTCACATGTCCATGGGGAACATTCTACTAGAATGTCATTCCTTTTGGTTTGAAAAATGCAGGAGCTACATATTAGCGAGCTATGGCCACCATTTTCATGACATGATGCATACCTTTATGGAAGATTACATGGATGATATATTAACAAATTCATATACGCGAGAAGGAAATTTAGAGATTCTGGAAAAA
The DNA here is from genome assembly GCA_007258455.2 of Sequoia sempervirens. NCBI lineage: Eukaryota > Viridiplantae > Streptophyta > Pinopsida > Cupressales > Cupressaceae > Sequoia > Sequoia sempervirens. The sequence goes on along the minus strand of VDFB02193867.1, from coordinate 523,019,638 downwards.
ATCTTTACCATATTAGAGAAGTTCAATGTTAGATTAAATCCTAAGAAATGTGTGTTCGGTGTTACATCATCAAAGCTTCTAGGGTACATAGTTTCAAAGAAGGGTATTGAAGTGGATCCCTCCAAGGTTAAGGCTATAATGTAAATGTTTCCACCAAAGAATATTAGTCAACTATGATCTCTATAGGAAAGGCTACAATCAATCAATAGATTTATCTCCCAATTAGTAGATAAAAGTCATACATTCAATCATTTACTACATAAGAATGTCTCTTTCAAATGGGATCAAGGGTGTCAAAAAAATTTCAATCAAATAAAGCAATATATGATGTCACCACCCATACTAATGCCACCTACAAAAGATAGACCATTATTATTATACATTGTAACTACTGAGATTTCTTTGGGTGCTTTATTAGCATAGGAAGATCCTGTGAGAAAGGAACATGCTATCTATTATATCAGTAGGACTTTGAATGGTTATGGGATAAATTAAACCTTCATCGAGAAAGCTCTTTTGGTGGTGGTATTTTCTACCCAGTAATTGTGGCATTACATGTTAACCCACATAGTCAAACTCATAGTGAAGATTGATCCATTAAAGTATTTACTTAGCAAGTCTGCTCTAACATGAAGACTAGCTAAGTGGCTCATTATCTTGAGTGAATTTGATATCTAGTAAGTGGATTAAAGAGCCATCAAGGGTCAAGTGATAGCCAATTAGTTAGTTGAAGCTCTATTACAAAATGATCATCTAATGAACATTTAGTTTCCTAATGTAGACATTCTTACAATGACAACACAACAATGGTGGCTTTATTTTGATGGGTCCTACACACAACGTGGGTCAGCTACGGGAAATCTATTTGTTACACCTCAAGGACATACCATCCCAAAGTACTATAGAATCATGTTTCCATATACAAATAAAATAGTTGAATATGAGGCATTAATCATTAGCATCAAAGTGGTAGTTGAATGGAAGATTACAGAGCTACAAGTATATGGATATTCACAACTAGTCATTTATTAGGTAAATGATGAATATCAAACCAAAGATGAGAAGTTGATACTATATAAGAAAATGGTGGATGATTTTAAAAATTACTTTGCAGATATCAAGTTTGAGCAAATTCCAAGGGTAGAAAACAAGGTTGTTGATGCCATGGCAACAATTGCTTCTCTCTTACAAATTCTAGAAAGGTGAGGTCATTATGAGTATATGGTGGAACAATTGTCTAATCCTACTTATGATAATCATGAATCTCAAACCATATGCCATTTAGCTGATGTTGAATCTTCAATTTATGGAAAGACCTACCCTTACCTAAAAGACAATATCCTTCCTCCCAATCTTTCCAAAAACTAGAAACACAACTTCATCCGCCAAATTGCATGACATAATTTAATTGCTTACATACTTTACCGTGAGATAGATTTGCATGAGGTTTATGAAGGTATTTGTGGAACTCATTCAAGTGGACTAACCTTTCTGAAGAAACACCTCTGTTTGGGGTATTACTAGTCAAATATGGAGAAGGATTCATTCCAGTTTGTTAAAAAGTGCCAAAAATGTCATCCATGGCAACCTAATCCATGCACCCACACAAGAATTGCAACTTTTCACTTCAACATGGCCTTTTTGTCAATGGGGACTGGACCTGGTAGGAAAGATTAATTTGTCATCATCCAATGGACACAAATTTATAATCACAACTATGGAATACTTTACAAAATGGATAGAAGTTGTTCCCTTGACAAAAATCACTAGAAAATAGATTTCTTCTTTCATACTAGATTACCTCATCTATCAATATGGTATCCCTTAGTCTATTGTCACAGAAAATGGTAGACCTTTTAAGAATTAGGATGTTTAGGAACTATGTGAGAAATTTCATATCCAACATCATTTTTCAACACCGTACTATCCTCAAGGAAATGGCCAAGTAGAGGCCTCAAACAAAACTATTCTAAAAATCTTGAAGAAGACTATCAATGATGTTGGACATGATTAGCACATCCACTTAAATCCTACTCTCTGGGCATACCGAACAAACATAAGAACACCTATAGGAGCTACACCTTATGCTTGGTATATGGATTAGAGGCCATACTACCTATTGAGTTTTAGATACCATCACTCTGTGTTTCATTAAAGGGAATTATTTTAGATGAGGATTATATAGTGTCTATACTTCAAGAGCTAGAACTGTTGGATGAATGTCATCGACAAGCTATGAACGATTTGAAGGAATATCAATAGAGAATGACTAGAAGCTACAATCACATGGTAAAACCTAAAGTATTTCAGGTTGGTGACTTGGTCTTAAAGGAAAACCCTCGAAATCAATAGGACATAGAAAAGAAAGGGAAAATAGAACCTAACTGGCTAGGTCCCTTTTTTGTCATATTAGTCTATGGATTTGGAGCCTATCAACTATCTACACCTAAAGGGGATTTGTTTGATGGACCTATCAACAATCTCCATCTTAGGAAATTATATACCTAAATCATCTAGTACATGGTTAAAGTTTTTTGGAAAATGGTCACCTTGGTGAAAACCAAGAAAACAAGTGTCATGATGACACAAAAATACAAAAAAAAATAAAAATAAAAAAGGAGAAAAAATACAAAAAAAATGAAAAAGGGAAAAATGAAAAAAAATCATAAAATTTGAAACAGTGCAATAAAAACACATAATGAAAACCTAGAAACAAGAACTACTTGTGATTAAAGCTAGCGTTTCCATCTATTGGAGGCATGTCTTGGTTGATCAATTTTTCCATCATTCTATTTATCATTTGATAGGAGGACCTCATGTACATATCCTAACAATTTTGTGGTCATGTCTCACCCTAGCTTGAGGGAAAAATCCTAAACTCACTAGGGGAAATAAACTTGAGCTTAAACAAATAGACAAACAATAGTATGACAACACAACAAACACAATGATCATAGTAAAACCCAACATTGAACATATATTGAACATCAAAATATTTTAGAAAATCAACCATCCACGTCAAAAAAATTGAAATCAAATCAATCGAAACAACTCTATATGGATGATATTCTTTTGAATCATGATTTTATTACTTTAGCTTGAATATTCAAATGTTGTTCTTTGATTTTTGTTATCATTTCTTTGGAGCAACTTGATGATGTTTTGAACTAGAGAAGTTAGGAAGGAGAATGGTATTTTATTTGTCTACTATCTATGAGTGAATCATTATTATTGTGTGAATTGTCATGGGACATGCTCTACAAAGTATCATCGATGACATTTTGAATTCACATAGGAAAATGATTGATTCTTGTTTGTTTATGCAAAAAATGCTCAGGTCATCTTAGTTTAATTATACCTAGATGCTTGTGTTCACTTGCAATATCAAAAATCATGAAAGTAGTACTTAGGTCATCATTGGTCTAATTTATACCATTGACGATTCTACTCACTTTCAAAATTTTAAAGGGTCAATGATGATAAAAAGAACAATAAATGGATTGTTAAGATAAAAATTCTTGCATATATAGATTGTAATAGTTAAATTAGATTACATTCATGTTAGATTTGCATTGCAATGTATTTTGTTCCAAAGGCCGGTGAAGAATTAAAAAATGATGTTATCTTTTATCATTAATGGATTGAGTATACTTGACATTAACAAAAAAAATCATTATCATGTAGTTGCATAATCATTTCCATTGCACACATTAGAAATCATTATTATCATTTAAATCATTCATAGATTCCATCATATATTTGCATTTATCATATTACATTTTTCATTTGTGCGTCATATCATCACATCATCTAATTGCATAAGAAAAATATAAAAAAAAAATCATCTACATAATGGAATTTTTATTAACATTATCATATCATACATCACACATTAGACATATCATCATATTAATCATTCATTCATCCACTCATTACATCATATATTTGCATTTGAAATATCAAAAATATAGTGCATTATATTCCATTTACATCATTATGTCATATATCATAGAAACATCATATCCAAAATCATACATATAGATACATTTTCATATCATTTGTATATATACATTATCATAAAATTTCAATCCATGTAAATACTATGGGAATCATGCATCCATACTGTTAGAGTAAAGGTTTTAATTTAATTATGTTGATTAAATTACCTTTATTCCTCTCTTAAGATTTCACTTTAGTTTGCATATTGTGACATTTAATAATTATATTAATTATTAAATTTCTACCTTTTAGGGTTTCTTTAGGGTTGCACAATCTCCTTTTATAAAGATTGATCATTGTATTTTATTTGATTGTTCTGATAATAGATCTCTGTTATTATAGAGCTTAAAACCCTCTCTTGCTTTTTTCACCATTCTCTTCCATGTGACAGGTATCTCTTGCATGTAGGTGTTCTTGGGCTCTAAAGTTGGATCTGACAACTTCTACATGGTATCAAAGCAGATCTAATGCAGCCTATTCTTGTTTTGAATATTTTGGAGCTACGAGGGTTTGATCATGCTTTCACAGTTTTTTGGGTTGTTTTCTTGTGGATCTAGGCTTACTTCATTTTTTGGGTTCATTTTGGGCCCAAACAAACCTCGCAGTTGGATTTGCAGTGCCCAAAAACCCCCATTTTCATATAAAGCATGACCGATTTGGCCACAGTTGATCTAGGAAGCAAAAAAAAATTTGGCCCTAGGGCACGCAGATCGAGGTGAAAATTTGAAAATAATATATATATATATTAAAAAAATTCAATTTTTTGCATTTTTTTAACCACTTCTAATTAAAAAGGTGAGCGCCGTCAGCCAGCAGCCAAGCGGCCACCAGCAGGCGGCAGCCACCGAGCTTAGCTAGCGGGCCACCCAGCCGCCGCCAGCTCTCTACCTGGCGACTGTCCACCGAGCTCTGCCGACTGGCCACCACCGCCTAGCCAGAGCGTCACCCTCCACCAGCGCGCCACCTATGCCAAGACTTTACTCTTAGATCTCTAAGTTACATCGAGACCACCATTCGCTAAGAGCTATACCGAAGACTTCAACATCATTGGCGAGACTCACCAATGTCGTTGGGACTTCTCCCCAAAGCCCTTTGAGTTATCCTAAATGAATGCAGTCGGTGTGACTTTCTCACATCGGTAAGACTTCTTATTGATAGTATTCCTTCCCCCGAGAGTTTTCCTAATGACTTTAAACCAAATGCTATTGGCGATACTTTAACTATTCACTAGGACATCATAGCGAGAACCCTTTAGTTATCCTAAAGACTTCAATACAAAACATATTGTCGGTGAGACTTTAACACATCACCCAAACTTCTTCCCGAATGAAGCCTTTCGGCGAAGGTTCTCAACGATAAGTGATAGAATGGCTTGTCGGCCAAAGGTCTCCATGAGCAGTAAGAGGTCACACCGAATGCTTGTTGTCACATCGATAGGTTCCAAAGTGTAACCGTTCAGTGAGACTCCTCCAAGGTCACAACAACCTGTACAAACACATGGTGTTTCAAATTGCTTGTCAGCTAGACATAGAATATGTCACACCGACTTATCCCTCTCAGAGATTTCAGCCTGTGATGATTGAGACATATATTTCCAACAACCTCCCACTTGACTAAGATCACACAGGCACCTCCAGAGCACAACAAAACTTATTGAAAATCATGGTCACTAAGGCCCATTGAACTGGCATGCCACCTGAACTTGTTTGTGCTCACTGGTTTCATCAATGTATCTACAACATTCTCCAGAGTATCAACCTTTTCCAAATTGACCTTTCCATCCTCAACCATATCTCATACAAAGTGATACTGCACATCAATATGTTTCATTTTGGCATGGAAAGTACGGTTCTTTTCTAGAAAAATTACACTCTGACTGTCATAGAAAATAGTTATTTCCCTTGCATCAAAACCAATGTTAGAACACAAACATTTCAACCAAACTGCTTCTTTACAAGCATGTGTAGTTTCCATTTATTCATCCTTCATACTGGACAAAGTGACTACAGCCTATCGCTTGCTCATCCAGTTCACTGCACCACCATTCATCATGAAAATGTATCCACTGGTGGACCTCCTGTTGTCAATGTCCCCTGCCCAATCAAAATCCACATAGCCATGAATACTGAGAGTCCTCTGTGATTCAACCAATTTCCCATGGTAACACAAAGTAAAATATGAAGTGCCCTTCAAATATTTGAAAACTCTCTTTATAGCATCCCAATGTGTCCTTCCAGAGTTAGCCATAAACTGACTAAGAACTCCCACTACTTGGGAAATGTCTAGCCTTGTACAGACCATTGCATACATGAGACTACCAACCACACTAGCATAGGGTACACTAGTCATGTCCTCCATCTCAATAGGAGATTTTGGACAATCTTCAATAGATAGCTTTGTTGCAAGACTAGAACAACTAGATGCTTACAATCATTCATGCTAAATCTCTCTAGAATAGTCCTGATATACTTACTCTGATTAAGCCAAAGTTTTCTATTTTCCCTATCCCTGGTTAACTCCATCCCCAGAATATACCTTGTTGCACCAAGATCTTTCATTTCAAACTTAGTAGACAACTGAGACTTAAGATCATAAATCATTAGTTTACTATTACCTATGAACAACATATCATCAACATAGAGAGCAATAATAAGCACTCGATCACTTTCAGCTTTATAATAGACACAATGATTAGATTTTGATCTCACAAATCCCAAAGACAATACAAAAGTATCAAATTTCCAGTACCACATTCTAGGTGACTGCTTTAATCCATACAAATATTTCTTTAACTTGCATACATTTTTCTTTACCTTTCTCAACAAAGTGCTCTGGCTGGGACATATAGATTTCTTTTTCAAGATCATCATGAAGAAATGTTGTCTTCACATCCATCTTTTTGATCTCTAAATCATATGCTACTGCAAGTGACAAAAGAAATCTAATGGATGTCAGCTTAGCTACATGAGAAAATATTTCCCCATAGTCAATTCCCTCTACCTAGGAATAACCCTTTGCAACCAATCTTGCCTTATACTTTTCTACACTGCCATCTAGACCAATTTTCTTCTTGAATACCCATTTGCAGCCCATAGCTTTTTTGGCTTCACGAAAGGGCACCAAACTCCAAGTTTTGTTCTTCTCTAATGATGCCATCTATTCATTCATGGCTTCCAACCAAGAGTCTAAATCAAACATTTTAATTTCCTCTTTTACAATACTAGGCTCATCAGTGCTAGAAATCAAGGCATAGGCACAAGGAGAATCAATCAATGAGAACCCATACCTATCTAGTTGTTTTCTTTCATGGGTTGACCTCCTCACTGGCTAAGACTGAGTTTGTTCTTCTTCTTCTAAACTTTCAGAACTGCTTGATCTCTCCTCATTTTTAGGTACATTTTGAATTTTCAATTCCTCTTTCTCTAGTGTCAGAGGAATTAGAGCTACATCCTTTTTATTTTCAGACTTTTTCTCTAGCTGCAGATCCAAGGTAGAAGGCTTCAGCTCACGAAAGATTACACTTCTGTTGTATACAACCTTCTCTGTAATAGGATTCCAAAGCTTGTATCCTTTAATGTTAGCACTATAGCCAATAAAAATACATTTGACAGCCTTGTTCTCCAACTTATATCTTTTCTCATATGGCACATATGCATATGCTTCACAACCAAAGACTCAAATATGTCTAAGAGAGGGCTTCTTACCAAACCATGCTTCCAAGGGGTGTTTTCTCAACAAGAGTAGAGTTTGGAGAATGATTAATTAGGTAACATGTAGTAGATACAGCCTCAGCCTAGAACTTCTCCTCCAAGCCAACACTACTCAACATACTACGTGCTCTCTCCATCACTATCCTATTGAACCTTTCGGCAACTCCATTCTACTGTGGAGTATAAGGTGTAGTCTTATGTCTTTTAATCCCATGGTCTTTACAATATCTTTCAAATTAATCAGAACAAAATTCACCGCCATTATCAGTCCTTAAGCATTTTATTTTTCTTCCAGTCTGATTTTCTACAAGGTTTTTAAATTCCTTAAATTGACTGAACACTTCTGATTTACTTTCAGAAAATATACAAATGCTCTTCTTGAATAATCATCAATAAATGGCACATACTATCTTGATTTAGACAAAGAAGGAACATTCACTAGACCAAACATATTTGAATGAATATAATCTAACAAACTAGAAGATTTGTGAGGAATTTCATAAAAGAAACACGGTGCTGCTTTCCATATATACAATGTTCAGAGAATTCAAATTCCATATTACAATCATCAAGTCCCTCAACTAGGTTTTTATTCTTCAAGGTTTTTAAACCTTTTTCTCCTATGTGGCCTAACCTATGATGCCAAAGCATAGTCTTCTCTGCTGGAAGTTTTACTTCCATAGAGTTTACATAATTAGGGATATTTCCCTCTTTACCTCCATGAATAGCTTTCAGTGACTTTCTAGAGACACTATTACATTGAACATGTGCATCCATCTTGTATAGGGTACCAATTTCAGCACCTCTAGCCAGCACCATTGAACCTCTAGTCATCTTGTAGCCATTTCTAGAGAATGTGACTTGTACTCCAATATCATTCAACTTACTAACAGATAATAGATTTCAAGCCAGACCTGGTATGTGCATTACATCATTAATTATCTTTACTCTTCCATCAGGAAATTGTATTCTGACTCTTCCACGGCTAACAATTTCCAAAGTAGAATCACTTGCCAAGTACACCTTTCCACCATCGTATTCTTCATACTTTGTGAACCAGTCTCTATGAGATGTCATGTGAAAAGATGCTCCAGAATCAATTAGCCAAACATCATTTGATGCCTATGTAGCCAAGGAAACAATGAAGGCATCTGAATCACCCTGAGAAGAATCATTATCGGAAGAGTATTTCTTCTTCTTCTTTTTCTCCTCTTTACAGTCCTTTTGGACATGACTAGGTTTCCCACAGTTCCAGCACTTCACCTTGGACTTCTTGCCAGGAGACTTTGATCTCCCCTCTGATTTCAATTTTGATTTCTTGTCCTTCTTCTTGCCTTTCTCTTTTGACCTTCCTCTGATAGCAAGATATTCCTTCACCATCTCAAAAGATTTTCTTTTCATCTCTTCTGATAGCAAAGATGCAACAACATCATCCATTTTGAACTTTGATGTTGTACTCCCAATAGCCATCACTAGATGATCCCAACAGTATGGCAAAGAACAAAAAAAAAGCATACAACGATCCTCTTCTTCAAATTTTACACCAACATATGTTAATTGAGCAATCAACATATTAAATGCATTCAAATGATTAGCTATAGACCCTCCTTCCTCCATTCTCAAAGAATACAACTTCTTCCTCAGGAATAGTTTTTTCACCAAGGACTTCCCCTGATAAAGAGACACCAGTTCTGTCCATAAAGAGGTTGCAGTCTTTTCTTCATGCACATTCAGAAGAATGGAGTATGCCAGACAAAGCCTTATTATCCCTTTTTCCTTTCTATCTTCTAGGTCCCAATCCTCTTGCTTCATGGTCTGAGGTTTCGTTCCAGACACTGCAAGCCACAAATCATGATCAACTAGAAGATCTTCCATTTTGAGTTTCCACAACTCAAAATTGCTGCCATTGAATTTCTCTATTTGCATCTTCCTAGATGAGCTAGCCATCTCAATCTATAATTAGAAATAACAAAACTCTACAAGACTCCCACTGAACAAAATTGACTCAAAAAACTCAACATACCCACAAGGATAACACAACTAGCCAGCTCTGATACCAATTGTAAGGAAAGCTAGATGTGGAAACAAATATCCTAATGCCAAAACCTCAAGAAGAATGTAGATATACTTTTAATTTTTTAATTACAATTCAATTAAGATGCACTATGAAGTAAATAGTAGAAACATATATTTGACAATCACACACGAACACCAAATATATGTGGGAAAACCCTTACGGGAGAAAAACCCACCACACCAAGAGAAGTCTTTGTATTATAGTAATAAAGATTACATACAAGTTTCAGACTTATCTTTCTAATGTTTGTCTACAATAGCATTCGCCACAAACAATCTGGTACAGGAACCTTCAAGTTATAGTCTTTATAGAATATAATACATCTACTGATCATACAACCACCCAACAATTCGTCGATTCAACCAATCAATCACAATCTGCAATAACAGAGTATAACCATGTCATTCCACATCCGTCGAGCTTCCTCACAGAACCGTCACAACGAACAACCTTCCAACTGTTCAAATTCAGCTTCTCCTATTGGTCCACGAGACTCCACAAAGGATGGTCAAATAGTCAAAAGAGTTCACATTTTATTGGCATGTCGGTGAGACATAAGAAGTGTCTCCCTGATGCCCAAAAGCTTCATATCAATGTCGCCAAGAGTTCCACCAAGCTTTCATGTGTTACATTGAAGCACGAAATAGTCGGCGAGACCTATCACTTTCGCTAGGAGATCATAGCGAGGTCCAAAAGTCTCATAGATGTGAGTTTAACATTCAGCAAGAGTATCATTCTTCGCCAGGACCTCATGCTACATCATCAAGGGTTATACTGAAGTCACATGTTATACCGAGCTCCAATCACCAGTTGGCAAGACTTATTAATATTGCCAAGAGGTTTCTCTAAGATCTGTTATGTCACCTTGAAGCCATCAACAGTCACCAAGACATATGTCCTTTGCTAAGAATTTACTCTAAGATCTCTAAGTTACATTGAGACCACCATTCACTAAGAGCTATACTGAAGACTTCAACATCATTGGTGAGACTCACCAATGTCGTTGGAACTTCTCCTCGAAGCCCTTTGAGTAATCTCGAATGAATGTGGTTGGTGTGACTTTCTCACATCAGTAAGACTTCTTACTGATAGTATTCCTTCTGGTGAGAGTTTCACCAATGAATTTAAACCAAATGTTATTGGCGAGACTTTAACTATTCACTGGGACATCATAGCGAGAACCCTTTAGTTATCTTTGAAGACTTCAATACAAAACATACTATCGAAAAGACTTTAACACATCACCTTGACTTCTTCTTGAACGAAGCATTTCGACCAAGGGTCTCAATGATAAGTGATAGAATGGCCTATCAGCCAAAGGTCTCCATGAGTGGTAAGAGGTCATGCCAAATTCTTCTTGTCATAGTGATAGGTTCCAAAGTGTAACCGTTCGGTGAGACTCCTCCAAGGTCACAACGACCTGTACAAAACATGGTGTTTCAAACTGCTCATCGGCCAGACATAGAAGATGTCACACTAACTTGTCCCTTTCAAAGATTTCAGCCTGTGATGATTGAGACATATATTTCCAACATGTACAACTACAATTTTCTCCTCACCTAGTAGCGGCACTAGCTCATCTAGAACAAAGATCTGTGGAAAAGGATATAAGGCGAGGAACTGTGCATAATCTTTTGTAATCAAAGCCTTAATGATCTCAAGATGTATCTCCCAAATTAAAGGTTGTAGACCCTGGTACTCCTCCACTACACTATCATATGATAGGGTAGGTCCCCACTCAATGGAATCTATCTAATGTCGCGCATAATGTGCAACACCTTGGGGTATGCCCTATATGATGCCATACTATTTGAGTAACCTCCTCAACAAAAATCTCTCAATCACAAAACGTGTCCTACCAATTAGGTACATGGAATAGCAAAAGTATGGAATCTATGTATCATCATAATCCCAAAGCTCACAATCCAGATAAGGCCACCATGTAATGGTCTCTACATCATAAAGAACTCTTCTCCAATGCTCCAATTTTCCTAATCTAGGCTGAGCAAGTTGACCTGCATATATGTGAACATATGACCTCATGGTGAGTCATTTTTTGACCATCAATGGACGTGTAATAGATATATACTCCCATGCCCACACCTGAAGTAATGTAACCCCAAAAGACAAACTGGCACCTCAGAGGTAGACCACCTAATCCAAATCATGTTATAGATGAGTGAGCATACACATACCCCTTGCATATTTGGTACCATGGATGATCATGCTCTCCAAAATATTCCCCCACCCAATAGAAAGTACCTTTGACCTACAATCAGGATAAAGGAACCCTCCAATGAAACCAACAAGTATTGATGGCAAGGTAGCATAGGCATCAACCATCTTTGGCCATGGAATCTCATATCCACAAATATGGTCATCCTAAAACACTCACCATAGTGCATTGGTGCCACCTTGTTCTAAGGAATCATAAACTACCAACTCCCCAACAAAAGGTATCAACTAAATTTGCCATACATGCTCAGGAGTCACTGTCATCTCGTTGGTGGGAAGGTGGAAAGTATTGTGCTCACTATGCCATCTCTCTATTAGGGCTATCAAGAGACCTTGATTAATCCTAATCTAGGGCATAGATAAAAGAGAAGAAAAACCACATCAGGTGACAATTGAGGTCTCAACTTGCACTAGAGGTGGTATCAAATCAAATTTCTTGGGAAACTACTTACAAATTGGTAAGTTCATCAATGACTCCTATCATCATGAAATATCAAAATTCAGCATTTTTTCTCAATTCATCAAACATCAATCAACATATCAAATATAATTAGCTCTAGTGAGATTTTGATCAAATCTCATGATTAATTATCATTGAACCTCACCTATCATGAGTTCAATCATTAATCTAAAAATTGTATCTTTCCTATCATGAGGTCAATTAATCAAACAAACCTCACTTATCATGAGGTTTATCAATCAAACTATAATTATTCCTCACCTACATGAGGTTAATTATCATCAATCAATCATCAAACCTCACCTATCATGAGGTTGATCATCATCTAATCTATCAATATCATCAATCAACATCAACTAAAAGGCTAACGTGATCGGAAATAATCAAAATCAAGAAGTTAATTGACAAAATTCATCATTTCGACCTGGATGCACTAAAAGAGAGTTTCAATGCACCAAAAAATTTAATGCACTATTAAAACTCATCTATTCACCAAAACAGGTGGTCAATGTGCTAAATCTACATATGCACCATTTCAAGGAGTCTATGCACCATTTCAGATTACAAATGAGCTATAACATTCAATGCCCTAATCTAGGAGTTCTATGTGCTAAATTGTCTATGCATTTTTTCATCCTACCAATGTGCTAAAATAGCTAACCTATGTGCTATTTTTGTGAAAGTGCTACTACAGTGTGTGCATGCACTAAAATAATGAAAATTGATTTAAAATGACAAAAACACATGAAATTAAAAAAAAAAAAACACAAATTATGAAGAGGTTCAAGGGTACATACTGAAGGTCTATATGAGGCCAGGAAGTTGTGTCATCGCACGTGCTCGAAATGATGAGTGTGGTAAGGAATTGACATTTTTCTCAAAATCACTCACTCTAAATTTCAAAACTTAATATGCACAAATGAATTCAAAATTCAAATTTTTAACCTTTTAAAGGTTAATTAAGAGGATTTTTATGGGGTTTATTTATTTTATTTCAAAAAGGGGCTTAATTCATTAGTTCATCACAGGGGTATTTTTCACATTATTTGTTAGGAGATAAATCACTACTTCATCAAATCTTTATCGAATCATCAAATCATCACAAAAAATCATACAAATTTGAATTTTTTTGAAAAAACCCTAAAATAAAAAATACATCGATTTATCTCCCGAGGGGACATATATCAATCATCACCTAAAAATCAATTTCTAGGGCATACTGAAAAATATTTTTGTCAATACTAGCAGTGGTAGCAAAATTTTCTTTGAAGCAATGCATAAACACATCACTTCAAGGAGGGGAAAAATGTATACACCTAAATATAGTCTGGATAATCTAATTAATTATATAAAATTTACGTGATTAATTGACTCCTTTAATTCATTTACTATTAGATAAATAAAATTATTTATTTATATATAGTTCACATTTAAATTCTTCTATCTCTATCATCATTCTATCTTAATTAAATAAACTATCTCACATACTTTGTTTTATTTAATTATTATTATCTAATTCTTCTATAATCCTACTTTAATCACATCCAACCATCTAAATTAAATAAACAAGTTTGCAGACATTGTTTTATTTAATTATCTATTTTCTTCCATCTTAATTTAATAAACAACTTACTATAGTTTGTTTTATGAAATTGAATAAATCCAAAATATTCAAATAAAGGCATATTTCTATAGCTAATTCCTCTTTTCACTCATCATATGCATCTACCAAATTAGATATTTGATATCTAATTAATTCAACTCAGCCTTCATGGACAAATTTGGAGATAAATTGGAGACAAATTGTAGGCAAACTGCTTCATCTTCATCCATTGATTCTTCCTATCCTTTGGCTGAATATTTTTGTGGGGAGGAACAATCTCCATAATCATCTCAAGCTTCTTCATATTTTACCATTGAATCCTTCAAATCAAATCCATACCTTTGCTTTGTGGATCCTTCACAAATATGTTATTGAGAATCTATAAATACAACTTCTTTCTACAAGAAATGAATCCCAACTTTGTGTAATATTACTCCATATAAATAGCATTAGAGCATTTGAGCATTTGAGCATTGAGCAAATAGTAATTAGCAATCATATAGCAATCATAATCATAGCTTTTCATTTAGCTACATCTTAGTTTATAGTAGTTTTTTTTATCAGTCTCATGTTAATTTCAGCTATAATATCATCACCATATCATTTAGCAATCATTACATAGGATTAGTTTCTTGCATATTCATAGCATCTCATTCTCTAGATTGGCATTTTAACACTCATAGTGCTTACACAATCTGAGAGCCATAGTGATTTAATAAATCTTTGGAGATAGAGAACAATATGACGCTTTCAACATATTTCTTGCTTCTATTAGATTAATCGATTGTTTAAATCTATTTATATAATGTATTATTGATTGTGTTTGTTATTAAATTACACATATTTTACTCACACACCTTCAAATATGAGTATAAATTTAAGAAACTTCCCAATTATGTGTAGTTTATTTTTCTTCTTGTATCAAACTCCTCAAGGATTAGATCTTTTCACAAAGTTGCTTCATTTTCAATATTCAAGTCCTTAAAAATATTTAGTAAAATTACTATAAACTATAGAATTAAGTAATCTATAATAGGAAATTATAACAATAAAATTGTAGATAAAATTGCAACAGTACAAACATGAAAATTTGAGTTCATATAATTAAATTTGATGTAAAAAATCTATTATTTCCTCCTTCCTAAGTTGGAAATCCAAAAAAACTAGTGAAAATTGTTGGTGTGAATAAATGTCTTGTACCTAGCTAATTCATTCACTAGGTAATTAGGGGACATATTCACATGTTAAGATTACTTAGGATAAAAGATTCCTTCTAGAAGTCTTAGTTGTCATTTCTAGACTTTATCTTAGGTAGTTATGAGTTAGTTGTCACATGTTATAGGATTAAGACACTTGTCATTATATTTTCTAATCCAATCTCTCACCTTGATTTTATAAGAAAGCATCTCATGTACATTCAAATGCATATTCAACCATTATTCAATATTGCATTATTGGAGCAAGCTTTCTTGTTTTTCTCTCTCTTGTGGAAGATATTTTGGTCTAGCAATTGTTCTTGGGGTTTTGGGGAGTCACCATTAACACCCACATGGTATTAGAACTATAGTGTTGTAGATCCCTTCATAGATCTAAGGGTTTCATGTTGGATTGAATATTTGTTTGGGTGCATTTTGGGGTTTCAAGGACTTCACGGTTGAATCTAGGGCATCAAGGAAATTCAAAATTTCCTTTCGTTTCATCAAATTTGGTTTTGTTTTGGCTAATCTAGGAGGGTTTGAAAAAGTGTGGAGAGTAGCTAATCCAAGAGGCTACTAAATTTTTGGAGCACTTTAGACCTAGATTGGCATCACCATCGCATTTAGAAGGCTAATTAGACAAATTTTGACTATAAATTCATCCATTTTCAGTATAGTTGTTTTTGGGGAATTTTTTTTTCTTAGGTCGGTCATACGACACCCCAAGTGGTATAGTCATCATTAATATTTCTACAAAAAAATATTTGGAAAAAATATTTTCTACAGTCTTTTATTGAAAATTTGAGGAAATTTTGATTTCATATTGGGCAAAAAGTTTCATAGTTTTGGGAAAATTATTTTAAATAAAATTTGAGGGTTTTGATAAAGTTTCAGCAACACATTTGTGGTCATTTATTCTTCATACATTGTTAGTCTATTGTCACATTGTAGCACTACTATCACATTGGCACATTTATTCTCGGATCTTAGTCCTAGTCATCGGTTGCATCAGCATATACGGTATGCCGACATTTATTAATCTTTTGGATGCTTATTCTCCACATGCATTCATTATTTCCACCAATTTCTACTTCTCTGACTGGTGAAGGTTCTAGCACAGGTACCATTCTCTACATGCTATTGCATCATATAGTTGGTATCAAATCAAATCAACCATTTTTAACCCTATCACATCAAAATATTAGGTGGGTACAAATATCTTTATATCACAAGTTTTATATAATTAACAATTGTTTTAAAGTTTCATATATTAAAAGTTTGTTTGGGAATTTCCTTATAGTATATTTTGTTTTTATGAAAAGTTTATTGTCAAAATTTTAAGGATTTTTTATATTAAAACATTTTGTACAAAAAAGAAGGGCCAACAAAATTTAAAGACAAGTTTTTCTAACCATGTATTATTTGTAAAGGCCAACATAAGTAAAGGTTTATCCTTTTCCTTTTACTAAAACTACAGTCTATGATCACATGAATGACCTTGATCTTAGCCCCAAGAGCTGAATTTATTGTGCCCAATTAGTCTGTTCATTGCCAAATTTTTCCCTCGTGTGCCTAAACTATTTTTTTTTTCATTTTTGCATAACTTTCACATACGGAGGATAAACTTTTCAAATTAAATGTTGTGAGAAAGCTAAGAATCTGAAATTTTCAATGGTAAAGTTATTTTAAGAAATTGTTTTGTTTGGTACTAGTTTTTGTTGATTGAAGTCAGATATTCATTTTTTGCTCCCAAGCTCATAAATTTAGCCATGATCTCTGATTCTTGTGATTTTTATGGCATTGGAAAGTTATTTAGGAGCTCTATCTAGCCATCCATGCACTTTTCTTCATTTTGTCCCAGGTATATTATGATTTCATATTTTTCTTGGTGGGTCTCCTGAAGGATACTTGGATGTTTTGGTAGTTGGGAAAGAGGTTTTTTATCATTGTACTTCATTTCAACTATATTGTTTATGTTGATCTCATATTGTATCATTTAAGAAGTGTATTATCATTTTAATAATGGGTTATTCAATTCATCCTTTTGTAATAATTATGTCTAGGGATAATTATGAGTCATGGAAAAAGGGCATTATAACACATTGTAAGAGGCTAAAAAAAATTCCACATCTTTGTGAACTCATACCTAAACCAAAAACAATAGATAAGAAATTAGTTTGGGGTAATGAGAATGATTATATCATAGGATTGATTAGTTCTAGTTTTATTGCAAGAATCATTAATGAGAGCTATTATAAGATCTTTTCAGACATCTCACACCCATGCATAGTTTGGACCAAGGTTAGGGAGATATTTGGAGATCCACACAAGCCTCTATTCCTAGATGATCTTTCTTTATATTGCCTCATTCCACTTAATGATGTTGATAGCATACCCTATGATGATGACACCTTAAAGGAGTTTGAATGTGATGCATAACTTGTGTGTCTTGATGATACAAATAATTCTATTGAAATTCCTACTTCTCTAGTTGAGATCACATACTCATCTCCTATTGATGATTCATTGAGTACTTCTAGTGATTCATTGCAATAATTATCTGATAGTCTTCCTAATTGAGATTCCTATTTGATATACATTACTTCTTTGTTTGTGGAGTCTTGCATTACGAATTTGGAGGACCAATTTGGGGGTCTATCTCTCCTATTTGATTATAGTCATGGATCAAATATTGTCACTTCATGTTCTTCAAAGTTTTTTCAAGATCAGTTTCCACTTCTTCCTGTTTTTTCATATTTTTCATGATTATGCATGTACCTGATGGGATTGTGGCATCACCATCATCCAAGAACTTGGAAAGATATGAGCAAGTTTCAGAGACATGGTCTTCATACATATGGATTCCTCTTCCTACCAATTCCTATACAGAATGGGAAGCATTCTTGTAGTTTTACTTGGTGTATTTTTTTCTTAAGGAAGAAACATTTTTTTGTAGGCATTGGATTATTTTTTGTCTTCAGGCATTAACCATTATTGTAGGTGATCACACATTGTGGGGTGGATATCTTATCTCTGGTTTCCCATCTTATGGGGGGTTATTGATTGTATATACATGATGGATGTAGTCCTTTGGGGGTACCTTCAAGTCCTCCATACATCATGTTTGATTTTTTTATTTTTCTCTCTTTTGGAGAGAAGTTTTGTCCCATTGGGTTTTCTCCTTTACTCGACTTTTTGCTAGTTTGTATTGCATTGATTGCATTTGCATTGTAAATGGGTACCTAACATGGCCACATGTCCAGAACCCATCTTCATCTTCATCATTACATCTTTGTATAATAATATTCTCCCTAAGTTGCACTTAAGGGGGGGTTTTGGTATGAACAAATTCTTGTACCTAGCTATTTCATTCACTAGGTGATTAGGGGACATATTCACATGTTAAGTTTACTTAGAATAAAATATTCCTTTTAGAAGTCTTAGTTTTCATGTCTATAATTTATCTTAGGTAGTTATGAGTTGGTTGTCACATGTCATACGATTAATAAGGGTATGTGCAAGATCATCATAGAAAAACAGGCCCTTAAGTGGTAAAAGTTTTGGAAAAATCAGAATTAAGCAACTTGACATAAAAATTTGAATAAGTTATCGATATTATTTCAAAAGTATGTAAGAATAGAATCTATAGAAAATTGAATTTAGTTTCTAAAATACTAGATTTATTTAAAAAAATAAAAAATCTATTTGTGAAAATTTGAAATTTCAATATAGTAGCACTTAAATTTTAGGAAAACAATAAGAAGTAGGTGTCTATCTGACCACCCTAACCACAATAAAATGATCATATTTTTTTATAAGATTTATTTTCTATATAATTAGACGACTCATGTCTCAAAGTGATGCATTTTTTTTGTAATTTTTTTCCAAGTAAATAATTAATTATCAAATTTTTATTACAAATTTTTAAAAATATAAAATCTCGTATGTCTGACCACCTTAACTTGGTCAAAAATTCATTAAATTCATTTCTTTTTTTTAATCCTATAGTATGTGAAGCATAAAATGTGAATCATATTTTCGATTCAAAAAATGTGATACTATTTGAAAGCTATAGATATTTTTCAATCAACCTATCAATTAGGACTTTGGTCATAATTCAAATAGAAAATGAATAATAATTATTTATTAAATTCAAAGTAAATCATAATTTATATTGATGGAAAGCTAAGAATCTCCTTTAAAAACCCTTTTCATTTCATCAATTTTGGGTAAAAGAAAATTCATCAACCACATACCCTACACATACCCATCATATTGCCACTTTCTGGCCCATCATAATCCTGCACATACCCATAAAATTGTCATGATCTTTTCTAATCCTATCTCTCACCTTGCCTTTATAAGCAAGGAATCTAATGTACATTTACATATTCAATATTGTATTGTTGAAGCAAGCTTTTTTCCCATTCTCTCTCTTGTGGAAGATATTTTGGTCTAGAAACTATTCTTGGGGGTGTTGGGGAGTCACCCATTAACTCCCACAAAATTAAATTTAATGTAAAAAATATGTTATTTCTATTGGCAACACAAGGGCAGACAACTAGGAGGGGTGGGGGGGGGTGAATTAGTTGTCACAAAAAAAAACATGTTCTTAGATCTAATAAATAAACATGAATGCATAAACCATTACCACATCAAAAACACACATAATGCCATGATTTTTAATGTGGAAAATCTATTAGGGGAAAAACCATGGTGGAGGTTAGTCCACAAGATTATACTCTATTAAAAGTATAAAGGAATTATAAATGGGGAATGCACATGCATTCAAGAACACTACCTAGATCTCATTGCTCAAATACAAAAAGGTTTACTACCCAAAGGAAGATACACTATCTTACATAAAAATTTAGATTACATCTAGAAGATTTTGAACTAAGAAAATAGCATCTGCTAATGCCTCATTACAATTCTAGTTAAGCATGGTTTACTCACTCTTCTTCACACTTTACTTCTTCCTTTAAAAAATTAGAACATTATTCACACATAGCACTCACACACTTCACACACTGCTACATCACATTCCTTCAAATGGTATAAAGAATCAGTCATATATATCCACAATTAAGGATAACATCATCTACATTTCAGCTTCAACAAAATATTAAATGAGTACAAATTGTCATCCCAAATCAATAAATAATTATCAATGTGCACCAACCAATGTTAGCCAAAACATAGTGACGACCCAAAACAACATCCTCAAATACAAAAAACCTCAAAAAATTATGCGTCAAAGACCCACAACACACTACAATCACCCTGTCAGCCATGATCATGAAAAACATAAACTCAAAGAAGAAAATCACCAATCACGAGTACAACGGTCAGTGTGGATGCACAACACAAATAGAGCATGATCTAAAAATATCCACAAGCATCATGAATCACTACAAAAGCATCTGCAAACAATTCAAATTACTAGAATCACATTATTTTCTTTCAAGAACACCAACTAAAGCAACAAAACAACTCTTAGAAGATAAATACTCATAACTCAATCAAATCTTCATGCGGATCTCTGGAACTTTATGTGGATAAACAAGATATACTAAAAAAAAACCCTTTAATCTACAATGGCTTATCATCAATATATTGAGCTAGCCAACAACATGATGGCTATACTGAACTTCACCACTTCATTAACAACCTGCAACTTATTTTATTACAATTTTCTCAATAACCTTAACATATACAGCCTTAAAGACATTAATTCCAATAGTGTTGACATCAATGATAACCACATATCATCAATATCCAATAATCTTCGCCTTTGGAATTGATGGAAACACATGATGTGAAAAACACCATCAACACAACTTTCTCTTAGCACTTTCTCCCCCTTAGATTTTGACTCTTCTCTCCTTAAGTTTTTCATAGTTTTTCACATGAATCTTCTCCCCCTTTGACATCAATGACAAATATACACATTATATTTCTCCATATAAGCTCTGAACCACATTTATAAACATTTTACTACTCCCCCTGAGTAGCAGCCACCACAACATCAATTAGGATCATAAGATATGACTATGAAATGCACAGGCTGATGCAAGTCAATGCATCTTAGTTCTGATTAGGAGGGGTAATCACCCCTAGCTTCTCTTTGAGATACTCAAAATTATCCTTAAGGAAGGGCTTGGTAAAGATATCTACAATCTATTCCTTAGAGGGAACATACTCTATTTTTACTTCCTATTCACTCACCTTCTCTCTCAAAAAGTGAAAATTGATAGATATGTGCTTGGTTTTTGAATGCAACACCGGATTCTTAGAAATGTTAATTGCACTTGAATTATCATAGAATATAGCAATAGGTTCATCATAAGAAACTCTAATATCTTTCAACATCTGCTTCATCCACAAAAATTGAGTACAATTGTTAGCAACAACAATGTATTTTTCCTTTGTAGTAGATAAAGAAATGGAATTTTTCTTCTTACTTAAGCATTAAATCAGCTTCTTTCACAAGAAAAATGCACTACCACTAGTACTCTTTCTATCATCCACATCTCCTACCCAATCTACATCAGTAAAATCACTCAAAGTAAGGTCATATTCTCTAGAATACCATAGGAAATCAACTATCCCCTTCAAGTAACTGAAAATCCTCTTCACAGTTGTCACATGAGATTCCTTAGGATTAGCTTGAAATCTTGCAACAATGCATACAAAGTTCATGATATCAGGTTTAGTTTGAGTCAAATAAAGAAATCCACCAATCATTGATCTGTATCTAGTCCAATTTTCTTTAGGACAATCATCATCTTGTGTTAACTTACATCTGGTCAGCATAGGTGTACCAACTAGATTTGAATCTTCCATACCAAACTTCTTTAATAATTATTTCACATATTTTGATTGAGATATAAAGATCCCTTTATCTAGCTGAGTAATTTGAAATCCCAAAAAGAATTTCATTTCTCCAATCATAGTCATCTCAAAGTCACTTTGCATCTCATCAACAAACTTTAAGCACAAAATATCATCTCCTCCAAAAATGATATCATCAACAAAGGCTTCAACAATCAAATGTTTATCATGATCAATCTTGAAATACAAATTACTATCAATAGTATCTTTATTAAATCCAATCTTCAACAAATACATGTCCAATTTGGCATACCATGCTCTTGGGGCTTGCTTAAGTCCATACAATTCTTTCTTCAACCAACAAACCATATCTCCCTGATCAGTCAATTGAAATCCATTAGGTTGCTCAATTTACACTTCTTCCAGTTTTCCATTTAGAAATGTTGACATGACATCCATCTAATAAACCTTGAAGTTTTTGTAAGTAGCATAAGCAAGAAATAGTCTCATAGCTTCAATCCTAGCAACAGGATCAAAATTTTCTTCAAATTTAATTCCTTCCATCAAATAATATCCTTTGCACACCATTCTTGCTTTGTTTCTAACAACTTCACCTTGCTCATTCAGTTTGTTCCAAAAGAACCATTTAGTTCTAATTACATTTTTGACCTTAGGTCTAAGAACAAGAATACATGTATCATTCTTCTCAATTTTTAGTAGTCTTTCATTACTTCCACCCAACGTTCATCTTTGAATGCTTCATTGACACTATTAGGCTCAGGCTTCAAGATCAAACGGTATTCTTCTGCAATTCTTCTTCTAGATTGAAATCCTTTGTTCTTATCACCACTAATCTAATCCTCTAAATGATTTATTCTTACATACCTTGGAGTTTTAGGGTGTTCTTGAACTTCAAGCTCTTGTGATACACTTTCACTAGTTCCTTCCTCTTGATTTTCTTGATTCACTGGAATGATCTGAACTTGATTTGAAGTGTAAACTTTCTTTCCTTTATTTGAACTATCATTATGATCATCTGAATCATATCCACAAGTTCTGGATGGTCTAACTATGTCTTCATCAACCTTGAAATTATCACTCTCAATTAATTTCCTCAATCTCTTATTGTAGCACCAGTAGGCTTTACTTTTAGTAGAATAACCAAGAAATATTTCTTCATCACTTCTAGCATCAAACTTTCCTATATCTTCATCTCTTTTGAAATATCATTTACTCCCAAAGATTTTGAAGTATCTAAGAATAGGCTTATGACCATACCATAGCTCATAAGGAGTCTTATCAGTATCACCTTTGATTTGTAACCAGTTGAGAGTGTAAATAGCAATACTCATAGCTTCTCTCTAGTAGATATGAAGAACATTTCCTTCCAGCATCATAGTCCTAGTAGCTTCTTGAATTGTCTTGTTCTTCCTTTCCACAACTCCATTTTGCTGAGGGGTCCATGGGGTAGATAATTGTATCTTTATTCCATGCTCTTCACAAAAAGAATTAAACTCACTAGAAGTGAATTCACCACCTCTATATGATCTCAAAAATTTATTCTTCAGACCCATTTCTATCTCAACCATAGCCTTAAAAATATTGGATTTCTCTAGAGATTCAAATTTTTTCCTTAAGAAAGTAACCCACATTATTCTAGAATAATCATCAATAACTAACATGAAATACCTATATCCTTGTAAACTTCTAACTCTAGAAGGACCACACAAGTCAGTATGCACAGGTGCCAACACTTCATTTGAACAATGTTTTTTTCCCTAGAATGAAACTCTAGTTTTATTCCCTAACTAGCATTCCTTGCATATAGTATTAGTAGGTTTTATCAACTTAGGAAGATCTCTCACAACCTGAGTATAACTTATCTTGATAATATTATCAAATTTTAAATGACACATTCTCCTATGCCACAACTAGGTTTCATCAACTTGATCAATTAGACAACTTTTACCAGTAGCATTCAGGTGAAATATAATACCTTTTTTTTTGTACCAAATGCAATCACATTTCTAGAAATCCCCAATATTCTACACTTTCCATTCTTGAATTGAAGACTGTATCCCTTGTCAACCATCTTTCCAACACTTAAGAGATTATGCTTCAAACCTTCCACATATAGAACACTATCAGTATTATGCTTACCATCAAGAGAAATGGATCCTCTCCCATACATCACACCAACTTTTTCATCACCAAATCTTACAACACCACCATCATAATTTTCCATACTTTTATCACATATCATGTGATGAGAGCATCCACTGTCAATCACCCATTCACATTTTTCTTCAACTTGGGCAGCTAGGGCTTTCTCCAAATTTGTGCACTTAGTAGATTCAATAGGTACATGATCATTTTCCTTGATAGCAATAAATACCCATTTTCCCTAAATTACATTCCCTTTTATCAAATTCATCATCTTGCATAGCTTCATCAATAGAAAAATAACACTTTCTTTGGAATCTAGGCTTGTTATATCTTGGCTTAGAAACTCTTTCCAAACACCTTGACACAAAATGACCCATCTTATTGCAAGAAAAAAATTTAATAGGACATTTCCCTTTATACTTACCTTATCCTTTAGCTTCCCTCTTGACAATAAGTGCTTTAATATCGTCTAGTTTTCTATCTTCTTCTTCAATCTCTCTCATTTCCTCCTCATACTTGAACACCTTTCTAAAAAACCTTTCACATGGATCATATATCTCCTTATCTTTTCTAGAGATAGTAGCTTTCAATGCAAATTTTTTCTTAGGAAGAGAATCACCAAACTCACTTAACTCAAAAGCAGTAAGCTTACCAATCAACATATCTCTGGTTACATTTGTCACAGTCTGGATCTCGTCAACAGCAGTAGCTTTGACTTTGTATGTAGCGAGCAAGGATCTAAGCACTTTAGCAATAATCTTTGATTCTTCCATGTTCCACCAACACATCTGATACTACACACAAGTTCATTCACTCTTTGCATAAAAGAAGTTATGTTCTCATCTTCACCCATTCTCAACATTTAATATTTTCCTTTAAGGCTTTGTAGCTTAGCAATCTTCACATGGACATAACCTTCATACAACGTTTCCAACTTTTTCTAGGGGTACCTGCAGGATCATGATGGGCCAAAAAGTGGCAATATGATGGGTATGTGGCTGAAGACTTTTTTTTTACCAGAAAATGATGAAACAAAAAGGGTTTTTAAAGGAGATTCTCAGCTTTCCACCAATATAAATTATGCTTTACTTTGAATTTAATAAGAAATTATTGTTCATTTTCTATTCAAATTACAATTAAAGTCCCAATTGACAACTAATTGAAAGAAATATATATCTTTCAAATGGTATCACATTTTTTGAATCCAAAACATGATTCACATACTATAAGATTAAAAAAAGAAAAATTAAATTTCATGAAGTTTTGACCAAGTTAAGGTGGTCAGACATATGAGTTTTTTATATTTTTTAAAAGTTGTATAAAAAAATTCATAATTAATTATTTACTTGGAAAAAAATTACAAAAAATATGCATCACATTGGAACATGAGTCCTCTACTTATATCTAAAATATTATAAAAAAATATTATCATTTTATTGTGGTTAGGGTGGTTAGATAGACACCTACTTCTTATTTTTTCCCTAAAATTTAAGTCCTACTACATTGAAATTTCAAATTTTCACCAAATAGATTTTTTTTTAAAACCTAGTAGTTTAGAAAATACATTCAATTTGCTATAGATTCTATTCTTACATATTTTTGAAATAATATAGATAACTTATTCAAATTTTTATGTCAAGTTTCCTAACTCTAATTTTTCTAATATTTGTTGCCACTTAAGGGCCTATTTTTGCCATGATGATCTTGCACATACCCCTAGATCTCATAAGCAGTCTTCAAATCCAATACATTTCTCATCTTAGAATTAGTCAGAGCACTCAACAATGCTTCCTTACCCCTGATATTGTACCCGGCTTCCTTAATATCACATGGAGTAGAAGGACCATTCTATGTGATGATATACCTATTCTTTTTAATTGTCTAGTAAGGTTCACCAATGCATCTCAGATGACAATCCATTCAAGTCTTCCACATAGAATAATTTGTTCCATCAAATCTCAGACTATCCTTCTTATATGTCACCATCTTAGATCACCTCAACCTATTAAACTTCTTCTGAGGAACCAGCTCTGATACCAATTGTTGGCAACACAAGGACATACAACTAAGAGGGGGGGTGAATGAGTTGTCATAGAAATTAAACTTATTAAACTTATTCTCATATTTGATAAATAAACATGAAAGCATAAACCATCACCACATCAAAAACACACATAACACCAATATTTTTTATGTGGAAACCCTGTTAGGGGAAAAACCATGGTGGAGGTTAGTCCACAATATTATACTTTGTTAAAAGTATAAAGGAATTATAAATGGGGAATACACATGCATTCAGGCACACTACCTAGAGCTCACAACTCAAATACAAAAAGTCTTACTTCCCAAAGAAAGATAGACTATCTTACAGAAACATTTGGATTACATCCAAAATATCTTGAATTGAGAAAATAGCATCTGCTAATGCCTGATTATAGTTCCAGTTAAGCACAGTTTTCTCACTCTTCTTCACACTTTAATTTTTCCTTCAAAAGATTAGAACATTATTTGCACATAGCAATCGTACAATTTGCACATAACTCACATAACACTACATCACATGCCTTCAAATGGTATAAACAATCACTTATATATATCCACAACTAAGGATAACATCATCTAGATGTTAGCTTCAAAAAAATATAAAATGAGTGCGAACTGTTAGCCCAAATAAATAAACAATTATCAATGTGCACCAACCAATGTTGGCCAAAACATAGTGAGGACCCAAAACAACATCCTCGAACATGAAACACCTCCAAAAATTTTACCTCAAAGATCCACAACATGCTACAATCACCTTGTCGGCCATGATCATGAAAAACATAAATTCAAAGAAGAAAATCACTAATCATGAGCACAATGATCAATGTGGATGTACAACACAGATAGAGCATGATCTAGAAACATCCACAAGCATCATGAATCACTATAGAAGCATCTGAAACAACTCAAATTACTATAATCACATTATCTTCTTTTAGGAACACCAACTAAAGCAACATAATAACTATCAGAACATAGATACTCATAACTCAATCAAATTTTCATGCGGATCTCTAAAACTTTATGTGGATAACCTAGATATACTTGAAAACAAACCTTTTTTATCCACAACCTCTTATCATCAATATACTAAGCTAGCCAATAACATGATGGCTATACTAAACTTCACTGTATCACTGACAACTTGCAACTTATTTTATTACAATTTTCTCAATATCCTCAACATATACAACCTTAAATCTATATTAATTTCAATAGTGTTGACATCAATGACAACCAAATATCAACAATGTCCAACAATTTCCTACTTCCTAAGTTGGAAATACAAAAAAACCTAGTGAAAATGTGTTGGAATGTGTAAAAGTGCATGTACTTTCCACAATAATATGAAAAGGCATTTTTTGATGGATAATGTGTAGGAGCAGGAGAATAGCAAAGCATGTGGGCCTAGATCATTAGTTTCCTTCCCTTTTTTATCATTTTTTAGTTCTTAAAATGTGCTTGTGTTATTATATGCTCACATTATAACATGAGTGTGCTTTGGCTTTCTATTCCCTAAACCCTACATGCTCAACCCTCATCCCTATGCTCTCAATATAAACGCTAAACCCTATATCTAATATCTTAAACCCTAATCCCTATACCCTATACACTTAACCTTAGACACTCAACCTTGAACATTATTCCTCAACTACAAACCATCAAACCTCAACCCTACACCCATACCATCAACCCTATACAAAATCCCTAATCCCACAACCCTCAAACCTATACCTTAAATCCTAAACCCTACACCATCAACTCTCATCCCTATACCCTATAAATTCAACACTTAACATTATACCATATACCCTATACCTTAACCCTATGCCTTATACTCTCAACACTCAACACTATACCCTATAGCCTCAACCCAATACTTAAACCCTCATCTATAAATCCTATGAATATAGTACTCAAACCCTACAAGCCTCAACCCTCATCCCTATGCCCTTAATCTAAAACCTAAACCCTATACCCAATATCTTAAACCCTAGTCCCTATACCTTATACACTTAGCCTTAGACACTCAAACCTAAACATTATCCCTCAACTAGAAAACTTCAAACATCAACCCTATACCCTATACTTAAGCTCTAATCCCTCAATCTTCAATTGTATAACTTAAACCCTATGCTGAATATCCAAGATACTAAGAGGGGGGTGAATTAGTATCTTCTTAAACGTATTGAAGAAATACCATCAAATTACTCCAATGAATATAATAGTAAATATAAGCAAGAGAATTAATAGAACATGAAAGCACACAACACATGAACACTAGGATTTTTATGTCAAAAACCCAAAATGGGAAAAACAATAGTGAGGGTCAACTCACAATAGAGTATAACTAGTTATAAGATATTACAAAAGGGTGGCTCACTACTAGGAATCACTATCCCAAAGAGAGGCTCATTTCCTATAGAAAGATACAATGACAAAATGGCTTACAACAAGAAAATGAGTTGATAAAGTAAACCTAACAAGTTTTGATTCAATTCCTTTGATGCTCAATAAACTCACTTAACACACTTCATCATCTTTTAACTTTTTTGAATTCACACACTTCACTATATCTACTTTGCATCAAAAATAAAAAAACTATCCAATATATAACTAGTTCATCCACAAGCATCAATTAGGTCATCCTAATTAGATGCAACCCTTATTCATAAAAAATCAACTCTCAACTTTAAGCATGTACAAAAAATTTCTAAAAGCAATCTAAATATGTATCATGTTACAACTATTGGCATGGACCTAAGATAGGTCACTCATACATCCACACTACAAAATTAATTTATTACAACATCAATACCTTTCCATCCTCCCAACTCTTCTTTACAGACAACAACATTTTGTTTAGTGATTCCAATTCTACAAGACTTTCCTCTACATCATCCAAAGTACCAGGAGTCAGACTTATCTTCTCTAATTTCTCTACATTTTCCAAATCATTGGAAACTAGGGTGTACTCCATTAGTGTTGATGGGTATAGGGTATAGGGATGAGGTTTTGGGTTATAAGGTTTAGGATTTAAGGTATAGGGTAAAATGTTAAGTATTAAGTTTTAAGTGTATAGGGTTGAGGGACAAGGTTTGAGGTTGTAGAGTTTGGGGTTTAAGGTATAAGATGAGGGTTGAGAGATTAGGGATAAAGTATAGAGTTGAGTGTATATTTTAGAGGGTAGAGGGTTGAGGGATTGAGAGATTAAGTATTGGGTTGATGGTATAGGGTATAGGGTTGAGAGATTAGGGTTTAAAATATTGGGTATAGGGCTTACAGTTTGGATTGAGGGTATAAGCTATAAGTTCAAAGCTTGATGGTGTATGGTTTAGGGTTTAAGTATAGGGTTAAGGAACAATATTAAAGGTTTGGGGTATAATGGTTATGGTATAGGGAATAGTGATGAGGGTTAATTTTTTAGGGTTTAGGTTTTAACGTATAGGTTTGAGGGTTTAGGGAATAGGGCATAAGTATTCAATTGAGGGTATAGGGTATAGGGTTGAGGGATTGAGGGTATAAGGAATAGGCTAAAGGGTTGTTATTGTATGGTTTATGGTTTAAGTATAGTGATGGGACAATTTTAAGGGTTTAGGGTATAAGGTTGAGGGTATTAGGCATAGGGATGAGGGTTGAGGGTGTAAGGTTTAGGGTTTAAGGTATATAGTTGAGGGTTGAGGGATTAGGGCTTAAATATATGGTTGATTGTATGGGGTATAGGGTTGAGGTTTGAGGGTGTGAAATTAAGGTATAATGTTCAAGGTTGAGTTTTTAAGGCTATGTGTATATGGTATAGGTATTAGGTTTTAATATATTAGGTATGGGTTTAAGGGTATGGATTGATGATATAAGGTATAGGGTGAAGATTTGAGAGTGTATGTTTTAGGCTTTAACTGTAAGGTTAAGGAAAAATATTCAATGTGAGGTATAGGGTATAGGGATGATGGTTGATGTTGTAGGGTTTAGGGTTTAAGTTATAGGGTTGAGGGTTTAGGGATTAGGGCTTATGTATAAGGTTGAGGTTACAGGGTATAGTGTTGAATGTTGAGGGTATAAGGCATAGGGTATATGGTATAGTGTTAATTGTAGAGGGGTATAGGGTCTAGGGTTTAGGGATGAGGGTTAAGGTTATAGGGTTTAGGGTTTAAGGTATAGGGTTTAGAGTATAGGGTTGAGGTCTAGGGTATCTAGTGTTAAGTGTTGAGGGTATAGGATTGAGGGATACAGGTTGAGGTTGTAGGGTTTTGTTTTTAAGGTATAGGGTGAGGGTTGAGAGATTGTGGGTGAAGTATAGAGTTGAGGTTATATGGTAGAGGGGAAAGGGTTGAGGGTAGAGGGTTGAGGGATTGAGGGATTAAGTATTGGGTTAATCCATTCAAAGATCCTCTTTGAATGGCTCCTCATCTTCAGCCTCATCCTCACTTTCATCTCTTCTTCTAACATCAACTCCCCTACACAACTCCTCTTGCAGTGCTTGAACTTATCTTTAGAGGGCTCTAAAACCCTCTTCTATTACCGCAACATTTCTCCCACCATGGTTTCTTCATGGAGATATCTTTTCTCACATACCCACAACAAAAATTTCTGGTGCAAATTGCTTCATGTTTGGCGATCTGATTACACACTCAAGAAAACCCGACTTTGATACCACTTGATGAAGGGTATTCCCCTTACAATATAAAACTCACAAAAACAACAGATAATGGCACAAAAAAAATGCAAGAAGGGAAAGAAAATATTTTCTATTATCACTAAAATGAAAATTAAATGACAACATTATATATACCATCACATGGGCTTTTTGATTACATAAATCTACAAATCTACAAATCGGAGCCACCATCTACTCTACTCTTGCCTCCCATTTGTAGTACCCCTTTACATCCTTTATTTGGAAGGTGTAACTACCCTAGACTCTTTTCGAAAGTGTAACTGCCCTAGAATATTCTAGAAAGTGTAACTTCCTCATGAATACATTTTAAAATTTTATTAATTTTGGCGTTACAACTTCACAGGGTCATAACTTTTCATTCGACCATAAGATTTTCAATCATAATACCTTTTCAGAAAGGTCTCAAGAAATTTATGTGCTAATAAGAAGGATCTAAAGGCTAGCTACTTTTGTTTTCCACCAATTTTCAAGCCCATCCCAAGCCTCTAAGTGCCTCAAAATTGACCCTAAAGATTTTACAAGAAATTTTGAAAATTTAAATTTTAATATCTCTCAAATGACAAAAGTTATTGAAGTAATTTCTTCACCATTGGCTTCAATTTACCATTTTGGAGGTCTATTTAAGATTTCATGTCCAACTGTGCATAAATACAAAATTACAAAAATAGTAACCCTACCAAATTTAGCCCTTGTTGAAAAGAAACAACATTTTTCTTTCTATGGCAATGCAAGATTTCTCTTACACCTTGGGTACTCCTACATCACTGCATGATTTAAATAATTCTTTATTAAATCCTGCAAGGTCATCAGGCTTGTGAGACATGGATCTTTTCCTCCACTTAGAGAAGAAGGGTCAAGCCCACACATGGATGAATTGGTGTCTAGTTGGTTGAGGGTAATTGGCCAAGGGATAGTGGAGGAAATTCAAAGTTGGTGGACTCAATATGAGCCACTCAATGGGCCATCTCATAACGTGATCCACGACTATTATTTAAAATAAAAATGCAGCCATGTGATCCATTTTACTTTGCTCGAGCAATCAGTAATGGTGTAAAATTTTAGGGTTATTAGGATCAATCTTAATGCATATGAATGATTGGTTTCTTCACATGAATGAGGATCAAAAAAAAGTTTTGAAGCATTTTGTGGATCAACGGTTGAGATTTGAAATAGAGAGAGAGTTTTTCATCCCACTTTTGTGAACTCCCTTGGAACATTAATGCATGCACACTCCAATTTATCTATTTAATGAAGATTTACTACTTGTTATTCTCACCATTTGTTGTCTTTGAGAATTGACAATAAATGTATGAGCATTTGGAGTTGTTCCTAGTAATTGCAGTATTTGAGTTAGTTGTTTTGGGCATCTTTGTATTATGGGTAAGTAGTGAAGTTACTTTGTTGAAAATGGATAAACCAGGTGTCTTTTTCAGACTGGTTCGGAGGTCTAGGAGACTTATTCTCCTTAAGCCTTAGGGTGACATTCTAAATAATGAATCAAGAGTGCATGAAGTTCCTATAACTCCAAAGAGGAGGAAAAAAGCTGGTAAGAAATCTGTGCAAAATGTGGTCAAGTGTGCTTATCATTTGAGAAGTAGAATTGTTTTGGAAGGAGAAGCAACCTAGTAGGCCTGGGAGGGAGGTAGAAAATAATAATAAGTACCACCGAGCTTATATGGGAAAACACCATTCTCCCATTAAAGTCTTAGATGATATCTCAGAGAGTGATACTAAAACTAGTTCAGGTTACCTCTAGTATCTTATGGTCATGACTAATCTGGTAGACTTTGATAATAAGGTGGTGGTAGCTTCCCCAATTTCTATAAGGACACCAAGTGGGCATACTTACTCTGCTACTAACAAATTAGGGTAGTTTCTCATTTTCTTTCTGAGCTGGTGCTTGGTTTTTGGTCCTATGTGCTGATTTGGTTCCTTGTTGCTAGTTTTTTAGTTTGTGCCTCTTGGCTAGTATAATGAATAATATTTTTGTTCAATGTGGATATGTCATGTGAAGGCTCGACAATGGCTAATGGTGCTTTTGGAAATATCGGCTAATTTTGTCTGACATATGGTGTAAAATTTTGTTTTCCCTTGATTTAAAAATTATTACGTATAACTATTCGAGGAATATATAAAATGTAGATGAAAATGGTTTTGAAATGAAATGAAACCTAATTGAGCCATTTTCTTGTTGCTCCCTTGTTCTATAAAAGGGATTTAAGGGCTCATTACAAGGGGTCAAATTTTGAGTCTTATAATGATCTGATTGAAAAGCTTAGCTCAAGAAGAAGCATTTTATAAAAAAATACTAATGAATAGAATAATAAATAGTCTAGGGTATGAGTCATATATGTAAGGATGTTAAAATGGCTTTATAACAGTCACAGATATGAAAGAAATTCTTAATTCTAGAATAAATAATCTCCTATGTAATTCTCTTGAAAATTATAAATAAAATTATCAATGGTATTTTTGTTTATCTTCATTTGTTTTGATTGATGTGTGTGTTCATGTTAGCTTCAATTCAAATAATTAATTAGATTCTTGAATGAGATCACAATTTTGGAAGGAAAGAGTATAGGATTTGGTAAGAAGTTAAGTTTTAGATGTGATTTTTCATACTAAAAAGTATTATGATGATAGTCCACAAAATTTTGAGTAAAATGGCTAATATATTATTAGTTGTTACAAAATTGACCCCATTTTCCCAATAGATGAAGCACTAGTCTCTTCATTAGGATACCTTAAAGATGAATAAGCTAGTAATGCACCTTGTTGGTGTTTCTTCTAGTATACCCTTGGAATTTTCTAAAGGGTAGCCAACCCTTATGGTCAAGAATCCTCAAGATGAATGGTCAAAGTAATAAGGGAAGGACTCTGGGTTCTTTACTCCACTTTAGGCTCCATGGGACCTAGGAGGGTGTTCTTTTCTATGTTCATTATGATCTATTTGATGAAGAACACCTATACACATAGATTTTTTCCTACTACTACCAAATAAATGTAAATCACTAAAGATTTGGCTGATCTTTAGGTATATTATTGTCTATTTACCAAGAATAAGGAGATATTTCAAACTCATGCTTCATAATTGAAATATTTTAAGTGAATTGTGTTCTTATTCTAAATCCATGGTCAAGTAAATCATCAATTCATTCAATTTCTAAAATCCCTAACAAACAAACTACTTCTTTCATAAATTGGGTACATGGGGTAAAATATGCAATAACAAGTAATATATAGGTTATTTAACTCAAATAATGGTGGACTACTTTCACAATTCCTTGCAATCTAAAAACTCAAAACTTCTGAAACATAACTTCTTATCAAATCCTATGCAAATTCTAAAAAAATTATAACCCTCTTCAATCATTTAATTAACTCTTTGAGCTAAAGACAAAATAAGGGCATACATTCAATTGAGCTATTGACGATAAACGAGAATACCCTTGATATTTCATTTATAACTTGAAAAATTTACAAAAGAAGAGTATGCATTCCAAAGATAAGATTTATTTTGATTTATGTAACTTGCGTAAAACTCATTTAAGACTACTACATTTAAGACTTAAAGCAAATAAAATTCTACTACTCTATTCATTCGCTTTCTACAACATATCATTTTTGTACTTAACTTCTACCCAGACCATGTATTGGAATCAAAATAGAACCCTTTATAATGAGCCATGAAATCCATTTTATAGACCAAGGGAGCAACAAGCATTGGGCTCATTACAGCTACATTTCAAAAATATTTCATTTCAGCACAAATTTCAATTTCATTTTAGAAATTCCAAGAATGGTTGCTAGTAATCATTTGCTAAATTAGGGAAAAAAAATTCATAATCACCACCAATTTAAGAGACAGGTCAATGCTGCCAAACATTACCTTAAAATTCTAATTAAGCACTGCATTCCACATCCATGTTGAACAAAATTCTTCATAGTATTGGCCCTAGGTATCCACAACTAGCATGAAGACAAAAGAACCAACATATGAAAAAAATGAAAAAAAGGCCACCAGAGCAATATCATCATCACAAAAAAATTAAGACCCAAACACCACTTCCATCACCTAGAACCAAAATAAGAACTTGCGCCAGAGCCATGGTAGACCCATCCACTTCATGTTTTTGCGGAAGGAAGAGGATAAAACACTACCCATTCTTCATCTTTATCCTTACTAGCCATAGAGTAATCATGCCTACTCGAAGCCTTATAGAAACTGGGGCAACATATATTACTTACTCCCATGGAACTACCAATTGATTCTGGATCATGAGATATCATTAGTAACCTGAATCTATCTCAGTCTCACTATCCAAGGGGCTGGTAGTAATGAAAATAGGGGAGTTTTTCCATCCAAAATAATCTCGTCCATATCTCTCCTTTCTTCACATTCCTCATACAAATCCTGTAGGTTCCTTACCTTTGTCCTATTTTTTTCTGCAATCACGACTCGACTTCTCAACCTATGGCTACTTTTGGCTACAACTGGTGTAGACTTTTCACCATAGAATTTCTCCTTGCCTTCTTCCTTCATAGTTTTAGTAGCTTAGGGTATGATCTATTTGCATTCTGGAACATCATTGTGAGATTTCTACACATTAAACCTTGGGGACCTCTGCACCGATGACACAAAACTAGTAGGCTTACTCATCTTCTCTGAAAATGTAGCTTCACGAACATAGAGTACACTTTTGGAATTCAAAAATTCACACTCTCAATTACAATGGTGAAAACATAGGATATCAACCTTCATTTAATAAGAAAATTAGGTGTGCTAATCATCTTGGTGAAAGTCACATGAGTGAGCAAGTGATTGACCACTAGCATCCACATCTCCACCATTAATTATCAAGGTGCATGAAAATTTGTGTACCATTCTCAATGATGACAGGAAATTAATTCCTCACATGCACCAAGATAAAATTGATCACTAATATAGAACACACGCCATTAATGCATACTCCTCATATGGTAAAAACAACTATCACATGCCTATTTCTAGTTTTTGATTATTGTACATCAGTCTCTAAATAAGATGGAAAATCGAACAACCCAAATTAAGTCAAAACAGGTTTGAACTCCAAAAACCATAGCTTGCCAACTTTTTGGCCAATGCAAACTTTGTTGACTAGGAGCCACATCATTCCATCCATGTTCTCTACCACACTCTACATGATGGTTAAGGAATCCACGTGTCCTTCAATCACGTACCTCATAATTCTCTAGTGGGAATTCATTAAATTCCATGAGGTGTGCAATGGATGGCCAAGATTCAACTTCCACACTACATAATAATCATCAATCTCTAAATCATTGATCATCAGGTGCTTAGACAAGGATCAATCCCAACCAATATAAGAACATACATCAAACCATCATGTACCTTGCACAACTTCTCATGAATATTCTTTAATGCATGTGTGGTGTGCAATCAATAGATGGGATCTAACCTTCAAATCCAATGGGTGAGATTTCTACACATGTCAATAAAGTTAGTCTCAAAGTTGGGCCATGAATAGAATGACGACAATTAGACCCTCAGGAAAAATGGCTTAAGAATAAGTCATTTGGAGTAAAATATTTTTCCAACTTTATGAATATTTGACGAGGGTCAATACACAAGTGATCGTCTTTCCTAGACAAAAGGGGCCAATAAGAATACACATTCAAAGGCTCAAGTGATGACTTAAGTGGCTGGTGACCGGCTAAAACAAGTGAATGCAAAATTAAAACACCAAAGGGTTTTAGATAAACCTAAGGTAAGGGTTTAAAGGTCACACCATTAATCCATCCTTAGGCACAAAGGTTGACAATCATGATCCAAGTCATGATTTTATTATAATTTTGGAAGAATTTTGGGAGCTCTATCAGTGGCTCATGCTCAGGGATGTTACCCCCTATGGGTATAGTGAGAATTTAGGTCTCGAGTTGAAGCAAATGAGGGAAAAAGTACAAAAATCTAGGAGCTTGCACAAACAAGGCAAGCAAACAACCAAAAACCAAGTACGCAACACCAAACCTATATACACTAATCACAATAATATACAATATGCTCTCAACTTCAATTTCAAAAGACTCTATTAATTCCATAGGCTTCACTTCTCCAAATTAGAGGCCATATGGGCCCCCAAAAGGAACTTAGGACTAATTCTTTCCTTTGTCAAAAACTTTGTCGTGTTCTACTTGTAATGGATCAACATGTGTATTGAGCATTTTTGAACAATTAGCATCATCCTCATTGACACCATCAATCCCACTTACTATAACATTGTCCCATTCCCTAACCCATTCCACCATAGGCTCTTCTAATTGAATTGGAAAAGTTAAAAACTCATACTCCACTTGATCATGAGTGTGGACATCACATTCAGTTTGAACATCAAACTAAATCCTTCATAAAAAATTTAATGCATGTTGGTCCAACAGTCCCTTGATGTATCGGAAAGAAAACATATAGACTTAGGATCACCTTTATTCTTCTTTACATAAGTGTTATCCTTATTGGATGACAAGTCCGTAATTATTCCAAGAATTCCAGGGGCATTAGCAAAGAATTTGACTACACATTCATATTGATTAACATCATACTTCATGTTATTTGCACTACTAAATTACTCTTCACATAGATCGAACAATCCTATAATATCAACAGAATCTGAAGATTCATCAAATTGTTTCTCCTCATCAACATGCAACAATGTTACTTTAGGACTAATTTACTTATCTGGGTGTACAACTTGATCATCTAGGAAGAGGTCCCTTCCTTCATCCATGTATATTTCCTCCCTATTATCATTTATGGCTGACAATTCAAGCACTATTTCAAGCACGCAATCATGCATCATAGGAACATGGATATGTTCATCTACATCTTCCTCATTATTAGCACTATATTTAGGATCTTCACCATGGAAAGTGACATCTGTATCTTCAAATTCTTCACCTTGTGAGCAATTATCATGTTCAATTAATAGCAAACTTGAGTCACATTCTTGGTAATCATCAGATATAGTTTTCTTATTCACTTGTGAATGAGTGACTTCACCAATATTGCTTGTACCACTACATCCTTCATGTGATTGGGGAATTTTTAAATCAAGGTCACCTTCCTCAAGGATACAACTAGAAAACTT
The DNA here is from genome assembly GCA_007258455.2 of Sequoia sempervirens. Classification (NCBI taxonomy): domain Eukaryota; kingdom Viridiplantae; phylum Streptophyta; class Pinopsida; order Cupressales; family Cupressaceae; genus Sequoia; species Sequoia sempervirens. The sequence goes on along the minus strand of VDFB02193867.1, from coordinate 522,981,495 downwards.
AATTTCATCTTGATCTTCATTCCCTCTTGTCTCATTTGTATCATATCAAGTACTTGCCAAGAACCAATCAACATGTTGTTTTTCTTGTTTATGGCCACATTCTAACTCTATGTTAGATGCACCATAAGAATGTTCAATAAAGAGTGGGTTATTTCTACACCAGTAAGGATCATGATTTTTCATCTTACATAATGGTGAAGGTTAATCATATAGGGGATTTTTCCACACCTTCATTGTTGTCCCCCATACCCTTTCTTTCTTAGTATGAGGATCCCAATCCCTAGAATCATCAATGCACTCAAAGTCATTGTAATCACTTGAAGAGAAAAGAGAGACATTTTCAACATCATCTTCATCATTTGTATTTAAGATTATTGATCCACATTCTAAGAACACTTCACATGAAGAAAAATGTTCACTCCCAAGCAAGTACACCATCCCATAGATATCAACATATCCTCTACTTGGAGCTAAATAATCCATCTCTATTTCATAAGAATAACTATAATCAATAGAAGACCAACTAGGCTCAATTTCATCACCTTGTTCATTCATTTGTGACACAATATAAACACCATATACACCATTTTCATTGATCAAATCAAGACATGGGACTTCCTCTTATACCCATTATATTTTCTCACAATCTAGGACATCCCAAGGATGAGAATCTTGCACCACTACCTTGTCCTGATATGGTGTATCTTCATCCTCACCTCCATTGTAAGGATATGCATCCATGTTGCTTGTGAAATGACAATAGTCATTAACCATATGTTCACATTCTGATACATTCGCTTCACTTTCTTGCACTACCTTTTGATATTCCTTGTTATGACAATTATTACTAACATGATGTACATGATCATATTTGATCTCCTCTATAGTCCTTATCAAATCAACCACTTGATCAAGACCATGAGGCTTTAATTCATCTGGTGATTCACTCAACCCTGGCTTGTAAACCTCACAAAACAAATCAATCCTTATTGAATCATTAGGTTGAAAATTCTTAGGTAAGTCTATCAAGGCATCCAAAAATCTTGAGTACAAGTGATACGGTGATTCACCTTCATGTCTTTTCATTTCATACGACTTCTTGATAGAAAACATTTGGTCAATTCTTCTTGAGTTTTGTTGATACGTAGATGGGATTTGATTACAATCCACACATTATGGTGATGGGGAAAATATAGCAGCAAAGACATTCTCAATTTGAAAAATACTTCTACCACCTGATATATGTTCATTTACATGAAATGCACTTGATTCATCCACACTAGTAACCAAATGTCCCTTCATAATTGAGTACCTCAAATTGTTTTCAATATTCATGGAAATTTGATATGCTTGATGTAATGTGATAGGCTCTTTATCCCTTAACAAGTAACTCATATTACTATCAAATGCACCAAGGTACATGACCAAACATTCAACATCATATGGTCTCATATTTTTAGGGATATCCCTTATAACTTTCATGAATCTAATATTGAAAGTAGAGATTAACTCATATCCACTTCTATGGACCTCCATAAAAAATTTCCTTACTACATTTGGATTTACTCTCTCACCAAATTGTTCCATGAATATCATTTTAAATTCAACCTAGTAATGTATAGAAGATGCTGGTAGAAAAGAGAACCAATCTCTTGCATCTCCTGTCAAATACTAAACAAAGAGCTTCATGACCACATCCTTGAAGTCCAATTCATAATCTCCCATCATATCAACAAACTCCTACAAATGTCTTCTTGCTAATTCACACCTTTCACCATTAAACTTTGGTACCTTATTTATGATCTTGGGTGGTACAGTAGGATAACCACAAATATTACCAAAATTAATGGCCTTCTACCTCTCAGTACTGAAATTTCCCTGATGTGATAAGGGTTGTCCATTATGCATGGTTACATTCACATCTACGCCTAGATGTGTAGCTTGACAATGCATTCTCACACCTTTAAAAGGATTACAAAATTTTATTTTTATATATTTTTCTTAAGGTCCTACAATGTAACATTCTTCTTCATGATAATGCACAAATTTCAATTCACATTCTAAAATCATGGTAAATTACCATCATTATTCCCTCATCTAATGCTACTTCACCTAATAGGGAATCATTTACATTTCAAGTACATAAGACTTCTCATAATTTTATTTCAAACAAAATGTTATTATCTTTAGATTTATGAGAATACCTAGAAACTTGTGGGTATGTGCAGGATCATCATGGAAAAAATAGGCCCTTAAGTGCAAAAAATTCAAAAAAATCAGAGTTAGGCAACTTAACGTAAAAATTTGAATAAGTTATCTATATTATTTCAAAAATATGTAAGAATAGAATCTGTAGAAAATTCAATGTAGTTTGTAAACTACTAGGTTTTTTTAAAATCTATTTGGTGAAAATTTGAAATTTCAATGCAGAGTACTTAAATTTCGGGAAAAAATAAGAAGTAGGTGTGTGACCACCCTAACCACAATAAAATGATAATATTTTTTTATAATATTTTAGATATAAGTAGAGGACTCATGTCAGATGTGATGCATATTTTTTTGTAATTTTTTCCAAGTAAATAATTAATTATTATTTTTATTGCAAATTTTAAAAATATAAAAACTCATATGTCTGATCACCTTAACTTGGTCAAAACTTCATGAAATTCATTTTTTCTTTTTTTAATCCTATAGTATATGAAGTATAGAATGTGACACATGTTTTGGATTCAAAAAATGTGATACTTTTGAAAGCTATAGATTATTTTCAATTAGCCTATCAATCAGGACTTTAGTCATAATTCAAATAAAAATGAATAATAATTATTTATTAAATTCAAAGTAAATCATAATTTACATTGGTGGAAAGTTGAGATTCTCCTTTAAAAACCCTTTTCGGTTCATCAATTTTGGGTAAAAAAAAAAGTTATCAGCCACATGGGCCATCATATTACTTACATATTGCCACTTTTTGGACCATCATGATCTTGCACATACCCTTGTAACAATTGTTAACCTTTATTCCTAAACAAAAATTTTGTTGATCTAGAAATTTTCTTCACATTTTAACTAGCTCTTTAGATAGAGTTTCCATCTCTTTTCACAGAGGAATGAGCTTCAACAACATGAAGTTATTTTAGGAGTAAATCTCATTCTAGTTTTTCATCAACAACGAAGTCACATTCAAATCCCTTGATCTTTGTTGTAATCCAACCTTTTCTAGGTCCAATAACATCTCAATTATCTAAACAAGATTTTCAAATCCACCAAATAATTGACTCTATGCAAATGGGTATTTCTCTACTTCTCCCTAGTAGAGTCGCCATTTTTTTGGTGACTCGGATGGGAAAATGAGACTCCATAATTGTCTATCTCTGGTTAAAAACTATATTAAAACTTAAATGACTCTTATGTCTAGATTCTTCAATCAAAATTTTCTTAAATTCTCCCTAGCAGAGTCGTCATTCTATTGGTGTTTCTTCCAGTACACCCTTGGAACTCTCTAAATGGTAGCCAACCATTATGGTCAAGAATCCTCAAGATGAATGGCCAACATAGTGAGTAAAGGACTCTGAGACCTAGGAGGTTGTTCCTTTCTATGTTCATTATGATCTATTTGATGAACACTTCTGTAAACAAAGATTTTGCTACCCGAAATGCTTGAGACCCTTCTAGGGTTTTTCACCTAAAAGGGTAAATATTAGAGACCAAAATGCAATATTATATTCAAAGATAGATGTGATGTGATTGAAATATGCATAGATGATATGAAATAAATGCAGAAAACTAATGAAATAGATCAATTATGGAATGCAAACTAAGAAAAGCCAAGTGTTGGTAAACATCTAGTGTTGTATGCAAACATGAACTAGAAACATGCACAAATGAAAACAAAACCTAATGAAAATTAAAGGGGTGCACCTGGAGGTTGAAAGTAGATTTGGGAAGATTCTATAATTTTTTAGAAATTACTGTTGATGACCACTGGGACTCATTCACCACAGATGGTGAATTAGTCCCACTTCTAGTAAATTCTGTTGAAACAGGTTTTTGGATGTCATGAACTGTAAACCTCAAAAATCACTGTTTCTACCCTAGAAGTGGGACTCATTCATCACTGATGGTGAATTAGTCCACTTAAGAAAATCTACAAATTTTTAATTCAACTCTGTGGGTCCATATCTTTGCTTGTCTTCTTTTCAGGTTGACGAAAATAAAATTGTAGAAAACGGGCTAAATGATGTCTCCAAGCATCAACTAGGTCTTTGTTGACTTTTCTGACCACTTTTCAACACCTATTTATTTGAAAAATCTACCTACAAGACCTGCAAACACACATACAAAGAGGGGGAAAATGGTTAAGGGTTAGAATATAGGGGTTTTCCTTGGTCAAACCCTGATTTGGTAATCAAACCCTTAATAATGAAATGAAATAAGAAAGGAATGGTGAAAAAATAACATGCAAATGTCATGAACTCACCAAACCCTTGTTGTTGAAGTTTGAAGATATGTCAATGACTACTCCAAGATGCTTGATAATTGCTTGATTGAATGATGCTATGATGCTCAAATGATTGCTTATATGGATTGAATGCAAGAATGAATGCTTGAGTGAATGCTTGGATGAGTGGGATTTAAAATGAATAGAAAAACACTTATTTATACACAATTATGCCCTGATTTTCTAAAAAGACAACATTATAGGCCAACCTAAGGTCTTAATGAATATAAACCCAAAAGAAATTTGAAATTATTTTAAATTTTGTGCCAAGGACTCATTCACTACAAATTGTGAATGGGTCCCACTCAAGGCATGGAAGCAGGTGTCAGGAATTAAGTTGTCTTTAATGATGTTTATTAGGTTTGTACTAAAAAATACACTTAATTATGACTTGTAAGTGCATAAAGGGGCCAAATAAAGCATAAGAAAGGTGTAATTAGGTGATGAAAAGTCTAGAAAAGTGTGAAATTTGGTTACAAGACTTCACAACACTTTAAAATAAGACTTGGTAAGTGATAAAAAGGGAACATTTAGATAAATTATAATAAGAAGAGTCTAGAAAAGTGTAAAAATGTGTTACAACACTCCACAACACCTTTACAAGACATCATAAAGTCTTAATGATTCATATAGATTCAAGACCTAATATGAATATGTGGGCCATATTATAACATTAATTCAAGGTAAAATCAAGCCAAATAAGCACAAGGAGGGACAAAACAAGAAAAATTAAAAGGGTTACTTTTTTCATGTACACAACTTCTATTCATATGTTAGTTCCTACTACTAGACAATAAATGTAACTCATTAAATATTTGGTTGATATTTAGGTAGATTATTATCTATTTACCAGGAAAAAGGAGATATTTCAAACTCATGCGTCATAATTGAAATATTTTAAGTGAATTTTGTTCTTATTCTAAATCCGTGCTCAGATAAGTCATCAGCTCATTCAATTGCTAAAACCCCTAACAAATAGACCAGTGCTTTCATCAATTAGGTACACAGGGTCAAATATACAATAACCAGTAATATACAAGTTATCTTACTCAAATAGTGGTGGACTATTTTCATAATGCATTGCAATCTGAAAACTCACAACTTCTGAAACATAACTTCTTATCAGATCCTATGCAAATTATCACAAATTTATGACCCTCTTCAAGCATTTAATTAAATTTTTAAGCTAAATTCAAAATAAGGACATACATTCAATTCAGCCATTGAAGATAAATGAGAATACCCTTGATATTTCATTTATAACTTGAAAATTTTACAAAAGAAGAGTATGCATTCTAGAGATAAGATTTGTTTCAATATATGTAACTTGCGTTAAACTCATATAAGACTACTACATATAAGACTTAAACCCAAGAAAGTTCTACTATTCTATTTATTAGCTTTCTACAACATATCCTTTCTGTACTTACTTCTACCAAGACCATGTATTGGACTAAAAATTGAACCCTTAGTAATGAGCCATGAAGTCCCTTTTATAGGCCAAGGGAGCAATAGGCATCAGGCTCATTAGAGTTACATTTCAAAAATATTTCATTTCAGCCCAAATTTCAATTTCATTGTAGAAATTCCCCAAACAGTTGTGAGTAATCATTTGTTGAACTAGTGAAACAAAATTCATAACCACCACCAAAAGAGATAGGTCAATGTCTCAAAAGGTTACCTTTAAATTCCAACTAACCACTACATTCCACGTCCATTTTGAACAAAAGTCTTCATAGTATTGGCCATGGGTATCCATAGTTATCATGAGGACAAAAAAACCAACATACGCAGGGAACACAAGAAAAGCCACCCAAACAATATCATGATCACAACAAAAATTAAGACCCAAACACCACCTACATCACCCAAAACTAGAACAAGCACCAGTGTCAGAGCCACAGTAGACTCATCCACTTCATTATTTTTTGGAAGGAAGAGGAGAAACCACCACCCCTCCTTCATATTTATCCTTACCAACCATAGAGTAATCACACCCACTTGGAGTCTTTACAGAAACTAGGGCAATAAATGGAGTTCTTCCGTTGGAACTGCCAATTGATTCAAGACCATGATGTATCATTGGTAACCTAAATTTTTCTTAGTCTGACTATTCGAGGGGATATCAATAATGACAATAGGGGAGTTTTATCATCTGAAAGAAGCTTAGCCATATCTCACATCTCTTCGCATTCCTCGTACAAATCATGTAGGCTCCTTACCTTTGGCCTCCATCATTTTTGCAGTTGCTACTCAGCTTCTCACTTTATGGCTACTTTTAGTAGCAACTGGTGTATAATTTTCACCATAGACTTTCCCCTCACCTTCTTCCTTTAGAGTTGCACTAGTTATGGGTATGTTCTATTTGTATTCTAGAACATCATTGTGATATTTCTGCACATTGAACCTCAAGGAACTCCACACTAATGACACATAAGCAGTAGGCTTACTCATCTTCTTTGTAAATGTAGCTTCATGAATAGATAGCACACTTCTAGAATTCATAAATTCAAACTCTCAATTGTAATGGTGAAAATAGAGGCCATCAATATTCATTTAATAGGAAAATTATGCATGCTAATCATCAATGCTTAGTGAAAGTCACATGAGTGAGCAAGCGATCAACCACTGGCTTCCACATCTCCACCATTAATTAGCCAGGTACATGAAAATTCATGTACCATTCTCAATGATGACAAGAAATTAATTCCTCACACACACTAGGATCAAATTGATCACTCATGTAGAATAAATTCCATTAATGCATACTCCTTGTAGAGTAAAATTGACTATCACATGCCTATTTCTAGTTTTTGAATATTGGGCATCGATCTACAGATGAGATGAAAAATAAAACATCCCAAATTAAGTCAAATTGTGTTTGAACTCCTCAAACCATAGCTTGAAAATTTCTAGCTAATGAAAAATTTGTTCACAGGGAGCCATATCATTCAATCCATAGGCTCCACCACACTCTACAGGGCAGCCAAGGAATCTGCATGTCCTTTGGTTGCATAGCTTGCAAGACTCCGATGGGCATTAATTAAATGTCACAAAGTGTGCAATGGACAACCAAGATTCAAATCCCATGCTAAATAATAACCATCAATCTCTAAATCATTGATCATCAGGTGCTTGGACAAGGATTAGGCCCCACCATGGAAAGGACACATTTCAAACCATCGCATACCTCACACAACTTTTGACAACTATTCTTTAATTTCTACGTGTTGTTTGATCAATAGTTGGGATCTAACCTTCAAGTCCAATGGGTGAGATTTCCTCACGTGTCAATAAAGTTAGTGTTATCAAATTTTCACGTCAGCTCAAATTGACAAAACTGATTAACTTAAATTCATTTTTAGGTGAAAGATTTCAATTCATTTCTACATTTGCTTAAACCATTGCATGTATTATAGTTTAAAAGAATTGTTCAGTTAAATTGTGCAATGTGTTTTAGTTTTCCATTCAAGATTTATAGCATAAAATATTGCATGAGATATAAAGAATAGTACTTTCATTCTATATTGATTTATCAATTCCATAATATTTGATACATTTTTGCAAAAGAAAGGTATAAAATTTGACACGATTGCACAAAATGTTGTTTTCATATTCATTGGGATGAAAAGAAAGATCAAGTGTCTCACACAAGCTATGGGAGTAGAAAATTCAACAAAACACAGGAAATGCACTATGCTACTAAAGATAAAAGAAAGAAAGGAACACATAAGAAGAAACATAGCCATCATTGCCTGAGGTGTCTTCAATTCATCTTCGTTGTTCTTTCTCCCTACTTGCTCCTTTTCTCCAAGTGAACCTGCAGATGGTTGAGAAAGATTTGTTAGAGCTTGTGTTATGAATACTCATATATGATCTATCAATAGTAATATAGAGCATTTCTTGTGGTGTATTGAATCAGTTGAGAAAATATTAGAAGTGTGCAAGAGAATAGAAAGAATGAAACATCATAGGAACATTGAACTTATTTTTTTTTAGTCTAACATTGTTTGTCCACTATGCAGGTATAGGAAAAGTCATGTTTCTAATATACATTTAAGACTTAATAGCTTGTGGTGTAAAATGGGGTCCCACAAGGGTTGAGCTCAAAATGTTGCCTCTTGACTATAAGTGGGACTTTGAGAAAAGGGATACATCCATAGTGTCAAGATGGAACATCCAACTAAAGGAGAAGCTCATACAGAAATTGAAGAAAATTTGATGTATTTCCCATACATGACCGTCAAATTCAAAATGCAAAGTGAAGATGATCACAAGTGAGCAAGGAATCTTTTTCAAATGCTCAAATTATGTAGAACAAAAATTAAATGCACTATATTTCATCATATATTTTTTGTTTGTATGCAATTGTGTCATGTTCAAAGTGTTGCTAAACATTATATTACTGGCATATTTCATTAACATGATGTTCACATTGATAGGCCAACAAGTGATTCATTGTCATAGAATGATAGTGAACAAGCATACATAATGCAAATCTACAAATCAAGAGTAGCAACTAAAGCAAATGGAGAAGCTTCAAAACACCATCATCAAGTGTTATTTGAAATCTTCTATGCACTAAATATCAAGACTCACATCAACTATAGTTGTCTAGTAAAAGATAAAAAATGAATGAAGAGTGCAAAGATGACCTTGTTTTTATCAAGCAATGAAAGTAGTATTGGCTGCAAGTGAAATATGAAAGCCAATGTATGAAGGAAAATAGGTTATTGTAAACTTTGGACAAAAGGTTTGAGTTGAAAGAAGCAAGAACAACATCATTGTAGTGAAGTAAAACATGGAATTCAAGTTTTGTTGCATTACATTGTTCTATGTTCACAATAAAAATAAAACTGTGGTAAAAAGTGGAAGCTTGAAGTGTATTTTCTGAATATTCAAAGTGCTTAGAATCGATGATAACAAATAGCAATGGAATTATCATGATCTGTAGATGCATCATATTGGCTGAATACAAAAATTGCAAGAAGTGAATGAACAAAATAGATGCATCATCATTGCTCATGCAATACACTTTGGTACAAGTAGATATTTTTTCTATGTGTGTTTTCATAGAACAACGTGCAAATACCTTGGCAGCCATGCAAAATGATGAGGAGGCCTTTTTTTTGACAAGCAACTAAAATGAAAGAGTTACACAAAAGAAACAATGATAGCTATAGAAGATTTTGTTTTTGCTTAAGGTTAAACATGCTAAAGTGGAGTTTTTTGAATTTTGAGAATAAACAAGTGAAGTTATAGTGCACACATAGAAAAATGAAACCATTTTTGTTATTTTCATTATAGTGAGTTAATGCTAAAGTGAAGCTAGGGTTTTAAAATGAATGAACGATAATGAATTTTCTCATTCAAAAATGTGAAACCCTCAAGGTCTAAAGTCTCTTCCTTTCTTGGAGGAGTTCGTATTTTGGTTTCCATTCGAAAAAATTGAAGAACATTGTTTCTTTCTACATATTTAGAGAATGAACAAGAAATCCATGATGCATTAAAACCCCAATTTGTATTCTTATAGTCGTGGCCTAGGAGAGGCATTCTTCTCCATAGAAACATAAACCCACTTGGGTTTTGTCCCAAAAATTTCAAATATAGAAGATAATACAGGGTTTGAGCTCATATAATAGTAAGAGCTCTCATAAAATGGGTGCAACCTAGTGAATGGCTGCAGCCATTAAGGGAAACATAGAAAACAATACAAAATGAAAAGAATATTTGTCTTTGTAAGTTTCATTGACTTCTACATCATGGGTCAAGCCCAAAATCAAATAATTCCATTAATGGTTTGTGTGAAGAGGAAAACAATAAAATTACATGATCCAAGTCTTCAAAAATCTCAAATCAAACTTTCCATGATGACTCAAAGTGAAGAAGAATTCAATAGACAGACAAAGCATGAAAGACAAGTTAGAAAAATTATAGAGGTCGCAGCTAAGAGGCCTTAAAACCCTTCAAAATGGAATCAAAGTGCCTAAGAGAGATCAAAAATGACTTATGATTGAGTTGCAGGAGGATTTTGACCCCAAGCATGGAGGAATCAACTAAAAAATGCAAAGGAAAATGCTCAAACCCTAGTCATCCATGGTGGCGGAATACAAAGCGCATTTCTTCCAAAATTGTCAAGTGAAAATGATTAAAGAAAGTCAAACAAACGCATAACTTTCCCTTATGATCTTATGAGGAAACATATGCACTTTAGCACTTTTTCACTAGGTCAAGTTGTCTGTGTTCCTTAGTTGCTTTATGGGATATAGCACATAGTTGAACTTTTATGATTGTTATTGAAAAATTTGATGTATAGGAGCTCTTTGCACATTACCTTAGGGCTTTGCAAGGCATCTTTTTTTACTCAAACTGCAAAAATTAGAGTAATTAGGGCCAAATTGTATCAAATCATATGTAATAGGGAGGCTTTTTATTTATTTTTCTAAAACTGCACATGATGTAAAACATCGTTAAGGTAATGTTTGTTATTGTTTTTAAAATACAGTCTCGCTGGTTGAGTCTTCACTGGATTTTCTATTTTGAGTTGAGTTCACTTGGGCGAATTTGGAGCTATTTCTACCTGATTTTGTAGATTTTTTGGATCAACCTCTCAAAGATAGAAAGTTTCCACTTTTCTCATGTAGTTTGGAGTAGTTTGAGGCACTATTTTTTAGGCTTTATTGAGGAGCTCAAAAATGGATCAAAGTTGCTATTTTGGAGATGCAGTTGAGCTAATTTTTGCTATTTCCACTAGTGAGACACTTGGAAGATACAAGTTTGGAGAAAATTTTGATTTTCAGAGTTCAAATTGATTGTTTCTTGCTCTGCTACACACTTAGAGAGTTTTGTAAACATTTTATTGTACTCAAATTTTGATCTTGACACTCCTTCATCTCAATAAAACATCAGGATTTCCTTTCTCATTTTATTGTCTGAAATTTACAATCACAATTTGATGTTAACTATGATTCAAATGCAGAATCCTCTTCATGTATTATCATTGTAAGTTTGTTTGCAAGGGTTTCATGTGATTCAAGTTGTATTATGTGTTGTGTTTGGTGAACCTCTATGAAAATCACTATTGGATTATGTGTTTCTAGGGTGAGATTGTGAGAATCAATGTTTTAGGGAGATTGTTGAGGGTGGAAAGGTTTGAAAATATTTAAATTATTGGCAAATCATCTTAGGTTTTAGGATCTATGTTTTAGTTTTCCCTTTTAACCCTTTCATCTGAAGTTCTTCTAGATTAGGTGGCTTACTAGGGGAACCATCCCACTCTGGAGATATGCTCTCACTTGTATATTTTCCCACAAATCTGAGAGTGTTTCCATGTTGCAATAGGATAGGCAAGTCTAACTTGGCTAAGGGTGTAATCTTCATTGTCAACAATTAGTCTTAAAGTGGGGCCATGACTAGGCTGATGACAATTAGACCCTCAGAAAAATGGCTTAAACATAAGTCTTTGGAGTAAAATATTTTTCCAACTTTATGTATATTTGACATGAGACAATGCACAGGTAACCATCTTTCCTAGACAAAAGGGGATGGTAAGAATATGCATTCAAGGCTCAAGCGACGACTTAAGTGACCAGTGATTAGATGAAACAAGTCAATGCAAAATTAAAAATCCAAAGGGTTTTAGATAAACCTATAAGGTAAGGGTTTGAAGGTCACACCCTTAATCCATCCTTAGGCAAAAAGGTTGACAATCATGAATCCATTGTTGGAGAAGACCCAAAATGAGATTTACCTTTGAAAAGCTTCATACTACTTGAAGTTTAGTCCTTTGTAAAGAGAGGTGGTGACTCTGTCTAAAGAACCTAATAAAGAATACATTAAAATTCCAGATCTACAAATTTCAAAGAAGAAAATTCAATGACTACTACAAATTTCTAGGTATTCTCATAAATCAAAAGAAAATATTATATGTTTGTAGGAAATTTATGAGAATTTTTTAAGACCTAAGATGTAAATGGTTCCTCATTAGATGAAATAGCACTAAGAGGGGGAATAGTAGTGGTAATTTTGCATGCTTCTAAAGTGAAAATTTAAATTCATATACTATGATGAAGTATGTTATATCTTTGAATTTTATCTATTAGAGGATCTTAAGCAAAGCAGAGATAGGATATTTGCATTGTAAAGGCTTAAGATCATAATTTCAAAGGGATTTTGAATTTCCTTGTGTAATTATATGGTTGATATGACAAGCCATGTAAAAGGTGTGAGAAAATGTATTATCAAACTGTGCATCCTTGTGTGGAACCTAATGTCATGATACATAATGGGAAGCCCCTCTTGAGTCAAAGAAATTTTGGTAGCATTTGTGGCTACCCAAATATTGTACCATCTAAAATCAAAGATAAGGTACCAAAGTGCAACGGTGAGAAGTCTGAATTAGCAAGCAAGTATCTGCAAGATTTTGTTCATATGATGGGAGATTATAAACTTGATTTTGAGGATGTTGTGATGAAGTGGTTTTTTCATTCTTTAAAATGAGATGCAAGAGATTGGTTCTCCTATTTACCAACATCCTCTATACACTTGTGGGATGATTTCAAAGTAGTATTCATAGAACAATTTGGTGAAAGAGTAAATGCTAATGTGGTAAGGAAAAAAATTATGGAAATTCATAAGAATGAGGATGAGCTAGTCCGTGCTTTCAATCTTAGATTTGCAAAGGTCATATGGGATATTCCTGAAAATATATGGCCAAATGATGCTAAATGTTTGGTTGTATTTTTTGGTTCATTTGATAGTAAGATGAGCTATCTACTAAGAGACAAAGATCCTGCAACATTGCATCAAGCATATCAAATTTCCATGAATATTGAAAACAACTTAAAATATTTAATGATGAAAGGGTATTTGGCCACCAGTGTGGGTTATCCTAGCACATTTAACACAAATAGAACTAATGGATTAGATAGTAGAGACACCTATTAAGATGATAATCCTTCTACTATTATGATTACCCCTTCACCACAATATTCAGATTATAGTGAGCTCCAAGTTGAACATCAACAAAATTTGAGCAAAGTTAATTAGTTTCCTTTTGTTAAAAAATTGTATGAAATGAAAATACACAAAGAAGAATCACCCTATGATTTTATTTCAAGATTTTTGAATGCCTTGTTGTAGGTTCCCATAAAATTTAGACCTAAGGATTCAATGTGCAATGATCTATGTTGTGAAATCTACAAGTCAGGGCGTAGTACCTTGCCAAGGGAATTAAAGCCTCATAGCTTTGGTCAAGTAATTGATTGGATAAGGATTGTAGAGGGAGCTATTTGTGATTATGTACATGTGATGCCCCAGACTGCTAATGGTGGTTGTCTTGTTGAGAAAGAATAAAAATAATGAAAACAAGTGAAAAGAGTGTATCAAAGTATGAACACCCATCTTGTTGTATAGGAGAATGTAATGATTGTAATTAGTTCACAAGTAGCACATATGCAAATCAATACAACAATGATGAAGATGAAAATACACAATATGGTGACAAAGTAGATGTACATGATTTTCTTCCATAAGATGTCTTGGATAGTGAACTAAAAGAGATACAAGAGGTCATCCCATGTCATGATATGATCAATGATAGTGGTGCAAATGTTGTTGATATTCTATCCCAAATTAATGGTCAAGGTGTTGAAAGTGATAGTTTAGGCATTCAATCTAAAGAACCTAATTGTAGTCTCAATATTGGTGAATGTTCTAATTATAGTAATTTAGATGGAATTGAGTCTAGTCTTGCCTCTATTGATTATGATGTAGAGATGGAATCCTTTGTCTCAAGAAAGGGATATGTTGATAACTATGTTCATGCATGTTTTCTTGAGAGTGAACGATTTTCCTTGTGTGAAGAGTTTTCCCAATGCAAGTTATTGATGTTAACTACAAATGATGTGGATGAGGTCAAAAATGTGTCTTTATGCTCTTCTAGTGATCATAATGACTTTGAGTACAATGATGCTCTAAAAAATTTAAACCTTCATACTAAAGAGGCTGAAGATTTTATGACAAAAATGAATGTATGGAAAAATCCCTTATTTGATGAGCATCCAAATTTACTTGAAATGAGAAGTGGTGACCCTTATTGGTGTAGAAATAACCCACTCTATCTTGAGAACTCAGATGATGCATCTGACATAAGGTTAGAATGTGGCCATGAGAAAAAAAAGAAACACATTGATGAGTTGCTTGAAAGCACTTCCTATGAGCATTTTACATTCGATACAAATGTTGTGGGTGAGATTAAGGATCATAATGAGATTGAAGTTTTTGATTGTGTTTCTTATTGGTGTAGAAATAACCCACTCTATGTTGAGAACTCAAATGATGCATTTGACATAGGAAGTTAGAATGTGGCCATGAGAAAAAAAAGAAACACATTGATGAGTTGCCTGAAAGCACTACCTATGAGCATTTTACATTTGATACAAATGTTGTGGGCGAGATTAAGGATCATAATGAGATTGAATTTTTCGATTGTGTTTCTAAGGTTTGTAACTTCTCCTATGAGGATGATCTAGAATCACTTCAATCACATGAAGGATGTAATGATAAAAATGCTCATGAATTCACTGGTCCACAAGTGAATGAAAAAATTGCATTTGATGCATACTTGGAATATAATTAGGATTTTCAATCAATGGAGTATGTTAACTATGTCGATAATGAAGAATTTGAAGATAAAGATGTGATTTTTCAATGTGCTGACCCTGAATAGAGTACTAGAGATGATGAAGGTGCTGAATGAAAATGCTTATATCCTAGCTACTCCTGACTATTTGTGTGAAGCTGAGATGAAAATTTTAGCTATACATCAAAATGATGATGTTGTACACCTTGATGAAGGAAGGGGTTCATTTTCGAATGACCAAGTTATGCATTATGATAAGCACATGGATCTTGAATCAACATTATTAGCCATTGATAATGTGAAATAGTTTGATGAATTTTCAAATTGTGTTGATATTGTAGAACATTTTGGCCTATGTGTAGAGAAGCCAAATGACACAAATAATGGTGGATCTCATGTTATTGAATGTGAAATTGAGTTCTTTTCTAATGTTCCTTATCTTCGCAACATTATTATGGACGCATTTTCATCCAATGAGGAAATAATTTGTGTGAAGGAGAAAAAAGATGTTGGTTTTAATGTGAATGAACAAATTTCAGATAGCAATGAGTATTCACATTTGGGTCATCACACATATCAACCAATATTGCACATGAAGTGACCAATGCACATGGGTGTTTTTTTTCTATCCTAGTTGATGATGAATTGCTTGAGCCTACCTTTGAAGAATTTTGCATTGAACTGAATGAGGGTTTGAAAAATGAATTAGTGTTCTTAAATGCTTGTCTATATCATGATGCCCAATTTAATGAACCCCTTGATGATGAATTTTTTTCTTTTGATATATTTGGGGGTTGTGTGCATGGCATATACCAAAGTACTTATGAATATTTTTAGTTTGATGCAAAAATTAAGTGTGATGTCAAAGTTAGTGATGCTAATGATAAAATGGAATATGAGTATTCACATTTTCAATTCAATTAGATAAGCTTGTACTAGAGAAGACCAATGAATAGGGTAGTTTTGAAACTGTCATATGGGGTTGATGATGTTAATCACAATGAAGCTAATTATTTGGAAATGCTTGGTATAAGTGTTGATCCATTACAAATAGTTGAGGATAAAGTATTTGACATAGGTAAGAGTGGGATCCAAGCTTTTGGGGGCCTTGGGCCACTAATTTGAAGATTGAAGCCTATGGAATTGCATGAGGTATGCTTAATGGTCTATACATTAGTAGATAGCTTCTAAAATGAAAAGGAGGGACATAATGTATAGTTATGTAAATATTGTATGGGTTTAGGTTTTTTTTTTGGTTGTGTCTACTTTCCTGGTCCTAGCAAGCTCCAAGGTTTTTTTCCTTCTTTACAATATGCTTCAACCTGAGATCTAGATTCTCGCCATACCCACTAGAGGTATGCATCCCTGAGCATGAGCCACTGGGAGAGCTTCCATTTTTTTTTTAAATCCTAAGAAGGTTCTAATTTTTTCATGATTGTGAGCCTCAATGTCTAAGGGAAGGGTTAGGGTTTTGGTCTAAAAGCCCTCATTTTCTAGTTTTCCATCTTAAACCTTTAGGCATCATATTTTTGCATTGACCTATCACACCCAATTTTCTATCATTAAAGTTGCCACTTGAGCCATTGAAATCATCATTCTTATTAGTCCCCTAATCTAGCTTTGTTGGTGACCAAGTGCCTTTACAATCATTTTAATTTTCCCATACTCAGGCTAAACATTTCATATGTTAAAAGGCTTAAGTCTTAAGTCTTTAGTTCTGAGGGTTAAGTACCATCGACCTAGTTGAGACCCACCTTTAGAAACTAACATTTACATAAGTTTAGATATTGTTAGCCATTATATCTATAGGTTTGATCTTGGTCATTCCCTGCCAAACCCATGTGAATAAAATAATAGTTTCTCAAATCCTGTGGGGTTAGCAGGCAATGGGCGTGTGTCCTATTGCAGGTGTGGGACCTAGTCCTGACTATCATATCCAAAGCTATGAAGCTTGAATCTAAGACTATGATGGAAGGATGAGAAATAATCTTAGTTGTTCTTCCTAGATAAGAAGGGTGGATCCCACACATGGATGATTTGGTGTCTAGTTGGCCAAGGGTCATTGGACAAGGGATAGTGGTGGAAATTCAAAGTTGGTGGACTCAATCTAAGCCACTCAATTGGCCATCTCATAGTGTGATCCACAACTACTATTTAAAATAAAAATGTGGCATGTGAGCCATTTTTCTTTGCTCAAGCGAGCAATAATGGTGTAAAATTGTAGGGTTATCCAGGATCGATCTTAAGGCATGTGAATGATTGATTTTTTTAACATGCATGAGGATTGCAAACAAGTTTCAAGGAATTCTAGGGATCAATGGTTGAGATTTGAAATAGAGAGAGAGGTTGTCAGCTCACTTGTGTGAACTCCTTTGGTACATTAATGCATGCACACTCCAATTGATCTATTTAGTGAAGATTTCCTACTTGTTATTCTTACAATTTGTTGTCTTCGAGAATTGAGAATCTCCATAAGAGCATGTGGAGTTGTTCCTAATAATTGTAGTGTTTGAGGTAGTTGTTCTAGGTGTCTCTATCCTATGGGTAAGTGGTGAAGTTACTTTGCTGAAAATGGATAAGCCAAATGTCTTTGGCAGTCTAGCCCAAAGGTCCAAGATAATTATTCTCCTTGAGCCTTAGGGTGAAATTCCAAAAAATGAACCAGAAGTGGCTGAAGTTCATATAAATCCAAAGAGGAAGAAAAAAGATAGTAAGAAATCTATCTAGAATAAGTACCACCAAGATAATATGGGAAAACACCACTATCCCATTGAAGTCTTAGATGATATCTCAGAGAGTGATACTAAAACTGATTTAGGTTACCACCAATATCTTATGGCCATGACTAATCTAGGAGAATCTAATGATGAGGTGGTGGTAGCTTCCCTAATTTCTATGACACCAAGCAAGCATACTTACTTTGCTATTGACAAAGCAAGGTAGTTTCTCATTTTCTTTCTAAGTTGGTGCTTGGTTTTTGGTCTTGTGTATTGATTTGGTTCCTTGTGGTTGGCTTGTTAGTTTGTGCCTCTAGGCTGGTATAATGAATAATCTTTTTGTTCAATTTGGATATGGAATGTGAATGCTTGACAATGGTTAATGGTGATTTTGGTGGTATCAACTGATTTTCTCTGGCATATGGTGAAAGAAAAAATTTCCCCTAATTTGCAAATTATTACATATAACCATTCGAGGAATATCTAAAATGTAGATGGATTTGGTTTTGAAATGAAATGTAACTATATTAAGCAAGTTTCTTATTTCTCCCTTGTTCTATAAAAGGGATTTTAGGGCTGATTACAGGGGTTCAAATTTTGAGTCTTATAATGGTCTAGGTGAAAAGCTTAGCTTAGGAAGAAGCATTTTGTAAAAAAATACTGATGAATAGAACAGTAAATAGTCTAGGGTATGAGTCATAAATGCAAGGATATTAAAATGGTTTTATAAAAGTCACATATATGAAAGAAATTATTAATTATAGAATGTATATTCTCCTATGTAATTCTCTCACAAATTATAAGTGAAATTATCAATGGTCTTTTCATTTATCTTTTGTTGTTTTGATTGACGTGTGTGTTCATGTTTGCTTCAATTCAAAGAATTGATTAGAAGCTTGAATGAGATCACAAGTTTGCAAGGAAAGATTATAGGATTTGGTAAGAAGTTATGTTTTAGATGTTGTGTTGTCATACTACAAAGTATTATGATGATAGTCCACCAATTTCTAAGTAAAATGGATAATATATTATTGTTTGTTACAAAAATGACTCCATTTTTCCAATAGATGAAGCACTAGCCTGTTCATTAGGATACCTTAAAGATGAATGAGCTAGTAATGCACTTGTCTAGGGATTCAGAGTGAGAAAAAAAATCATTAAAAAATATTTTGATTACAGTGTATGAATTTCAAGTACTTCCTAATTCCTAGCAATAGATAATAATTTATTCAAAGGCTAGCCAAAACTTTAATGAATAATGTATAGTTGCACTTGATAGGAGTTGATATGTGCATAGAAGTGTTCTCAATCTAACAAGTATCATTTGAACATGATAAGGAATACCCTCCTAGGTCTCATAGAGCCTAAAGAGTAGGAGTAAGGTCCTAAGAATCCTTACTCATTCGTTGGCTAGTAGCTTTGAAAATTCTTGAGCATAAGGATTCGATACCCTTTAGGGGATTTCAAGGTTCTATTGGAAAAAAACACCAACATGGGGGGAAAAGGGGTAGAAAGAAATGTAAATAAAACTTAAAGATGGTGATGCACCAAGCTTTTGTAACATTTGAAACCTTAGCTATTTCTTACAACTGATATGATAGATTCAAAATGCTACATACCCTTCATTGTTGGGAAGAGAATGAGCAATAGAGGCTAATTAAAGCACAATATAGTATTTCAAATCTCCCTATGGGAAGCATCCATTAAGGTTTGATAAAAAATAAGAAAAAAACCTAAAGATTAATAGGAATATTTAGAATTCTACATAATTCTTTTTCCTTTGTAGCATAATATTAAAATAGCATATCATGGATATTATCTAATTTCTAAAGGATAGCATATAACATAGAAGCTAACAACATGTAAATTAGTTATCTAAACTATCAACACAAAAATTTTAACATAATTTTTTCAATGTGTTAAAAATATGAAAAATAAATTTGAAAAAGTTCATAGAATGAACAATCTCAAATATTTCTCCCAAATAGATCAAAATTTTATGATATATAAACTAAAAACAAAGGTCAAATGCCAATTAGATGATAGTCTAAGTTAAATATAACATTCCACAGAGAATACATAGTATTCTGTAAAGACACTCCTACTTCTAAGAAAAATAACTCCCTAAAACAATATTTATATTCTTTGAAATAGTTTTTTGAAGAAAAATTCATAAATTTTTACTCACTGTTACCAACCGCTATTTATAGCCAAAAGAAGAGGAAATTGCCGTAAACAAACTAGAAGAAGAAATAGCTAGATTCCTGAATTTGATAGCTCACAATCCAATCTTATATCTTGATTAGATCACAACAATCTTCACTCATTAAGTCTCAACTACGCCATTAATTGTTTCAAATCTTTTAGCAAAGATACAATGTTAGAAGACAATCAAATTTTAACACTTGGAAAAATTAGATAAATTAGCTATGGAGATTGATGGCACTGACTCAAAGGATCCACCTTGAAAGTAATAAATCCATCACGCTTCCTAATGAAATCCACCCCAAAAAATATTTCCACAAATGATATCGACTACTCAACGAAAATGGATGACATGTCAAGTGAGTAGGCAATTTCAGACTTTGTGAGAGTTGTTTTGAAGAAAATCCTTGCCAAGCTGACATGTGTCTTGGTTCACACCCAAAACAAAAATGATATATATATAAAGCCACACAACCACCTTGTGGTGCATTATGCACCTTTATGTGAAATCATTCTTTGTCCTTCGAGTGTAAAACTATCTCGAAGTGGAAAGGAAATAAAGGTTGGAAACTAGAAAAATGTTCAAAAGGGAAAAACTACTTTACTTTTTTGGCGACTCATAGGGAGCCTTTGCTTGTGGAGGAACAATCCTAGACCTCTGAAAATTCTTGGAGTTTGAGGAAATTAGCACATTGGGTCTCCCAATCTACATCAGTGGGCCAGATGAGGGTGCATAAAACCTCATATGCTTGATCCAACTTGAGGACTTGTTTAAAAGAAACTCCTACAAACCTTGTTGAGACATCTCTAATGTAGTAGTATAGTTAAGAAAGGGGAAGAATTTCCTTCTCAATATCCTCAATAGTGGGTGATGAGCTTAAACCCTGTAGATCTGTAGAGGCATGTGTTTTGAGCCTGATTGCATCCTCAATTTGCTCAATTGTTAACATTCCTCCATCTAATGAGAAAAGGGCATAGTATTCTCTTTGGAGTAGAAAACTAAACTCTTCCATGATCTCACCAACCTTCTTATTCAACCCTACCTAGAAGTTTTTATCATTTGATATGACCATATGGAAACTAATGAATTCATATGCTTTCCTCACGACTGATCATTGATTAGGAATTCTAGTGTCCCTTAGGGATTCCTCAATTCCCTTGCACAATTTTACAACCAAGATCCTTGATCCTTTAGCTCAGGGGGTGTATATGTGGAGAATTTGGTCAACCTTTGGGACAACTTTATCATTTAATTCTAGAGCATCCCTTAGAAACTACAAGGCCAACTTTAGAGATGCAACTGCAACTATAATTCTCCCAAGGAGTAGATATCAATTTTTTTAGTATCAGAAGGATACTAGATCCTTGTACCATGATCAATTCCTACTATAATTGGGACTCCCTTTCCTTTATGGTTTCCTCCAATTGAATCTTCTCCTAGAAGGTTCTTGTAAGTTTAGAGTGTAGCTTCCTAATCTCTTCATCTCGAGTCTACAAAATTGAATCGATATCTAGATTTTCTTGTTTTTCCCTTTTTCCTCTACTTGGAACTTCTGAAGATTATCAGAGGCTTGAGATCAAATGCTATCCAATTCCTTCTGCATATCCTTCTTTTCCTGATCCATCTCATTAAATATCTTTTACATCTCATTATATAGAGCATTTGATCTAGCTATATTAGTTTCCATCTTCTTTTGTTTGCATTGATACTCTGCTCTTTCCTCATGTTCAATGGTGATCTCACCTTTCAATTTCTCTACATTGGAATGAAGTTGATCCTATTCATTTTGGGTTTCTTCTCCTTTTTGAGCCTACAACTTCCTCAAGTGGGTCATTTCTACATCTTTTCCTTTGATCTCAACCTATATCCTATCCATTGTGGCCTTTACATTTTCCAACTCTACATCATGCTTCTTCAATTTTATGTCAAGCTTCTCATAGTTGGTATAGACCACCTTTTGAGTTTCTTTGGATAGAAACACCTTGTCACACAAGAGAGCCTCATTTAAATTGATGCCTACTACCCTAATTTCATAATATTCAAACTATATTTCTCCCTCTATCTTGGAAATCCAAGAACACATGGAAATGATCAACAGAGCATTGCACTCTTCATCAAAATAGGCCTCAATTTTTTGAGTAGCTTGTTTTGTCATGGCCTTTATCTGAAATTTTTGTTTCCTTGCTTGTTGGGCCTACTTTGTTTCATCCAAGTGACTTCAAAGGATCTATGGGGTATCAATACTCTATGTGGCAATCAAAGCACCTAAAGGGAGACTGAATTAGGTGATGGAAGGTGAGGCTTCGACTATCTGAGGTTGTAGAGAGGTGAAGGGAAGCATTATCATGGAAAAAGGTGAGATGTCATATGTGGAGTGAGAAGGAGAGACACCTATTGGAGTGAAAGGGGAAGTGGGTAGGAAAAAGGCATTTTCCTGGTAGCAGATGGGTCTAGTGAAACTGGTAGCATGGATGTTTGAGTGCTTTCAATGGGTTCCCTTGATAGAGTGATTAGAGAATCAATTGTGGCTAACACAAATGATGCTCACTTAGCATGTAGGGTTTCTTCATGGGTTCATTATCGAATATGGTTGGGGTGTGTTCAAAATGGGGACATTAGAACTCGTGTAGAGAGAATTCTTCTTAGTGGATGAAGGGGAAGGAACAAACAATGATGTAGGAGAAGAAATAAGGGGGTGTGCAAGACTTACCTGGGATGTTTAAGCCAAATATTCTAGTGGGGCTTACTCCTCGTCGTCTTCTTCTTCTTCTCTACTCGATATGGCTAGTCTGCCTAAGCCTTGGACTTGTATTTTCTTCATAGGGGATGAACTGGCAGACTCAGATTCCCTTTGTTAGTGTAGGTTTCTTATTTTCCTTATGTTAAGGAATATTTATTTTTCCTACACACATTATTAAGCCTACTTAGGTTATATTAGAATGGTTAGGATGAATACATGTGGCATAAATCCATCATTCACATGTGTCACTCACACCCACCTTTAGGTAGTTGACTTTCACACCCTCTTTTGGATTTATTAGCCACCTCCCATAACCATTTCTTTTCTTTACCTAAGTAGGCATAACCATGTAATATGGTATTTACCAAGTAGGTAAAACTCCCAACTATTATGGGCACTTGAGAGTTATTACTCCTCTAGATTTATTTGACATTATTTTTCTATTTAAACAATACTCACCCCTCCCCTTGGCTAGTATGTACTATGGACTGCTAGTTCAAACCTAAGGGAGTGCTGAGTTTATTCATCTCCTAATCTCTTTTCTTACTTTCCTTTGATAATTTTGATCTTGGGTGGTTTCACAACCAAATCTAACATGGTATTAAAGCTAATTATGAGTTGTGGGTTAACAGATATCTCAATACATTCTTGAAAGCAAAGTATTCTCTTCTCTTGCATTCGGTGATGACCTAGAGAATAAAAAATGCTTGATAGAGATTTTAGTTTCTATGGGTGTTCCTTCTTATTGCATTTTGTTGCAGGTATTTTGGAGCTTCTTGGAGATATTCTGAGCTCACCATTGAATTCAAAGTAGCTAAAAAAGTCATAACAAGATTTTATTTTGTCTAAATTAGATATTGGGTGCAAGATTTGTGAAGGGTTGAAACAAAGGTTTTTGGGTTCTAGAAGGTAGCTAATATTTCAAATCATTTTCAGCCCAAATGGACCTCACCATCATGCTCAGAAGGCATCCAAACCTAAGGATTGACTGTCACTTCCTCAAATTCTAAGAAGTTGATTTTTTAAGCAATTTTTGTTTGCAGGAAAAGCTATATGACCCCACTTGCAAAAAGTACAACACATATTTTGAGCTGAAAGTTGAAAATTAAATTTTTGTTGCATTCAAAAAATTATTATTTGAAATTTTTTTTTATCCAAGTCTTCTTTTGATAAATTAAAAAAAAAAGAAAAAAAATATTAAAAAAGTTAAAAAAAAAGTGAAAAAATTATGAGTAAAGTACCTAGGTACTTGCATTGACACATGTCCTAGTACTAGCATACCTACTAGGAGGTACGCATGGTACCCTGGGCCCTACGCCCTTTGCCAAACAACTTTTTATTGTTAAAAATTTCATTTGAATTTTTTTTTTTATTCCAAGCAATTTTTTATTATTTAAAATTTTAATTTAAAACTAAAAAACTTTAAAACCTTCAACAAATTTGTTGTACCTAGATACCTATACTTGTGCCTCATTTTTTGTGCCCAAGATTTGACAGTCCACTAAAGTTAGTGCTTTTCTTGGCGGTTCCACCATTTAAGAAAGGTTATAAATTTAGCTAGCGGATTTCTATTTTGGTGGTACTTCTAAATTGATTGGAGGTTCTCTATTCTTGGTGGTTATCTAAATTTAGAGGTAGTTTTCCAAATTTGGCTGAGCTTCATTTTTGAAAATTTTGGACCCCTCTCCATTGAAATTTTCATTTTTGCACATAAGCTTCAAAGGGCTCGTTCTCAGTCATACGGAGAAATTTTTCAACACAATTTTTTTTTATTTGGGGTAAATTTTTGCACTCTTCACAATGGTGTGATAATTTTTTTCTCAAGTGATCCTAGTTTTTCATAAAATTAGTTTTCTCATCAGATCTGAAGGATAGTCCTCATTTTTTGAACTTCAAATGGATGTAACTTTCACGTACAACCTCGAATTGAGGTGATTCTTTTTCTAAAGGTGAATATTTTTCTGAGCACTACACAATTGTTCTATTTTAAAGTTCTCATTCAAATATTTTATTTTACTTTCATTATTTGGGTCCATTTTTGGACATTGTAAAACTCTGGAAAACAACTCTAGCATTATAAACACACTGATTTATAAAGTGCCAAATCATTTTTTGTTGTGGCGATTCTTGATTGAGTGAAAAAGGGGGGGTCTCTCTTTGTGTGTGTGTGTGTTTGATCTATTCACTCATGCTCTTCTTTTCCTTCACACATTGATCTTTCTAAGGTTCCTTTTCTAACACCTTATAATTATGCAACATGGCATCAACATGCATGGAATGCCTTAATGCAGCTTGGGTATACTCCATATGTTGAAAAGAAGGTAGTGGAGCCTACAGATGATAAGGAAAAGATAAAATGGATGCTTGAACATACAAAAAAATTTGGATTTCTTCATAGTTTTGTTTCCCTTGATCTTATGTTTCAGATTGAACCATGTATAGATACACATGATGCTTGGGAAAAGTTAAAATATTTGTATGGTACAATAGATGAAGTCAAAGGCTCTCAGATTGATAATGAACTGATGAGCCTTGATCCAAAGAACTTTAGCAACATCTAGGATTATATTACTAAGGTCAATGATCTGAGAACACAATGTAAAGCATGTGGTATTGAAAAAAAGGACATTCAATTAATCTATAATACATTGAATAAACTTGGTCCTAAATTTGCAAATTCTGTTTCTATCTTTCATACTCATAGACTGACTATAGGATATGCATATATTATGCCTTCATTTGCATCCTTTTCTGAGATGCTAATTCATGAACAACATAAGCTTCATTCCATGGGTCTCATAAAGCCATCACAGACTCAAGCTTTATTGGTTGGTTAGCCTAAGGGATAGAAAGAGTCAAAACAATTTGATAATAAACAAAAAAAAATCAAAGAAGAATCCACATACAGATCAAGCACACCACAAATCCTCTTCAAGGGAGAATTCATCTAAGAAGGAAAGTCTACGTGTTCATATTGCAAGATGACTAGACATGAAGAAAATTCTCGTTATAAGAAGGATATTGATGAACTAAAACATCTTCTTAGGAAGAAAAATATTGATCTACCTTTTAGAATTTATGAGTCTACTTCTTCTTCACATTCTAAAAAATCAAGATCTAGAAAGGATAAAGGCCATGTAGGATTTGCTACTGAGTTGAAGAAAAATAAAGGTAAAGCTCTGTGCGCTTGTATAAGTCATGATTCAAGGAAGTGGCTTCTAGATTCTAGAGCTTCTCATCACATGGCTTCTTCACAGTCTGTGTTCTCTTCTTTTGAGCCTTGTGTTATTCCACCTATTCTAATGGGAAACAATACTTACATGAATGTAGGTGAGAGAGGATCTATTGATATTAGGGATGCCACCCTCAATGATGTTTTGTGTGTACCTTACTTGAAAAATAATCTTCTTTCCATCTATCATATCACTCATGGTGGAGCAGGGAAGACTATCAAATTCACACCTGATTCAATTATCATCAGAGACTTGGAGAGTAGAGATAATTTCTAGTGGGGTGGTTGATCATGCATCTCGGTTCTATAACTTTTCAGAATTTGTACCTGATGATGGTTTTGATCCTTCAATTGTTCATTACACTCGTTGTGTGACATTTGATTTTGAGAACTTTGGTTACTTGATTTTGGGTATTCTCACATCAAATCTAGTTCTTGATTTTTGCATTTCTTCTCCTCCATCTACTGTTGCTTCGAAGGATACCAGTTTTGTTGAATCCTTGACTACTTGTGATTCAATGCAACAAGATATACACCATCTTCAAAAAATAGTTACTTCAAATGATTACTTGACAGACATTATAGGTTTATTCATAGATTCTCAAATTTTAGATTTGGGAGACACTATTCATGACATTCATCTTCTCTTTGATGAAGTTGATTCATCTTTATTTGTTGTGGATGAGCCTTTGGATCCTCTTGTTCATTCTCCACATGATCATTTATCATAGTTTGACATGATTGTGGATAATTTTGAGCAACATTTGGAGGAGGCACCTTTGTCCTTAGAGGAGGTAGTTGAGTCTTTGGATCTTGTTCTACATACATCTCTACTAGGTTTAAGATTTTCATCTTCATCAGTGTGGCCTAGAATGCCTAATTTTATGGTGACAAATTTTGACATTGACATGGAGACAAATGAGTAGTTTTTAGAGACTTCATACATTTTGTACTTTCTTCCCTTATATTCCTTTTAGGAATGGAAAGATACTCTTCATACACCTTTGGTTTTATTTCTTCCTAAGGCGAGGAACATTTTTAGATGATCGTGGACCAACTTCTATATCCAATTCCAAGCATCAACCATTGTTACAGTTGACTACTTGAGGGAAGGCTACACAAACTTTCTTATGCTTTCTATTTTAGAGGGAACTTCTTCCTTGCATGGGATTCTTCTTGTCTTGGGAAACTTATTTTCTTTTCTCTATTTTGTGGAGGATTTTTTCCCACTATTTTTTCTCATTTTCTCTAGTTGTGAGAAATTGGTTTGTACATGGGTACCTAACATGTCCTGGTACTTGGGACCCATTTTTGTGTCTTTTCACCCACCCAAGCTACGCTGAAGGGGGGGTGTTAGTGTAGGTTTTTTATTTTCCTTATGTTAGGGAATATTTATTTTTCCTACATGCATTATTAAGCTTTCTTAGGTTATATTAAAATGGTTAGAATGATGACATGTGGCATAAATACATTATTCACATGTGTCACTCAGACCTACCTTTGGGTAGTTTAGTCTCACACCCTCTTTTGGATATATTATCCACCTCCCATAACCATTTCTTGTCTTTAGTTGAGTAGGCATAACCGTGTAATCTAGCATTTACCAAGTAGGTAGAATTCCCACCTATTATGGGAACTTTGGAGTTATTACCTCTCTTGGATTTATATATCATAATTTTTCTATATAAACAACAATCACCCCTCCCCTTGGCTAGGATGTAATATGGACTGTTAGTTCAATTCTAAGGGAGTGATGAGTTTATTAATCCTCTGATCTCTTTTCTTACTTTCCTTCAATCATTCTAATCTTTGGTGGTTTCACAACCAAATCTAATACATTGGTGGTCGATCCTATTGAAGCTTGGGCTCTTGTAGCTATGGTAGAGCTCTTTGGGGATCGTCAGATCCTCTTTCTATTTGGTGGGGCACTAGTATAAGATGTGATCTATGGGCCCTTTTGTTTCACCACCTTCCCTTTTCATTTTCTTGTGTTGGGCTCCTGAGGCTAGGAGGTGTAGAGTGTCACTTC
Source organism: Sequoia sempervirens (assembly GCA_007258455.2). Lineage (NCBI taxonomy): Eukaryota > Viridiplantae > Streptophyta > Pinopsida > Cupressales > Cupressaceae > Sequoia > Sequoia sempervirens. Next base: position 522,953,428 of record VDFB02193867.1, on the reverse strand, counting down.
CTTTGGTCCAATCTCTTGATCAAAATCAAGATTACTATCATTGGTTCTTGCTTCTTTTTCATAAATTTGGTGGAAATTATCGTCATGTAAGTTGATGTCCCCATACATGGCACTAAGGTTCTTGATTTCCTATGAGAACCTCAAGAAGTATGCCCTCTTTCTTTCCAACCATCCCAGATGCTTTAGTTGTGTGTTGAGAGACTGGCCTATTTGAATGCTTTGTTGGTACTCTGACAACTAAACATAGAAGTTAAGCCATGGTGGTTGGTTGAATGGTATAAAGGCTAGGTCAATGTAAAACTCTTCCCTTTCATTGGTCAGGTTCATTCTTGATTCAAAGTACTCCTGCCTTTAATGTTTTACAATCAGGAGATGCCTTATTAGATTGTAATTCCATGCATTACAAATGTGGACTAGGCCTAGGAAAGACAATTTTCTAGTAAACACATCCTACTCCTCCCTTTTCGCAAGTGTCACCTAACTATTGGAAATGGTGAGGGGAATCAAGCAAAGTGATTTTTTGTGTCTTCCATTTCCATAGGCTTTGTTGGTAATAGTTGCTTGATGACATTCCTCCAAAGCAAAAGTCCTATCTATTAAAAACTTAGGGAGCCTAAAAGGCTCCTCAATAAAACCATGGAGCATGATGAAGGAAAATTTGGCTCCCAAAAAATAATCCAACAGGGTTTGGTGGCTTTTCATCCATTGTAAGGCTTTAGGGGAAAAATGACCCTGAGGATGTGGGGACAAATCTAAGACTACTAGATATAGGAAATAATCCACAAATGAATAGTAATATCATGTCCTTGCAAGCACATGGGTCCAAACCAAAACTGGCTAGTAGAACCCCTTCACATCAAACCTAAAGAGAAACAAACAAATTTTGAGAAATTCAAGGTTCTAATGCAAAATCAAATGTGCTAGAAAATAGGAATACCTACAATTAAAAGTAGTGACACAATTTCTCAATTGATCTAACATCTTTTTAGCTACTACATCAAAAAAATTAAAATACTTCTAGCTTTTCTGACTCTTGAGCATGAAAGTGAAGCCCATCTGGAATGTATAAACATTTTTGTCCTCAAATCCATAAATACAAGCAAACATTGCAAAAATGACCTACACATCAGATTTCAACTTTTTGTGTACTAGAGGGAAGGTGAGTTGATTGCCTTCCGATCTCTCATTTGTTTCATCTATATACAATTGTAATTGCTTGGTTCTGGTTTTCTAGAAATCTTCCAGCACTCTAGTTTATAGGGATGCACAACATATCCTAGATGGTTGTTGCACTAATTGTAACACTTAACCTACTACCATTTATAACCCCTATTTCTTCATCCAACCTCTTTGTGCATGCATCCACCAACTTTGGACATGGGTGTATGGTAGGGAACTTAAATTGTGGAAAACCACAATACTAGAGAACTGCCAAAAATCCTTTAGTTCCACCATAGATGACCATTCTCTACATTGCCCCTTCCCTAAGAATTTTAGGGTTCAAATGTAGCTGTGGTTCAAAAATATTGTCTGCAAAATCCATGACTACTTCCCTCTTAATGGGGTCATTTTCCAGTAAAGTTTTAGTATGAGTGAAAATTTCCTCTTCTAACATTGAGGCATTAGCAAATGAATCCATTCCAAATATGTTGGTGTAGCCTAGTCTAGTAGACGAAACTCCAGACTATGGACCAGAAGATGATGCCTTTTCCATTGTTTCATTGAAGGGTTTATATAAAGTTTCCTTAGAGAAATGACTACGTGCAGTTTTTGATACTTAGCAAAAAGTTTCTTTTTGGGTGCATTTAATTTTCTTGCACGTACATGCAATAAGGATTGTCATTACTACTAGCTCACTAAGTGTTGCTAGTGAGGCGATATGTGTGGAGTAGGAATTTGTATCCCTTTGGAATGCCAATTCTACTATGAGAATGCAATTAGTGCAATCCCTCCACTACCTTTTCCACAAAAAGGATTATGCGGTGGGAAGCATGCCTTTAGCAATTGAAAGCATGCTTTGAGTGATGAAATGTACTTTGAAAAGACATTCATTTTAAATTTTTCAAAGTTTAGTGCTTTAATCATTGTCTTTTTTCATGAGAGAGAAGGTTAGCATGTGATGCTAATGGACACATGGTAGTAATCGGTATGCATGAGAATTTAATCCCAATTCTCAAATTAATTTCTCAAGGCTTGGTGTTATATTTTTCATATGATTCATTTCTCACCTCTTGTCACCTTGATATTTCTTCCATTATCGTCTAACAGGAAATAGATTTTCCATTTTTTGAGCTCATCGGTGCACCTTTTCTATAAATAGTAATGCCACCTTAGTAGGAAACTCATTGAATTAGCTCTTGAGTTAGTAAGCTTCTCCCAATGTAGCTTCATTCCATTAGCCTTAGCCAATTTTTTTCTATCATGTCTAGCCTAGGTACCCCCATTCAACTTTTACCATGAAGGCCACAATATTCCTTTGTAGGTGAAGTCAACAGTGATAAAATGAAATGCATGGTAAAGAAGAACAACCACCTCATCATTGTGGTATTCAAATGGGTGCTTGGAAAAGATTACGTGAAGGATGAAAACTAGCCATGGTGTAACTCCAACATTGTTTCTTAGTTTTTCACCTCTCTACTAGATTTGGAAATCTCCAAGCCCTAGATAATCGAATTGTGCATGCTATGTTTGATTTAACATTTTTAGAAGGGTTTGATGAGATTGTGAAAATAGCTATCCCTAGCAGAAACATCTTGAGCACCATGAACATCCACAAGCACATCAATTTTGGGGAGGAGGTGCCCTAGTTTCCCCTTCTTACTGACTTTCACACTAAGTACTTGACTGGAAAAATCACTTCAATTTTTTGGTGTATAGTCGTGGTGTCAAGGATTGAGGTCCTTGTCATGTCGTGCCTACCTGTGCTATGTGATTAACCCCGCTTACCACCTTGTTGACGAAAAATTGAAGAAATTTTGTTTTGACTACTAGCGACAGATGGATGCTTCAATTTCATTGTTTTATTTTGTGTCACCTCCCCCTTTTTCTTTCTGCAATGTATATTTTTTTGGGTTCTCAAAGTATCATGCCTAATATACATACGATAGTGTAAATATTTTCAATGAAGATAACTATAATGCTTTTCTACTTATATTATTCTCATGGCTTATTCACAAAAATAATGTAATTTACAAAATTTATACATATGGTACATAACTATGAAAAATTTAAAAGAACTTGCATGTTCTAATGGAACAATTTTAGATGGATACTGTTTAATGATATATCTAGAACGTTTCCATCCATGTATTCTAGCTCATATGCATTATTTTCTTTGCATGTGTGAATGTGTAAGTGACCCTTCCATAGTGATTCAAACATTGCATGTTGTCTCAATTTTGCAGCACACTCATCATACTTTAACACAAGGCTTCCCTCCTAGAAATGTAGGGTGGAGGCCTTTTTTTCAAACCATCATTTGACTATCTGTTGGTGCCCAATCAGGGTGTCATACATTCTTTCTCTTTTTTCTTCAAGGCTCAGGAGTTCCACCAATCTTACTTCCATCTTGTTTCTATGGAAATGGGTAAAACCACCTCCTTCCCATATACTAATTGATAAGGAGAGGCCTTCAATATTTTCTTAGGCATAATTCTATTGGCCCATAAAGTGTTGCAAATGATTGTGCCATTTCTTCTAGAATTATAACCTAATGCACTTAATTAACCTAATCAGGTTCTTGTTGGTTTACTTTGCTAACCCTTTTCCTTGTGGGAAATAATTTGATAAAGTATTATGGTAGAACCCATGCTTGAGAGTGAATTCCAACATCCCAAAGCCTATGAAGTCTTGTGAATTATCAGATATGATGGTTTTAGGTCTTGCCACCATCTCCTCAAGAAAATCTACAATTTCTATTTATATAGCATTTTTCAGAGCAATGAATGTTGTCCATCTTGTGAAATAGTTGGTTGCATAAGTATCCACTTATGGCTTATTCTAGATATGGGATTGATCATCCCAACAAAATCCAAAACCCATTGTGCAAAGGGTTCCTCAGTCATGATCGAGCTTAATGGCATGGAGTTCTTGCACTTCCCAACTATAAATTTGCATTGAGTACAATTTTTCACCATATGTTGCACCTTAGAGAATATGGAAGGGCAGTAATATCCTACTTGGATTATCTATAAAGTAGTAGTCTTGGCAAAGAAGTGTCCACCCTTAGAACTACTACTAAATTCATTTAAAATTCTTTCTGCTTGTGGTTTATCTAAGCAACAGAGCAAGACATCTTTATAATTTCTTTTAAATAAAATTACCTTAATTAGTATGTGCCTGGTACCTTGCAGTCGGTAGTAGCATCTTTTGTGAGGTGGAATACTGGTCGGATATTGCTCGGTTTTAATAAATTGTGTCTGATGAGCTACCCACAACTCATTGGATTTGAACTGATTTCTACAGACCTGGTTGGTCTCTTCTTTCACTTGAGGGTTTAATTCTTATGCTAGTTATTCACAAATATCTATTCCTTGAACCAACTTGGTTGTGAAACAATTTTTTTTTGTATAGTGGGACTCTCTTGCACTTCTAGGGTGTTGGACCTAAAAGGAGAGAGATACAAAAATCTTAGCGTTTCACTAAAGAACAAACCCTTGAGATTTCAATATGTCAAAGGGGATTGTCCTAGAGGCTGAAAATAGATAAGAGGGGTTCACCACCAAATGTAAACTTGGAAAATGCAAGATGTTTGAAAACACAATGTGATATGTAAAAAGACTTAAGAATGCAAATAGAATGTAAGAAAACTATGATATTGAAAGTGTGCACTTGGAAACTAGAGGGAGATGGAATGGAGCTCTAGAATCCTAAATTTTCTACTTTGTAGGCCAACTAGGATTCATATGTCAAGCTTGACGACTTATTCTAGCTTCGGGTGAATAGTGCTAAAATAATTTTTAGACAAATGGGTACTCGTATCTACAAAAATATTTGTCAGAATCCTATAGTGGGACTCATTTGCCACTAATGGAGAATATGTCCAAATCTAGATTTTATGAAATTCAAAAGTGGAATATGTTTCCCTAAGTCAACTCTTTTACTCTTGGTTCAGATCCAGATCCAAAACTATCAAATTCAACTTGTAAATCTTCTCCAAGTCTTTTTTGCAACTTTGACAACTTTGAATAGCTTTGAAAACTTGATGAAAACTTTTCTAATCTTTCTCCTTGATAAATCTGCAACCTAGCCCTACAAATCACATACAAAGAAAGGGAAAATTTGTTGTGGGGTTAGAGAATAGGGGTTTTCCTTGGTCAAACCCCATGTTGGTAATTAAACCCTTGAAATGAAATGAAATATAAAAAGATAATGATGAATGAATAAAGTACAATGTTAAAACTTACCAAACTATTGAAATAACATGTTGCAACCATGTAAGTAATGGCTCCAATGGATGTAGACTTGAACAATAGCTTGATGTTGATGGATCTTGAATGTAATGCTCACAAATACTACACCACAATTGCTAGTTCTAAAACAACATGATGCACAACTAGGGGTGATCCCACAATAGTGGTTTATAATTTTTTGCCATACTGGACAATAAAATTATTATTTTTAACTAAATCTTCACATTTAAGCACCTATAGCAGCTAAACCATGAGGAATTTGAAGATGATGCAAACTAGATTTTCGTCGCATTTTGTCTATAGATTCTAAAAAAAAAAATTCAAAATTTTTGGAATCATATTGCACTTGTTTTTCCATCTCCTACGAAAACTGGTTTTTTTTAGAAAACAACATTTTAAAAAAGTGACACACACCGTATAATGCATAACTTTGTTTCCATGAAGGATAAAATTATAATTCTTTCAAATTTAGATTTTTAACTCTAGTATCTAGTGCTTCCACTTGGTTATATAGTTTTTTATTGAATATTTTTTCTTTAATCAAGTTTCAAAGTAAAACCAATTACAATTTAGACATAGTGCGACTGTATAACACGTAACTTTTTTGTATATATCAAAATTGAATTTTTTTATTTTGTTGGATTGAGGACTTCAATATCTGGTGCACTCACATTTTTAAATTTTTTTTATAGTCTACTATTTTCCCACATGTGTAGAACAAAGGCCTTCATTTTCATTGGATAGCTCAGTTTGAGGACTAATTGATTCTAGTTGGGTTTGTGAAGACTCCTCCATTTTCATCCTCAACCCAATCTTTGAGGCATAAAATATTAGGGTTTTTTTGTGTTTCAAGGGAAGAATGAGGAATAAGGGGGGTTCATACAAACTCCTAGGGGTTCGAGTGAACCAACCTTAATATGCACTTCCTTTTGTTATTTTGGGTGGGAAATGTGGGCCCAATAATTAGTGGGTTCACTCGAACCCTAGTTTGATCGAACCCGTTTTGGGTTCAGTTGAACTTGTAGGTTCATTCAAACCCCTAAAACCATTTTTTTTCCATGGGGTCATTTTTTTCCTCAGTTTTCCTTCCTCCATCAAATTGTAAACAACTATTGTGGCTTCACTCCTAGTCTTTGACATGATTAGTGATGCTTGAAATTGCTCTTGCAAGCTTGATAATCTTCCCTTGAAATGCCTTAAATGATCTAGTGAATGCTCAATGATCTCTTGTGAACTCACTTGAATGCTTAATATTGCTAGGTATGAAATGAGAGAAAGAAACTTGTATTTATACTTAATTATGCAATAATTCCCAAAAATACATCATAGGCTAACCTTAGATCTTGAAGAATAAAAACCTACCATAATTTTGAGTTAAATTTGAATTTTGAGTTAAATGGGACTCATTCACCATCTTGGGTGAATGGGTCCCACCTAAGGGGACTCATTCTCCATTCTTGGTAAATGAGTCCCACCTTAGGCATTTAAAGTGGGTTTCAAAAATTTTAAGTTTTAAATGATGTTTGTTGAGATTATTGTAAAAAATACACTTAAATAAGGACTATGGATGTAAAATGAGGCCAATTAAAGCATAAAAAATCCCAATTATTAATAAAAAACCTAGAGAAATGTGAAAGTGTGCTACAACACTTTACAACACTTAGCAATAAGGCTTGGTAAATGACAAAAAGAGGTTATTTAGGTGAAATATATTAACAAAACCTTAGAAAAATGTTAAAGTGTGTTACAAATATTTACGACACCTAGGTGATGTAGAGTAGGGTGGATAATCTTGAAAATTTTCCAATGAAGAAAACTTTCAAGATTCAAATCATCAAATGATGGGTTTTTGCTTACTAACCGTCAATCCTTTAGTAGTACTTCAAAAGTGGTTTTTCAAACCTAATTTCCAAAAAAGACCTCAAACCAAGAATATGATCACCATTTAAGATACCCTTTTTTCCATTTGAAAACATATTAACTTTTCAGGTAGGGTTACTTTTGAACAAAACCCTCAATTTTCTACTACTACGCCTTGAAATAGGCATAATTGAGCTTGTTTTGAATGGTCAAAACATGGATTTTAAAACATAGACCTTAAAACTTCATAAAAATGGCTTAGAACTGTCATAAATGGTCTTCCCACACATTTCCAACCATTAAAAACTATTTCCTAGGATCTTTTCTACAAGCCCTAACTCTTATGCTACTTATTTGCCTAAAACATGAGGTTAATCAACTAGGGAATCACCCAAACTTGCTCATAATGCCTTCCCCTACTCATAAAACACTATGAACACTAAATATACCCTAACTAAATCCATTCCACCAAGTTTTATGCCAATTCATAAGTGGAATGGAGAGGAATTCATTTGTTTTCAATCAATGCACACCTAGTCAGGGTTTTAAGCCACTTTTAGTAAATCTACTCTAACTTCTTCAAAACGTAATGAAATCAGGTGAAATAAACTGTAGAAGGACAAGGATTTAATAATCCATAAATTCCAATAAAAATTTGAACACTTCTAGGTTATATAGGGTCATACCACTTAGTATAGCAGCAAATTCAATGGAAAAACATAGGAAAACTGAATTGTCATTGATGTTCAATTTTGCAACTGTACACTAGAACCTTGTTTCCACCTCCAAAAATGCTTATTTAAGCTATTAAAAATAAAAAATAATCATTTACATCTTTCTTTTGAAAATCTAATTGTTCAACTTCCCTAAAAAGCCAAAAATGCAAAATTTGTTTATGCAATTTTTTGCAAAAATGGACAACTTTCACACAATTGACTCCAACTAACCCAAAAACATCACAAATGGTCTTAAAAGACCTTATGCACAAAAACACTAAAATACTTAACACTTTGCAATTTTTGCACATTAAGGCCTATGGTGCCCTGCACCATACTCCCTAGGCAAAATAGACTCAAGTCCCCTTGAGGAAATTGCTACATTAGTAGATTCCTATTTGATCATGCTATTCTCTAACATTGAAGTGCCATCCTCATTTGGAAACCCCTTCGAATTGAATAGATACTGGAAATAGGCACTATCCCTTTCCTTTTTGAATTGTTTGGCACCTAGGTTAGACTCCAACTTTAGAGGCTTACTTGATAGATGATCTTGGACTTGTTATTCACCTAATAATGTTGTAGAATCTGCATCATCATGTGCTGCCATATCTCCTCCATTTTTTAAATGAACCTCCTTCTTCTTCACTATAGGTGTATGCTTGAACTTGTCTATATTCCTTTGTACTTTTTCCTTAACCTCTTTACACTCTTCCATGTATTGTGGTACCTCTATAACTATTGCTTGATCAGATATATTAACCTCTAGTATGATAGAAATAGGATGTCCAACATCCCCTTTTGAAAGCAATGAATGGAACACCTCTCCTACCATCATGGCAGCATACTCCTTAAACCAATCTTGAATCCACAAAATCAAATCATTCTTCATGTATACTATCATGATGTCCTTATATTTAGGAGTGGTTTCAATTTTCATGTGTGAGCCATTGATTTTTGTGGGTGCTATGACTATCTTACTCTATTAGGGTTTTTCACCTAAAGGAGAGAGATAGACCCAAAAATCTTGGTTGATTCACTCAAACTAATGCAAGTACAATGAAAATATGAATGAAATGTGCCTAGATGAGATGATATAAATGCAAATAACTAATAAATAATATTGATTGTAAATGAAAAACCTAAGAAATGCATTATTTTTGGAAAACACATTGTGATATACAAACATGTACTAAATGGACTAGAAATGAAAGCAAACTGTAATAGAAATGAAATAAATTGAATGTGTGCACCTGAGAACTTGTTGGAGACTAGAAATGAATTCTAAAATGCTGCTAATGCTAGAAAATTTTCCTACAAGGACTCATTTTCCATTTTGGGTGAATTAGTCCTAGATATGAGAAATTGTCTCTGAACCCATTTAGGACAAATGGGTATCCAAAACTACAAATAACACTTTTTAGGCGAGGAAATGGGTCTCATTCTCCACTAATGGTGAATGAGTCCAATTTTTAATTTCTAAAAATATAAATGAGAAAACAGGAGCCCTTGGTTTGCATTTCGGTTCTTGACAGGTGTCTACTTCTAAAACTCTGATTTTCGGGCCTGAAAGTGATTTTTTGTTGATATTTTAACCTAGCCAATGAAGAGATGACTTGAAATTTTTTTCAATTTGATTCATAATTATTTCCAAGCATTAAAGATGCCTAAATCTGTAAACACACAAGAAGAGAAGGAGAAATGTTGGATGTTAGGGAATGGGGGTTTGCCTTGGTCAAACCCCTTTTAGGTAATTAAACGAAAATGATGAAATAAAGTAATAAAACATGAAAAAATGGAATTAATACCTTTCCATGATGATTGATCTTGAATTTTTGTAGCAAGAGATGAAGAATTTTCCCTTGAATATCTGAAAAATGCTAAAACCCTAGTTTGCTTGACTTGATGTGGAAGATAAATGATGAATGAATGATTAGATGTGTGAATGAATAATGAATTAGGGTTAAAAGTCTTATATTTATAGGAAATTCACCTTTTTTCCCATTAATTGGATCCCCAAGGACAACATGGAGAAAAATTAAATTTAAACCTTAATTTTTCCTGTTTAAACCCCAAAAATGGCTCGAATGGGACTCATTCACCATTAAGAGCGAATGGGTCTCACCTGGATGGAACTAATTTTCCCCTAATGGTGAATGGGTCCCAAAAGGGTCATTCTTCTAGCTGGAATGTCAAGAGATAAGAAAATTAGGTTTACTTAGTGACTTTGTCAGTTATTTCATCAAATTATGCCTTAGGATGCACAATATGGGGTAATAGGGGCCTATTAATGATGATGTAAATGTCAATTAGGGCTTGAGACACAAAATTCAATGTGAAAGTCTGATTAAATACACTTTACAACATTAAAATGAGGTCCACATAGCCTAGGAAGGCACAACCAATGTGAATGTGTAAGACACATTACAACACTATATTAACCTTAAGTTTATTTTACAAGCCTTATAGATTTATGTGAAAATGCAATTAAATATATTGTACATTGTTGAATTAAGGGAAAATGGGTTCATTAAGTCCAGAGGTGTGAAATTCTTTTACAACACTTTACAATACCTCTACAAAACATCAATAAATACATTTTCAAGGGTCTAAGAGCTAATGAGGATGTGTAAAACACCTCACAAGGGTATGTGCAGGATCATCATGGAAAAAATAGGCCCTTAAGTGGCAAAAAATTTAGAAAATTTAGAGTTAGGCAACTTCACATAAAAATTTGAATAGGTTATCTATATTATTTCAAAAATATGCAAGAATATAATCTATAGCAAATTGAATTTAGTTTCTAAACTACTAGGTTTGTTTAAAAAAAAAAAATCTATTTGGTGAAAATTTGAAATTTCAATGCAATGGTACTTAAATTTCAGGGAAAAAATAAGGTGTATGTTTGACCACCCTAACCACAATAAAATGATAATATTTTTTTATAATAATTTAGATATAAGTAGAGCACTCATGCCCCGATGTGATGCATATTTTTTGGTAATTTTATTCCATGTAAATAATTAATTGTGATTTTTTTATTACAACATTTTAAAAAATATAAAAAACTCGTATGTCTGACCACCTTAACTTGGTAAAAACTTCATGAAATTCAAATTTTTTTTTTTTAATCCTATTGTATATGAAGCATAGAATGTGACACATGTTTTGGATTCAAAAAATGTGATACCATTTGAAAGTTGTGGATGTTTTTCAATCAGCTTATCAATCAAGAGTTTAGTCATAATTTGAATAGAAAATAAATAATTTTTACTTATTAAATTCAAAGTAAAGCATAATTTATATCAGTGAAAATTTGAGAATCTCCTTTAAAAAGCCTTTTTATTTCATCAATTTTGGGTATAAAAATAGTCATCAGCCACATACCCATCATATTGCCACTTTTTGGCCCATCATGATCTTGCGCATACCCACAACATTAAATTGAGGCCCCTTTAAGTCCAATTTATCATCAATTATTCCCAAATCAAGCAAGTTGTCTTTTTTCTATGGTACAATGTCTTTTTCTTCTATCTTTATAAAATATTTCCTACCTATCATCATCACATTAGCTCCCTTAGTTTTCCCTTTATATTCCTCCTTCAATGTTGTCAAGGTATAGGAGGCCCCATCCTTTTCTATCTCATAAGTATTCCTCCTTCCATTGTACATATCATGCCTATCAAATTGTCAAGGCCTCCCTAGCAGCAAATGACACACATCCATAGGTAATATGTCACATAAAATCATTTCCTTATACCCTCCTATATTGAACTCCACCCAACTTTGTTCATTTACCAAAACATATTGACCTTCATTCAGCCAAGAGACTTTATAAGGGGTATCATGTAGCATTCTAGGCAAGATAAGTTTTTCAACCATCTCAACTAAAACCGTATTATTTGTACTTCTTGAATCAATTAAAACTTTACAAACCTTACCCAAGCACTTACAAGTTGGTTTTAAGAGATTTTTCCTTTGTGGTGGCTCCTTTTCTACTAATGGCTTGATGAGATTTCTTCTTACCATAAGTTATTCACCAACTACTATACCAACATGCTGTGATGGAGATTTTACACTCTCATTCTCATCTTCTTGCACCAATTGAGCTCTTATTTCTCCTCCATTTCAAGTAGAGGTTTGAATTTCATTACATTTCCATGCTTGATTCCCAAACTTGTTGCATTAATAGCACCTTCATGTGAATCCACTAGATCCTCTTCCTTGACCTCTAGATCTACCTCTAAATCCACCTCTCTGATCAACAAATTTCTCTTGAACTTTTCTTGCATCTTCTTGGTTCTCATATTATTGTCTTAGAGTAGAAAATGAACCTCTTCCTCTGGAGTTGTTGCCAATGCCCCTAGTTTTTTTTGTCTTTCCTTCTCTTTAGCTTTTCTTTAGCCCTAATTTCCAATTGGAAAGATTCCTCTACCGTCCTTAGATCTTCCAAAGTTAACTCATCTTGAATGTTAAATCTTAACCCACTAATATATCTAGCCACCTTCTACGAATCATCCTCCATGTGACCCGCCCTTATACTTAGTTTATAAAACTCTGTAGTATAAGCTTTCACATCCATTTCTGTTTGTTTTATACCTTGAAGTTTCTTGTACATTTGAATTGAATAATCAACCGGTAAGAACTTACCCTTAAGCTTGGCCACCATTCTATCCCAAGAGGGAATTTTTTATTTTCCTTTCTTCCTCCTTTCAGTTTACTCATAATCTCACCATAGCAAGGCATGTTCCTTCAATTTTTTTTTCTATCTTGACCCTTTGTTCCTCAAGTACATCTTCACATTCAAAGTAATTATCAAGTGTTGCAGTCCAATCCAAAAGCTCTTCATCATTCAAATTACCTCCATATATTGGTAGATCAATCTTCACCTTTTGTTTATCTTCCTTGACTACTCTTAGTAGCTTGCAAAAATTCTTCTCTTCAGGATCCAATTCATCTTCTTAATTTTATGGGGAATTCTCCTCCTCCCCTTCTTCATGGTCACTCACATCACCCATGACCATACCTCTCCTTTTTCTGGTTTCCATAGCCTCAATCATTTCTACCACCATATATTTCAAATCCTTCAACCTTATAATCTCCCTTGGTGTCTTCTCTTTCATCTCATTCATTTCCCTAGCCATATGTTTACTCTTTGGAGGCATCTTGTTCACTTTTTCTCCTTAACCTTTCTCTCTTATTTCACACTTTCCCTTTTTAAATACCTACCTATTCTCTAATACCAATTTGATATAGATTGGGGTAGGTAATCTTTCAAATAATCCAATGAAGAAAACTTTCAAGATTCAAATCATCAAATGATGGTTTTTTGCTTACTAACCCTCAATCCTCTAGTAGTACTTCAAAACTGGGTTTTCTAGCCCGATTTCCAAACTAGGCCACAAAACCATAATCTGATCAAAATTTAAGATACCCTTTTTTTCCATTTGAGAATGTATCAAATTTACAAATAGTGTTACTTTGAAACAAAACCCTTAATTTTGTACTACAACGCCTTGAAATAGGCCTAATTAGGCTTGTTTAGAATGGTCAAAACAATATTTTTAAAACCCAAACCTAAAAACTTCATAAAAATGGATTATACATGTCATAAATGGTCTTACCAAAAATTTCCAACCATTACAAACCATTTCACAAGATCTTTTCTACAAGCCCTAACTCGTATGCAACTTATTTTCCTAAAACATGAGGTTAATTAACTAGGGCATCACCTAAACTTGCTCACAACACCTTCCCATGCTCTTGAAACATTATTAAAACTAAATATACCCTAACTACATACATTCCACCAAGTTGGAGGCCAATCTATTGGTGGAATGGAGAGAAATTCATTCTTTTTCAATCAATGCACACCTAGTGAGGGTTTTAAGCCACTTTTAGTAAATCTACTCTAACTTCTTCAAAACCTGATGAAATCAAGTGAAATAAAATGTAGAAGGAAAAGGATTCAATAATCCTCGAATTAAAATCAAAATTTGAACACTTCCATGTTGCAAAGGGTCATACCAGTCAGTATAGCAAAAAATTCAATGGAAAAACACAAGATTTTTTTTTTATTGATGTTCAATCTTCCAAATGTACACTATAACCTTTTCTTCACCTAAAAAATTCTTATCTAATCCATTAAAAATAAAAAATAATCATTTAAAATCATCTTTTGAAAATATAACCATTCAACTTCCCTAAAAAACCAAAAATTTAAAAGTTGCTTATGCAACTTTTTGTAAAAATGGAAAACTTTCACATAATTGAACCCAACTGACCCAAAAACATCACAAATGGTCTTAAAAGACCTTATTACACACAAAAGCATTACTTAAACACAAAAAAACCAAAATACTTAACACTTTGTAATTTTTCCACATTAAGGCCTATGGTGCCCTACACCACTAGGTAAGGTACTATTAAAATCCTGTAAGTTCACAAGGGCCCAAGACCTAATTTGAATGTGTTAACCACATTAAAACACTAAATAAAGGAAAAAATAAGTCAAAATACACAAGAGGGACCTAGATGAGCATGAAAATGTCCAAAAATCCTTTTTTTACGCTACATTAAGCCCCCACTTTAGTGAGAGGATGAACTTTCTTCAAACTCACACTAAAGTAGACAAAAAAACACATCAAGAGGGGTCCAAATGCACCCATGTTGGAAAGATGAGACAAAAACAATCAAGAGGGGTGATCAAGCCACCAAGATCAAGACCCCATGACAAAATAACATAAGCAAAAATGAACACACATGAAAATGATGTCAAGAATAGTGAAAAAGCCAATCATACAATGCAAAAGAAAAGGAAGAGAGAAAAAAAGAGAGAGTGAAACAAAGTAATCAAATCAAGATTTGATCATTTGTCCAACATGATGTGGATTAGATCTAGGAAACATAAATTCATACTCACTCTGAAGCGATGGAACTCATGGTTGTCCACTTGGGGAGAAGGCCTAAAAGGGTGAGAAACATACACTCATGGTTGGTATACACTCACACACACATGCAAGTGGCCATGGGGAAATTCATGTCTCAGATTGGGCTTCCTGGTCAACCATACCAAAGTTATACCTCCTGATAACTTTAATAAGGCATCGCACAAGAAAATTATTTTCAACCTTCATGAGACAAGAAAAAATTCATATGCTTGGAGCTCATGAACAAACAAAATGGCTCCACAGGAATGAAATTTGTGTTGTGCAAGGTGACCATATAACAACAAATGAAAAATGCAACATTTAAATAATGTTCAAAGGGGTCTTTCTTAGTTCATGCAAGGTCTTAGCTTAGGGAACATTATGCCTAATGTCTCCAAGAGAGGACCAATCAAAGAATATGAGATTCACAACTTAAGAGATGCAGTGTGCAACTTCAAGCCACCAAGAAGAATGCAATATGCTAAGATAGATCATGCTCATGAGAGACATCACACCCAATGTTGTCTAAAAAGTGAAAAATACATCGTATGAAATAAGAAGGTTGCATTAAGGACCATGACAAGGAAAATGCAAAAGGATAATTCCAACGTATGCCCCCACTTTAAAGGAATTGCTAACACCATATTGTGAGAAATTACTTTAAAGTAGAAAATAAAAAATGTAAACAAGAAATAAGACATAAGATCCAACTTGGAAAACCCTATGCAAAGTCATATGTTTTAGAGTAAAGATTTTTTATGTAAAAGAAAGGAAAAGAAAGAAAAAAAAGGGTTTCCACCAAAATGGAAACTCTAAACACATAAGGGATCTATGGATTTGGGATTAGTATGTTTGTTGTTGCAATGTTTGTAGGAGAGCTTAGAACTATCATCATCCCACAAATACACATAGAACTAGAATAATTACACAAAGAGAGTGAAGAAAAAGGATAATAACCTTTTGGGTCAACATGGAAGAAATATGAATCTTTCGACACCTTTTGTCATCCCCAAAAGGAAAACACAAGAAAAAAGTGAAAAGAGAAAATGAAAAGGAAAAATTAAAAAGAAATCCTTTTGGGTCAACATGGAAGAGACATAGGGTGCCTTGACGCCTTGCATCATCCCCAAAAGGAAGACATAAGAAAAAAAGAAAAGACAAAGTGAAAAGGAAAAATGAAAAAGAAAGCCTTTTGGGTCAACATGGAAGAGATATAGGGTGTCTAGATGCCTTGCATCATCCCCAAAAGGAGGAAATAAGACAAAAGTGAAAAGATAAAATGAAAAGGAAAAATGAAAAAGAAATCCTTTTGAGTCAACATCGAAGAGACATAAGGTGTCTTACTTCCTTGCATCATCCCCAAAAGGAAGACATAAGACCAAAAAAAAAATTTAAAAAGCAAAAGAGATGCACAACATATAGAAGAATGAAGGTACAAATAGAAAAATGTCACAAAGAGAGAGAACATCAAATTTAATAGTACGAGGGATCACATTACACACATGTAATCACAAAAAAATAAAATGAAAAATAAATAAATCAAAAAGCTAGTAAGGCAAATGTGATTCAACCAATGAGAAAATAATTCACCTCCCAATGTCAGTATGGATAAGTGGATGGTAGATGAAGAATTCAAGGGACAATGACATATCCATTACTAGGACAAAGCTAATAGCTTATTTCCCCACTAAGTGTGAGAAAAGAATGAGCCAAGGTAGGTTATGGGAAAAGGTCATGTAATAGTGAGAAGAGAATTTTCTACAACTATTACATGAAAAAGAGTAGGAGAGTATGTTATGTGATCACTGGATAGCAATTATTACCATCGAAATGATACTGCATAATATTTCTTTCAATGCATGGAATTCATCACTATTATGTCCAAGAACTCGATGATATGCATAATTTGGAAATTTTTCATCTTTAGGATATAGCACCAACCTATTCATAGGTGGTAATAGTATTAATCCTTGGTTGAGAATAATTTTTAATTTTTTGTTCACTTTCAAGTGGTGGACAAAGAGGAAACTTTAGTTTTTCTAATTTGTAAGGCCTCTAACATTTGCTAGATTCACCCTTTTCTTTAGTTGAAGGAGGAGGACTCAATGGGATCCTTTCATCCTTGTCATTGTTATCATTCAAGGGTTTCTCCCTAGGAAGAAGGGTTTTCAAATTGGGGGGAGAATCAAAGATAACCATACCATCATTACAAAGCCTTAGATATTCTCTAGGAGCCTTGCTATTATGGGGTGGATCTTGATAACCTATCCCCTTTGTGTGTTCATCAATTGGGATTTGTTCTAGAATTTGATGAATTCTATGTTCACTTGTTGTGTCACATCCTTGTTTAGGTCAAGCATTAGTTTCAAGATGTAAGTAACCAAACATCTCAAGTGGTGGTATCATATGGGGAGTTGGTTGTCTCATTGATGGGTAAAATGATGTGTTATCTTCAAGGTTGCTAAGACAATCACTTAAAAATGTATTCATGTTATCATCATCTTCTCCAATGATGTCAACATCTTGAGGAGGACATGCATTAGAAGTTGAGTGAGCATGAGTGAGTTCAACTTCATTAGGATCATTTCTAAAAGCACAAATAGACACATCCACTAAGGATTTTAATGATATTCAAAGTTGACCAAAGCAAAGAACATATCTATGATACAAAATTTAGATTCTAAGCTATGCAACAATGTAATTTTGATTTTTAGCAATGCACAAGATGATTGGAATTAAGCTAAATGTAGTGAATTGGGTGAAACAAAAATTATACAAAGAGAAACATAAATGTAACCACAAAAAATAGAAACTGAAAAAATGAAGACTAAATGCAAAAAAATGTAGTGGAAAATATGCAACTAGACTAATTCGCCAAGGGTGGTGAATGAGTCCAGGTAGTGATGTTTTTGAATTTTTTTAGAATTTTAGAATTTTATTTTTATGTTTTTTGATGCAAATATGTGATGAAAATGTAAAATTTTATTTTTTTTCAATGAAATTAAGTGTATTAATGCAAGCTAAATGAAATTTTCACTAATGCAAATTTTGAAACCCTAGAATGCATATTAAGTAATGAAAAATGAAATGTAATGTAAATGCAAGCTAGATATAGAATTGAAATGCACTCCAAATCAAAAATATGATGTTCTAAATAAAAATTCACCAAAATGAAATGAAATTCTTTTTGTAATGGGAATCTCTTGCACTTCTAGAGTTTTGGATCTAAAAAGAGAGAAATAAAAAAATCTTAATGTTTCACTCAAGAAAAAACCCTTGAGATTCTAATGCAAAGGTGATTGAAATCTATCAAAGGGGATTGTTCTAGAGGCTAAAAAATAGATAAGAGGGGTTCACCACCAAATATAAACTTAGAAAATGCAAGATGTTTGAAAACATAGTGTGATATTCAAAAATACTTAAGAATGCAAATAGAATGTAACCAAAAACTATGAGATTGAAAGTGTGCACCTAGAAATTGGAGGGGGATGGAATGAAGCTCTGGAATCATAAATTTATTACTTTTTAGGCCAATTGGGACTCATACACCAAGTTGGGTGGCTTAGTCTTGCTTTGGGTGAATAGTGTTGAAATATGTTTTAGACAAATGGGTACTCAGATCTGCAAAAATATTTGTCAGAATTCTATAGTGGGGCTCATTTGCCACTAATGGAAAATAAATATTCTTGATTTATGGAGATTTAAAATTGGAATATGTAGCCCTCAGTCCATTCTTCTACTCCTAGTTTAGATCCAGGTCTGAAACTACCAAATTCAACCTGTAAATATTCTCCAAGTCTTGTTTGCAACTTTAACAACTTTAAATAGCTTTGACAACTTGATGAAAAAAAATCAATCTTGCTCAATGATAAATATGTAACCTACCTTGAAAATCACATATGAAGAGAGGGAAAAATTGTTGTGGGGTTAGAGAATAGGGGTTTTCCATGGTCAAACCCCATGTTGGTAATTAAACCCTTGAAATGAAAGAAAATATGAAAATAAAATGATGAATGAACAAAGGAAAATCTTACAAATCACCAAATCCTTGAAATAAGATGTTACAACCATGTAAGTAATGGCTCCAATGGATGTAGACTTGAACTATAGCTTGATGTTGATGGATCTTGAATGTAATGCTCATAAATACTACACCACAATTACTATCTCTAAAACAACATGATGAAACTAGTCTTTTACATGATGATTGATGATTGAAATTGCTCTTGCAAGATTGATAATTTTCCCTTGAAATTCCTTGAATGCTCTTGTAAATTATCAATGATATCTTGTGAACTCACTTGAATGCTTAAGATTACTAGGTATGAAAATGAGAGAGAAATTTGTATTTATAATCAATTATGTAATCATTTCTGAAAATACATCATAAGCTGACCTTAGATTTTGGAGAATAAAAACCCACTATAATTTTGAGTTAAAGGGACTCATTTTCCATCTTAGGAAAATGGATCTCGCCTAAGGGGACTCATTCACCCAGAATGGTGAATGAGTCCCACCTTAGGAATTTAAAGTGGGTTTTGAGATTTTTAAGTTTTAAATGATGTTTTTCAAGATTATTCTCAAAAATACACTTAAATAAGGGATGTGGATGTAAAATGGTGCCAATTAAAGCTTAAGAAATCCCAATTATTAATGACAAGCCTAGAGGAATGTGAAAGTGTGTTACAACACTTAGCAGTAAGGCTTGGTAAATGAAAAAAAGAGGTTATTTAGGTGAAATATATTAACAAGACCTTAGAAAAGTGTGAATGTGTTAACCACATTACAACACTAATTCAAGGAAAAACTAAGCCAAAATCCACAAAAAGGACCCAAATGAGTGTGAAATGTCCAAAGATCCATTTTTCTATGCTATAGGTTGGTCAGATGTCTACGTCATATTCCAAGATCCTAGTGATCTAGTTGGCCCTCTTTTTGGTTATCTTTCCTTCAGTGATGTTTTCTCGAACACTAGGATGGGAAATGAGGATGGTAATTTTGTTGGCTGATACTAGGTGTCAAAATTTCTTAAGGATTTTGATAATGTTAAAGGCTTATTTCTCAACAATATTATACTGAGTTTCATATCCTTTGAGAGTCCTAGAATGGAATGTGATGTGATGTTCTTTGTTTCCATCTTTATTCTTTTGAGTGAGTACCAAAGCTATGTTATGCTGGCCACTATAGACATAGAGCAAGAAATACTTGGAGAAGTTTGTGCTAGCTAATACTAGGGCTCCAAAAATGGTTTCCTTTATTTTCTTGAAAGAAATATTTCCTTCAGTAGTTCATTTAAACACTAAATTCTTCATCAACATTAGCATGATAGGTCTTGTGATGCCCGCAAATTCTTAAATGAATCAATTGATGAAATTGATCTTTCCTAGAAAGGACTGTAGCCCCTTCTAGTTGACTGATAGTGGTAGCTCTATTATAGACTTCACCATTTTGGGGTCTATGGCTATTCCTTATTTTGATACTAGAAAACCTAGCAACTTGCCTTGCAATACCCAAAAGACGCATTTCTTGGGATTTAGGGAAATCCTGAACTATTGGAATTTCTAGAAGACCTTTTCCAAATGATCAAAATGATCATTGTCAGATTTTTAGAAAATAGTCAGGTCATTTGGATATATTAAGATGATTTTATTAACCAACCACTTGAAGGTGATATCCATTGCTCACTAAAAATTTGCACCAACATTAGAGAGTCCAAAGAGAAATTTTACATACACAAATATTCCCCACGTAGTGGTGAACGTTACTTTGTGCTAGTCCTCCTCTTTGTTTTATACCTAGTTAGAACCCAAAAAAGCATCTAGCAATGAGAAAATCTCTGATCTAGCCATGGTCTAAAGAATCTACTCCACTAAGGGAAAAGTGTAGTCATCTTTTAACAGTGCCTTATTCAAGTCCCTAAAATCCACATAGAGTCAAATATCGCCATTCTTTTTCTGCACTAGTACAATATTGGATACCTAGGTGGAATGTTTGATCATATATATGATTCTTATTCAATTAATTTGGTAAGCTCTTATCCCATTAGTGCTTCAACCTTTGGATTGAATAGACTTTATTTCTGTTAGATGAGCTTTGATCCTTCATGCAAGTGAATAGTGTGTTGGATTATTCCTGAATCATATCTTCTAGATCATCATAGGTCCAAGCTATGACCCCGTTATATCTAGAACATAGTCCTTTCAGTGTCTCTTTATCCTTCTATAGGATGTCTCTTCTAACTTTTAGCTTTCTTTCATTCCCAACATTGAGATCTTCATAGTCTTTTGCATCAGGAGTGAATCTTTGTTTGCTATTCCTTGGATCTTTGCAATCAAAAATATTTTCAAGAGAAATCAAACCTCGAGGGAGCTTATTGCCCTTTAATTGGATCACTTTTTCTTTTGTATCTCTTCAATCCTTAGACCATGAATGATCAAAATCTTTCTATGACTTTGGTAAAAAAATAACAATTTGAATGTTGTCCTAAAAAACCTACTAGTTCTATTCATTTTTGGGAATTGATAGTTAGATGATGGTCTACACTACATTCAATTTTCTTATTGATTTAGGAGTTGGATCAAAATTTGAACCAATCAAATCCATTCTATGAACGATGACATTATGGGATTGTTGGATGACCTATATGTTAAAAGCTTCAAAGATCTCAATTAAATCCGATATTCTATGTTTGTAAGACCTCATTCTTACATTTTTCTAACTGGTTATCCATAGACTTGGCTTATGATCAACTTTGAGTCTCTAAAAACTTGTACTCTCTTCACGCTCATCCATTCCACAAGAAACAAACCATGGCCCAAAGCTTCATAATCAACATCATTATTCAAGCATGTGAAATGGAAGAAAAAAGCTTTGAGGGTCTCTAATCTAGTCTAGTATATTGGTTGAATGCCTACTCCAAAATTGATCTTACATTTGGCATCATCGAAATATAATGTCTATAGACTGTTGTTGTTCAGTCTGCTAGACACTTCCTACTGTTTCCCCAATTTTAGGAAGACTTGGTCATCGTCAAAGATCATATAGGTACCTAGTCTAGTGGCATGTAAGTTCTCAAATGGGGAAGAGTAAATAAAGTAATTAAGGAGGGCCTCCTCTTGAGGGGTCTTATCACTTGTGTCCTCCTTTTCTTCTAACATTTGTACACAATACGTCTCCATTTTTGAGGAGGTATGCACTGCTTCAGAACATAACACTATGTTGTCTACTAGATGTTTAGGGTGCAAGGAATTAGATAGGATCTTCATCTTTACCCCATAATTTTTACATAATATTAAATGGGACCATTTGAGCGCTAGATATTCACCAATATTTGATATAAAGTCCCTTAAAAGGCACATCCAAAACACTAGGGGGATGTCTATCATGACACTTCTTGTGTAATGGTTTGGCTTAGATATGAGAAGAGGGTTAAAGACAGATCCTTGATGTAGCTAATGACCAAGACCTTCTTCCTATCTAATTACATGATCCCTTTTTCAAGAGGTTCGTACTTAAGTTTCAAGGCATTGGCCAGTTTCTTAGGCATAATCCCTTTTTCTTTCTCATTTGCATTTTCCATGATATTTACATATGTTTTGGATCCCAAAGGTTGGGGGTCTGATGTGGGCTCCTTGTCTCTATCTTGATTGCATAGTGGGAATGCATTTGTTCATAGTATTTTTCCCTCTTCTTCAATTCTAAAATATCTATAACATCCCATAAATATATATTACTAGGTGCCTTCTTCAATTGTTTGACCACATTGAATGTTTTGATTGGCGAAACCTTGGCTTTGAATGATGGTATCTATTTCATCTTCGGGAAATGCCAATCCAATGTGGATGGGCCCAATGCTTTTTCTACCTCTTTCTCTAGCAATGGTGGGGCTTGTGACTGTTGAGTGTGTCAAATTTGTGAGGGTTTCTCTACTTGTGGTTGTGATTGTTGCAGGGCTCATTGTACATATTATCTAGTGAGCCTTCTTTTGGACCTTCTATTATAGTTTGAATACACCTGTGGGGCACTAGTCATCAGAGAATCATTCACAAATACTACATCTTCTTCTTCCATCCAAGAGAAAAGTGCTTGGTCTAGTGTGATATCCAACTCTTTATTTAAGGACATCCATTGCGTTTGTGCTTTGAAGTGGGCTTTCTCCATTCCAAGAGACTAATATACTTCAGCATTCAAAAACATGCCTTGTCCTCTTTGCTCTGCTATCTTTTGTTGAAAATTTACTCTTGGAAAATTCTAGGGAATATGGTTACCACTACATGGGAAGAACCACACATTAGCATCTTTTGCCAGATCATTTTGGCTTGAGAACAAATCTTTGCTCGGATTTTTCTTGATGGTTTGAAGTGGCATGGTGACTGGGACTATCTAGCTTGTAGGTGTTGGTTGTTAACTCCCTCCTTTGAGAACTCCTTGATATGTGTTTTGTTGGAAATATGGCATTCCTCCTTGATATATCTTCAATCGAGGCTTTAGAGGTGTTTCATGCTTTTTTCATATGAGGACTAGCTCATTCGCAAATGATTGCATGATGTTATTCATAATTTTGATGTTTACTGCTAATGATGAAGAGCTTGATGTGCTTGGTTTTCCTCTAGGTATACATACATGGATGGTGTTACAACTAACATGCTCATTTATGGAGTGGAGGCACTAGGAGTTACTTCTTCCTGGGGGCCACCAAACATTTCCATGAACATGGGCATCAATGGTGATGGCAAGAGCTTCCCAGTGTCAATCAGACTATTTTCTGCACACATAGCCAAATTGTATGCATCAGGTAGGGTATCTCCTCCCATAGATTGTATCATGAATGTGATGTTTGAATTGAAAGCCTTTAGATAAAACATGAATAACATCGCTTCTAGAGGTTTGACAATTACATGAATCCTTTTCTATGTTTTTTGAAACCTATTGTTAAAGTCACTCATGGCCTCTTGTGGGGCCCTCCTGATCGTGATAAATTGCTACAGTAAATAGGAGTAGTATCCCTTTTCCAAGAAGAGTTCAAACAACTTATCTTTGAGTTGATCCAAAGAGCAGATAGAACCAAAAGCCAAAGACCTATACCAATCCTAGGATTTTCATTTGAAAGACATAGCTAGTAACTTGAGAGAAACATTCTCCTCTACAATGATATGTACTCTACATACCTTTTCTATATCTTGGAGATTTTTGGAAGGGGTCTTAAAATGCTCCTTGGAAAGCTTTTGGATTAGTTTAAAAGCATTGGCAGGTATGGCAGGCCATAGATATAGGGCTTATGTGGTTGTACCAGGCTATCACTATCCTGGGTTACAAAATTTCTAAGAGCAAGAGCACTTATATGAGCCATTGTAAATATATTTATATGGATAGGGTAGATGAGTATTTTGATTTGGAAGGTTTGACCTCCTAGTGGAGTAGATAAGGGTCTAGATTGTGGGCTAACACTCCTTACCTAGTTGTTTCTTATAGGTGATATGAAACATGTAAGTCTTCTCATCCTAAGTGTCGAGGAAAGTAACTGAGAATACTAGAAATGGCCTTTGGAAGATGCTCTTGTTTGAACTCTAGGAATGAAATTTCCAACATCTTTTCTTGGTCTGATTTAAGAAATATTTTTGGCTTCTAATCATATGTTTGAAAAAAAATTTAGTCCTACTGGGTGTGCTAGAAAATGAATTGTTGATCATCAAATCTTGTGCTTCTTTGAACAAACTTATGGGAAATTTAGTGAGTGGGGGACCAATTTTTTCCATACTAAATGACCTTTGGTATTTTAATGAAAGATGACTCTTCTTTGTGTTTGGGGGAAAAAGGGGTAGAAAGAAATGAAAATAAAACATAATAATGGTTATGCACCAAGATTTTAAAACATTTCAAACCTTAGTTCTTTCTTACAACTAATATGATACACATAATGCCACATAACCTTCATTGTTGGGAAGAGAATGAGTAGAAAAGGATAATTAAAGCACAATATAGTCTTTCAAATCTCCCTACGGGAAGCATCCATTAAGGTTCAAACAGAAATAAGGAAAAACCCTAAAGATTAAAAGGAATACTCATACTTTTACAGAATTCTTCCTCCTATGTAGCATAATATGAAAATGGCACACCTTTTACAAAAAATGAAAGAGTATCATGGACATAATCAAATTTCTAACATATAGCATTTAACATAGAAGCTAACAACATGTAAATTAGTTATCTGAACTATCAAAGTAAAAATTTCAACACAATGTTTTCAATATGGATGAAATATGAAAAGGAAATTTGACAAAGGCCATGGAATGCACAATCTCAAATATTTCTCCCAAATAGATGAAATTTTTATGATATATAAATTGAAAATAGAGGTTGGATGCCAACCTGATGATAGTCTGAGTTAAATATAACATGCCAAAGAGAATAGTAGTATTATGTAAATACCCTTCTACTTTTGAGAAAAATAACTCCCTAAAACATTATCTATATTATTTGAAAGGTTTCTTGAAGAAAACTTTAGAAATTTTTACTCACTACTAGCTACCCCTATTTATAGCCAAAAGAAGAGGACACCGCCACAAACAATCTAGAAGAAGAAACTGCCAAATGCTTGAATTTGATAGCTCACAATCAAATCTTAGATCTTGATTAGATCGCAACAATCTTCACTAATTAATTTGTGATTGCTTCATTAATTGTTTTAGATGTTTTAATAAAGATAAACTGTCAGAAGACAATCAGATTTTAACATAGCCTCACAAAATTAGATCAATTAGCTGTGTAGATTGATGATGTTGACTTGAAGGTTCCACCCCAAAAGTAAGACATATGTTGTGCTTCGAATGAACTCTACCCCGAAATATCTTTTCATGGAAGTTATAGACTACCTAACAAAAATAGATGACGTGTCAAGTGAGAGGGTGATTTTAGAATTTGTGAGAGTTGTTTTGAAGAAAATCCCCATCAAGTTGACATGTGTCTTGGTTCATATCCGAAAGGAAAATGATATATATATATATAAAGATGAATAGCTACCATGTGGCACATTGCACACCTTTATGGCAGCCTTCATCCTTCAAGTATAGAACCATCCCAAAGTGGAAAGGAAATAAGGGCTGGAAACCAAAAATGTTGAAAGGAAAAAAATTCTTTACAAAATACAAAGATGCATACAATAAAAGTAAATTTATAAAAACACACAGAAAAACATAATGTAAGGCATGACATGATTTCATTATAATGCACTTGTGTTATGTCAAAACTATGAAATAATGTGAGCGCATTATAACACACTCATGTTTTACCTTGCTTTGGGAATCCCTAAGCCTTTGGATTGTATTTTCTTTGGATTTCCAACCCAAATGCTTGGAGTGCCTTTCCAACATATAAAAAACATGTTTTTGCATATTCTTCAAAAATTTCACATTATCTTGTTTATGCTAACCATTAGGTTTGCACATGTTTGAAGGTTGAGTAAAAAAAAACCTAGGTAATGTTGAGCTCTCTCTTGGGTATTCAATGATGTATTTTTTCACATTTTAACTATGTTTTTTCTAATAGGAAAGATAAGCTTTTATATTAATATAAAAAAAAAATTGATACAAAATTATCCCATGACTAAGGGGCAACAAAGACTACCATTGATAACCAAACTAGACCAGACAAGAACCAAAATTCCCACATAGGGTTAGAATCCAATAGAACTAGATATATGTATACCATACTTTGCTACTACATTTTACTAAAACTGCATAAACAACTAGCTCAGACCAAGATATATACTCCCTAAAAATTGAAACCCAAGCCACCACCCAACACAACAAAGAGATGCACACCCAACCCAATTAGTAGATATTATTATAGGAAAAATCACATAACTCATACTTCTAGGATGAATTCTACACCACCACCAACCAAAACTTCTATTTCAAGAACTCCAACCTTGCTAAAGCCAAATGACGATGCTCCACTAGCTCCATACCATTATTGTCCAAGAGAAAGGATAGAATTTCACCAATACTTCTGGGTTCTCCAAGAGCTCTAAGTCACATGGATGAGAAATACTAATGCCTAGGGAGGTCACGGCTAAGGACTCCTTAAGCCCCATGAGAAAATATTTCCTAAAAAAATGCCGCATAATCACCTTTGCCTTAGCCTTTGAAAAATTCATGTCCAAAAACCCAACCAACATCCTCGACAAAATATTAGAATCAATCCTGTAACCTTCAATACCCACCATGAAACCCTTCCTTGTTTAATGCATTTTGTCATAGAAAATGCAAGATAATCCAGGTAATGAATGATTCATCTCAACTGAAGTGATGTCACCAAACCCAAAAAGGCAACTTGATGCTTAGAACTAAGAAGCTAGATAGGGGTGTCCATTCTACCTATGTCCAATTCCTTTACTAAGACTTGCAAAATAAACCTTTCCATAATAAAACAAGAAAAATACCAAATAAAACTATTAGCAAGGTGGAAAGAGGATAAAAATATTGTTAGATTTCCAACATGGGATTTCCTTAATGAACCATCCACACCACCTTATATTAATTCATTGAGAAAATGTACCAATAAAACTGATTGCTACAAGTCCTGAACAATACACAATTTTTTTGATAAGACCTAGCTATTGTAGACAATATCAAGGCATGATTACTTTCAACATTGAAAATTCTATAATATCACCACCCCACAAATCCAAGAGCCACCTCACCTTCCAACTCAACAACCACTTCACACATTCCATTTTGGAGTGGCACACACCCATCCATCCATGTAAGATTGCATCAGGTAGCACCCTTGAGAATGACAATATCTTTCAGAGAGGTCTTGTCTACCCTAAGGTTTGAAAGGAGATTTGATTTTTGGTTCCCTTCATAAAGAATATGATTGATCACATACTTCTCAAATCCCCTAAGTGAATCCAATGTAACTTCAAGAAAATTCCTTAATTTTGAATTTTGAAGTTTCCCTGAGCACAAGGCATTGATGATTACGATTGAATCACCATCGATTACCATGTTCCTCATTTTAAGTTCTATGCATAGCTTGATTTTGAGATGTGTCACGTACAATTCTACCTCATTATTAGTTCCCAAGTTAAGAGGTTGAGAAATCTTTCCAATCACAATTCCCATCCAATTCCTTACAATGCAACTAGCCCCTGACCTATCAGGGTTATCCCAATATGCCCCATCAAAATTTAAGTTATACTATCCATGATTAGGGGGTTGCCATTTGATTTTCTTCTATTCCTCTTGAGCCATGAGACCACTAGAGCCAACACAAGAGGGAGCCTTCAAGGCGTTCCAATTCTATTGCATCTTCACATCCCAACTAGAAAAGAAAGTTTTAGATTGGTAAACTCTATTAGTTCTTGAGTTTACCAGCTCCACCACACAAGCTTCAACCTTACTGAGAAAAGATGGTAATGGAACTGTTGCATTCTAAAAGATGCATCAATTTATTTCTTTCCAAACCTTCCATAGGAGGAGTGAGGGAAATGACCACCAAAGGCCAGAAAAAAACTAAATTACTACACAAGATTGGCCATCTTTTGAACAAGCTCACTAGATTGTTTGGCAATGTTGTACTCAAGCTCAATTTTGCACAGAGCCAATTCTAGCATTTGGAAGTAAAGGGGAAATTATTGAAAAGATGATCTCCATTTTCCTCTATAAATTTACAAAGCACACACCTAGAGGGGCCAAAGAACCCAAGTTTTTGAAACCCATTAGTAGTTAAAGCTCTACCTTGGATTGATGCCCACGAAAAAATACTAGCCTTGGGAAGGTAGTTGGTTTTCCAACACAATGTGCTAGGAAGAATTAAAGCTAACTCCTACTACTTGATCAAAATTTTATAACCTTCTTGAGTTTTGTAAGCACCTGAGGCAATGCCACACCACCTTAGAATATCACAACCATCCTTGATGCAAAGAGCGAGTCCCTTGAGGGCTTCTTCAAAGGCCAAAATATCAATATTACTAAGCCCCAGCTACTTGGGATATATCCATTTCCATTCCAAGTGACCATTCACTATTTTTATATCCAAATAATCCCTTACTTGACTACCCCATACTTGTTTTGTGAATTCCCTAACTTTCCTCAAGGTGTCGTTCTCAACCAACTTGCTAAAACGTCCCCAAGAGTCCTCGCAAAAGGGGGTCAAGCTACCATCCCTGATATCCCAAGAAGGGTGGTTCAAGACCAAATCCCTGCAACTGCATATATAATGTTCCACACCCCCAAGATTTTTGGGAGGGATCTATTCATAAAAAAAATTCATCTTCTGATTGATTTTGTTATTCACCCCCCAATAGGGGGAGGAAAGAGAGCATGTAAATAGGCAGGGCCACCATGATTGACTTAATTAAATTGAGCATCCCAACCCATGAGAGCCACCTACCTTTCTATGTGGATAGTTTTTTTTCAACCTTTATGACCAATGGATCCCAAAGCTTATCAGACAAAACCTCAAACATAAGTGGTAGACCTAGGTATTTACATGGTAACTTACCCTTCTTAAACTTGAGAATTTGAAATATTTTTTTTTCCAAAGTGGGATTAGTAAAGAATAAAAATGCTTTAGATTTATCTAAACTTACCTCATGCCTAAAATCCTTGGATTAATCTAAGAATATCCTTTTGAAGACCCTTGCCTCTACCAACCCCACATGACAAAAAAACATGGTATAATTGGTGAATTGTTTATAAGTAACAAAAGGCAACCCAATAGTAATTTTAATACCTTTGAGAACTCTCAACTCATCCTCCCTAGTAATTTATTTTCATAACACTTCTTCCATTATGATAAATAAGAATGGGGAAAGAGGGTCACCCTACCTTAGCCCTCTAGACACTCCAAAGAAGCCTTACAAAGTACCATTCACCAACACATAGTAATTTGGAAAATCAATCCAATTGAAGATCCAATTGAGCCAATGAGATTGAAAATCGAACACATCCATGACTTTGAATAGGAACCACCAATTTACCTTATCATATTCCTTTTTAATATCAAGTTTCAAAATAATTGACTACCTTCTCATGGTTGCGATTGAATGAATGGCCTCTTGGGCTATAATCACCTCATCAAAGATTGACCTGCCTAGCATAAATCCCATTTGTTCCTTAGATATTAAATTAGGGAGAATTACCTTAATTTGGTTAGCAACCACTTTTTCCAAGATTTTATAAACTGTATTGTAGAGAAATAGGGTAAAATTTCTCTAGCTTCTCTAACTTCTCCTTTTTTGGAATTAAGGCAATGAAAGTATTGTTGAACTTCATTTGAACCCTACCCAATTCCCTTGAGTCCTCTAACACTGTCATGACATCTGGGCCAAAAATGTCCCAAAATTGCTAGAAAAAGGAGGTCAGGAACCCATTTGGACCAAGAGAATTATTTGGATGTAGTTGAAAGAGTGCAATCCTGATCTCTTCTTCTATGAATCACTTATGAAACAAAAAATTTTGTTCATTTGTGATAATTTTTTTGACACACCAAAGAATTCTCTATTGATCTATTGGTTGTTTTTAATGAGCAACCAGTTTGGTCTCCTATTCTACCTATGGAGTAGCCATCTCCAATCAAGGGCAATTCGGAGGACCTGGACCAACTGACAAGATTCAGTCAAAGACTAAGATCTTCTGCACTTTAGGTTCTGCAGAACCAAGGTGGGTATACCCACACAATGCCTCAAATAATACTAGACATTGCTTTTTATAGCAGATGACTCCTGATGCCAAGTATTGAGAACCTCAAATATGGCTAGATTCCCAGTAACACAATACTTGCAACAACCAGGAGGTAGGGCAAGACATCAAACAAGATTGATTAAATAAAATGATTGATCTTGAGCAAGAAGACTAGAACCCTAAAGACAAATAGCATATATCAGATCAGTGCCATATCCATTAGGCTAGGAGTCACAATAATCTGAAAATAGAAGGAACCATTACTTTGGACATTAAAGTCTTTGCAATATTAACCTTATTAGTCTCACAGCTAGTGATCAGATCTATAAGACTACTTATCAAATCCTCCTATCATACATATGAATCTCTGATATTATTAAAGCATTTAAATTATTCCTTGAATAAGAGCAACAACCAGAACAGACAGTAAAACGTTACATTAAAATGATTAAATAAGTGATCCTTGATCAACTTTCATTAACAATCCATACGCACAATACAAAGGAGAGACTTAAAGATCTCAATCTATACATTCAGATTCATACATGTGTCCAAGACCTCACAATTTACAGACTGTAACCCTAAACCTCAAAATCTGGTAAAAACCTGACTCTGTGACTTAGTGTTCTCTTCAATTTTTTTGTTCTAACTTCTGGCCCCAGACCCCTACAAATGATTCAGAAGTTCCTTTTAAATAGCTCCAGAAACACCATCCAGCTCAGAGCCACATCAGTGTCATGTCAAACCCTAATCGCCATGTTCTTCAACTACTTCTTTGGCCTCATAAATGTCATTGGTCGGGTTGCTGTAGGAAAGACACTCCCACATGAAAGAAGCTAGGCAATTGATGTCAAATTCACCGCCAAATCCGTGCATCCATACTCGAGCCATGTCATCCTTGTACCAGAGCTGTGCCACCATGAATGTTGGTTTAGTGGAGCTAGCAACCAACTCTCTATCACCATAAATGCACTAGGCTTCTAGCCTGAACAAAGTAGAAACCCTGACCGTGGCTTAGCTTGAAACTTGACCATTGATCATCCATGATCAGATGACCACCTTTAAAATATCCATTAGCCGTTGTCGTTGAGATGTCATATAGGTTCAAAATGCTTCATCAAAATGTATTTCCTTTATGTGCTTTCCATTTACCAAGATAGGGGGACACCTCACACCGAAGCAATCCTTTTGTTTTGTTCACAGTCGCTATAGCTTATCGCTCTCAGGGAGACCCGCTGTAGATGCCATTTCCTTTCCATAAAAGTCCCCTTGCGTTTGTCATGCCACTGTAGCTTAAGGTTTTTCTCGCCAAAAAGCACTTTTCAGTTGACACTGTCATCGTAGGATCAGACCATTGGGGAGACATCATAGAGATTCTATCGGGTTACACCAAAAGCCATGTACTGAACCCTGTCGACAAGACACACTGAGTTCACTGAGACACTATAGCGAAGCAACATTAGCCATATCGAAGAACCCTGAAATGCTAGTCATCATAACAAGTCGACATCACCAAGACCTTTCAACAAAAGGTATAACCTAGACAGAAAGCAAAACACAAAATACCATCGGCAAGGAACAATAGATTCGCTATGACATACATCGATGCCTCAAGCCCTTTGCCGATAGAACCCATACTCGATCACCAAAACAAAACTAAGGTCATGCCAACAACCTCCTACAAACAAATTCCAGTCGCTGTGATTATGATAAGTCTTGCCGATAGGCAACTTAGACTTATGTAAGCAAAGAACGCACAACAGTTTGGGGAAACAATAGGAAACCTATGCCAAAGGGAAGTCACACCAAAGAGTAAAAAAGGGGGGGTGGTAAAAAGGACTTTAGGGAGACCGAGGGGAGTCAGGAAGACCTCACCCTAAATGGAAACCATCACATCAAAAGGAAAGCCCGTCGGTGAGACACGAAGGGGTCGGGGAGACATCTCCCCGACATAGTGAACATAGGTCAAGAAGATAAGGCCTCCGAGAGATAAGCAAGGGTCACCAAGCGGTTACCCCAAGAGCCAAAAGTGACACTGGAGGCAACATGGGGCTAGTCAAATTGGTAGCAAGGGGCCAGTGACAAATGAGAGACAAGGCTCAGGGAGGAACTTAAGTGAGACGCACACCAGCCAGATCAGTCACCAAAGGAAAAGAACAAGAGGCAGAAAGGAAAAAGAACCCAAAACAATCCCGCCCCCGCCTCCACAAAAGACAACGGATACGAAGCCAAAACCAAAACAAGAGCAAAAAGCCCCAGAGGCAGAGACAAAAGGAAAATAGAAACCTTGCAAAAAGTTCCAAGACAAACCCCCGACCTGGTTCCGCCCTGCCAAAAGCGAAAGGAAAACAAAGTGACTGAAGTCGGAAAAATGACCAATGACCGACGTAGGGCAGAAAGGGAAAGAAACTCCAAGCACACAGAATCAGAACCAAGATGGATGTGTGAATAGGAATTAGAACTTTAGAATTTGGAAAAGTTCTAGTTCCATTCAAGCATCCATTCCACCTCCAAAAAGACAAAAGAGAAGCTAGGGCAAGCAAAAGAGAAAGGGGAACCAAATAAAAAGGCCCAAAAATGGGGAAGAGAAAAACTAGGAAAAACCCTAACACAGGCTACCCCAACGGGAAGATGAAAACTAGCACATTGGGCTCAACCCTTGTGGGAGCCCATTTAACTCATGTGCCAAAATGAAACACACCCCGGAGCTAAAGTTATATCATGAAAAACAAGGGCACACAACCAGAACCTGAAAGACAACCAAAAAAGGCTCTAACATGATCAACCAACTTGGAGCCCTCCCACTCATTCAAGAGATTTTGAAAAAGGAAAACATCTACCTCAAATATATCCTCTTATTTATTGAGTGTCCTTCCATTCAGAGATTTGATACAAGAAATTCTATTGATTTCTCACGTAACCTTAGTAGAGTTGTGAAATTGTTTTGTATTTTTATCACCCTCATAAAGCAAGAGCTCCCAAGACTTTTGGTGCTAGAAAATATCCTCCTTTGACAAGATCTCACCTATATTTTTCATCAACTCCTTCTCCTATAAGTACCTGGCATTGTCCTTACCAAGCCCAAACTCTTCTTCATTCAACAACCTCAACTCTTCTTCGATCTTCAAATTTTCCTCAAAAATATTCTTGAAAAACACCCTATTCCACTCCTTCAATTTGTGCTTAATTTGTTTCAACTTTATGGCGAGTTTGAACATTTTTGAAACATCCACCCCCACGTCAACCTACCATTGGGAAAAAAAGGGCTTTGAAATTTGGATCCTTCAGCCACACCCACTCAAATTTTTAGGCACATTTGATTGGAATTTTCTTACCAGTAAACTTGAGAAGAACCAAAAAATGATCTGATCCCAAACAAAGAAGAATCCTACTTTCCATGGTGTATGAGAAGGCACCAAAATTTCCCTTAAAGAGGAATCTATTCAACTTCTCTATGATAGAGAAGAACCTAAGCCACCTATCAGTCTTGGTATATTGACCATTAGCCATTAGAACTTCTGTGTGGTCATTTTTTGTGAATGTTAAACATGTAAAACAATCTGAATCAATCAAAGCAATAAGACATTATCAAGAACAAAATATGAAAACAATAAATATTTTCAAACTTAGTATCATGTTATCGATGTTGTCCTATCGTCCTCTATCTCCAGTATTTTCATTGATTCTAGCTGGCACTCAGATTGTATGCTAGGCTCAATGAACATTCTTGCTAGAAAACAAGATTGAATATGAAATGCATGTAATTTGTAAGGCTAAGACATGATTATTCTAATGCTAAACATGATTGCTGAAAATGAAAGACTATTGATTATGCTATGAATAATGAAATTATGATCCTATAGTGCTAGAATGCAATTAGTCTCTAATTACTCTGATGTGTGTTGTTGTTGTTGTAACCCTTTCTTGGATCAACAGTGCTATTTATAGAGTTTTCAAAAGATTTTCATTGGTGGATATGATCAACGATTGTGAAAATTCTTGGTAGATCAAATGGTTGAAGATGGATGAGAGTGAAGAAAAGCAGAATAAAGCAAAAAGCAAGATTTGTTTTCTTTTCTGCAAAAGCAGGAAGATAAGATGATAAAAATGAATTGTAAAAAATCATCCTTTTTGTGAGATTATGGAAAGATCTTGAAGAAGATAAATAATGAATTATTAAATTCAATTATTTATTTATGGGTGACACAAGGATTCTTCTTAAAATAGAATATTTACCCTAGATTTGAAGAATAATGGAAGATTTCATAATAAAATATTTAATTATGATTTTGAAAAGATATGGAAGATATTTAATTAAACTTTTTAAGAAATGGTATGTAAATGAAATTAATTAAATGAGATATTTAATTAACTAGAAGAAATATTTTAAAATGTAATTAAATTAGAGAGACTTGATTAAATTCAAAATTGATAATTAATTAAAATAAATAAAGTGTATTTATTTAATTAATCAAGTGGACACATGAATATGAAATAGTTAAATAAAAGTTGATTTATTTAATTATGACAGAAGAATAATTTGAATGAACAATATAATTAAATTTATTTAATCAGATATGACCAATTTTATGCATCTACATTTTTCCCCTCTTTGAAGTAACGTGTGAAACACATTGCTTCAAAGAAAATATTCTTGCTTTCGAACTTTGTTGTGTTTGACTATGCCTCTTTTGCAAAAAATATGCCCCTAATCTAATTTTGATATGTTTATGATCAAAAGATGTTGCTAGTATTAATAATGCCCCCTCGAGAGGTAAATCATTGATGATGATATGAGTTGTTGATACTGTTTTATTTGGTGAAGAGAGTTTGACGTTGATGTGAATTTAGTGATTTAGCTCGCGAAAAATGATGTATAAAGATGCCCTAGTGTGAAAATAAAGTCAAATTTGGATAAAAGATAAAAATGTCACAAAACTTATCTTTGATTGACCTTTAAAAAGTAAAAAGATAGAAAAAGACAAGTGATTTGCACTTTTTGACTTTTTGAATCCTGTAGCTCTAACTGTGACCTCGCAACATGGAGATTCCATATCATCATGATAGATTCAAGAGATCCCACCAATACTAGAGGCCAGCTATGTATGGACCACCGGTAAGTTAATCCAACTTTGTATGCTTTCAGATTTTTCCATTTGATATCAAATTGTACTATTTTTCCACGTATTTAGGTTTAAAAATTCTGTTTTAGCCCATTTAGAAAACTTTTAGTGCTTTCGATGACTATTTGAGTGCTTTCAATGAAAAGAGTAGCACATATAGGATAGATTTTGAAACTTTAGTGTAAAATTAGTTTAGTGCATTTGATGAAAAGACTAGCGCATATAGGAAAGATATAGAAAATTAGGTTTTTAGCGCATCGAGGAAAAATAGTAGTGCATATAGGGAAATTGTGCTTCTAGTAAGTCAAGTAGCGCTTAGGTTTAGTGTTTGAGTGCATATAGGGAAATAGCACATATAGGACCTATTTGAGTGCATCCCAGGAAAAGAACAGTGCATGTGGGTTCTAGCGCATCCAGGACACATAATAGTGCATATAAGTTTTAGCGCATAGAGTCTGCAGATTAGCACATCTAGTTAAAATAGACAGAATATGTGATTTGATGAGAGTGATGTAAAAATTATGATGTATATTGCTTCCTTGGTCAATAGATAGAGAAATTGTTTTTTCATCATGTTGATATGGAAAGAATTGATAACTTTGTTTCTCAAAATAGAAATCAAAGAGTAAATAGTTGATAACTTTGTCTTCCAAAAAACAAAGAGTGGATGATTGATATATCTTTTGATAAATTTTCTTTCTGCAATAGAAAAAAAATAGTAGATGATTTATTAAAACATATTTGCATTTGTGACATGAAATACAAATAGGATGATGTTTTGATTGCTGATAAATTTGCATTCTTGAGAAAGAAAACAAATAGTAATTGATGGTAGAGCAGATTGATGTGATATTCAGATAGATATATTGTGCATTGATATGGGTCACTTGATATGAGTCTGATGAGTATCCATCAATGATATGGGTTACTGATATGGGTCATAGATAGACAAGAGTCTAATTGATTAGGTGTTATTGATATGGGTCATAGATAGATATGAGTCTGATTGAGTGTGCTTGATTTGAGATTGAATTATTGATGTGATGCTGATTGATTGTCTTGTGGTAACCAAAAATAGGAGGCTTTCAAAAACCTCTAGATTAGGGAGCATCACTCAGCGGGATGGGATAGGATAGCCAAGCTGAAACCTAATGATGTAGCATTGATAGAGACATTTGGTTTGAGATCTTTGTTGGCCATGCCACCAATTCAGGTCAACAGGGGACTGTTGACTGCACTAGCAAAGAGGTGGCATTCAGAGCACAACACCTTTCATTTTCTGACTAGTGAGGTGACTATGACTTTAGAGGACATGTATAGGATATTAGGTATTCCAGTGGTTGGTGCCCTTGTGTTCTATGATCACAAGGAGCTTGGTGGGACAATTGCTTTGAGGAGAGTCTAGGGTGATGAGCACATAGCTAGGTATTGGGTACCATGGGCCAATTTTAGGGGATATCCTACCTTGCTTGCAGTGTTAGGTGCATTCATTGGAGGTCTCCTTTGTTTGGATTGCTGGTCAAAGGGACTATCAGTGGGATGGGGAAGGATCTTGGAGCAGATGCTTGTACAGCCTCAGAGATATGCCTGGGGGAGCTGCATGTTGGCTCACTTATATCATGACCTTCATCAGGTGGTATACAGGGGTGCATCTAGTTTGTCTTGCAGCATGACATTGCTTCAACTTTGAGCATGGGAGCATATTGTTGTGACGAGACTAGCTTGTCCCCGAGTGAGGCCACTAGGGATACCCTATGTGTATGCATACGCTATGTTCCTTGTCCAACCCAAGCTGAGAAAGGTGGATTACTAGAGACGATGTATAGATGATATGGATGTAGTGGTATGGCAACCATACCTTGATTGTGAGCCCCAGGATATAGATCACCTGGAGATTCCGTTTGTAGGTATCCTTCAGTTTTTGATAGGGAGGATCCCTTTTATCATTGACAAATTTTTTGCATTACAAGTGCAACAATAGTATGGTTTCACATAGGGGATGCCATAGTGGGTTGTACAATATGCACAAAGCAGAGATGAGGCTAGATGGGGGCCATGTATCTCTTATTAGATTACATATACAGAGTACATGGCATTATCTCCCAAGGCATGGGATGATAGATGAGACATTGTTGATGTTGGTATGTCAGACGAGTATTTAGTCTATTATCATACACATCCCTTTCCATGTTTTACCTATCTTGATGAGCCAACACCCATTTTGGTAGTACCACAACTAGGGGTAGTGAGGCAAGATGATGTGGTAGGTGGGGAGCCAATAGTGGTTGGGGGAGATGAGGAGGAGAGTGGAGAGGAGGATAGTTTTGATGGGGATGACAACGAAGATGAGGGGCAGGTACCAAGGAGGCTGGGGCCAAATTTTTTGAGTGGTGTACATATCATGCTACGGCTGAGGACTGGGATTGGGTGGTGAATAGTGACCAGGGTTGGATCCTCATCACAGTAGGGATAGATAGCCACCCTGCAGACCCAGGTGAAAACACTACAGGGACATCAGGTGTAGTTGTAGAGTTAGTTAGTGTAGGCACAAGGATTGGTTGCACAGTTACATGCATAGTTGGCATAGTCACAAGCACAGGCACAGGCACAGGCATAGGTATCGTAGCTCTCCCTAGACCCACAGATAGCCCAATTGATTTTAGAGAGGGATGCATTTAGACAGAGGGAAATGGAGGCCAAGGGCGTTGCTCAGAGGCTCAAGGGCACTATAGAGAGTGCATCCTTATGGGATGCTATCACAGAGGGAATGGAGATGGTAAGGGAGGCAGAGTACTATAGAGTCCGATATGAGGAGTTATGTTCTACTGAGCGTAGAGATCCATTCCCACGGTCTCATAGTAGGACCAAGAGTAGGTCATGGATAGGTACATATAGCATGGGGGTTACTGGGCCTCATCGGGATCCAGACGTAGGTGCTAGTGGTAGGCCACCATCTACAAGACTAGCTTCATTGGGGGGTTCCACCAGTTAGCCGTGATTGATGTATGTAGGATTTTATGTGATGTATCTCATATTCTTTGGAGCATGTATATTGATTTTGGATCATATATCATGTATCATTTCTAGACTCTTTGGACTTTTCAGTTTCATTGGACATTGGACATTGGAAATTTGTATATATTTTTGATGAGCGATGATATGCAATGGTGATGAGTTTTGATGATCTGTTGCATTTGTTATGATGATATGAGATATGGATTTTTATGATTTACTGACTAACATGATTTACAGGATGATGTGAGATGATGATGATAATGCAATGAAATGATATGATGTGTACTAATGATCTTATGCAAGTGGATGATGATGGTAAAAAAAAATGCAATGTGTTGGAATGATATGATATGATATGAATTATTAATGATGTGGAAATGTGATGTTTGTATGAAATTTTGGTGTTTTTGAATTTCCAAAGTGTTATAAATGATGATGATGTTATGTGATAATTTTTCCATATGATATTTTAATATGATGGTAAAATGAGATGGAGTGATAAAATGAAATGTAATGTATTGACGAAATAAGATAAAATAAAATGAAATGTTATGTTATGAAATGAGAGAGAATGAAATATACTGATATAAAATTGAAATGATGTAGAAGGATAATATGAAATGTAATGTCGTGATATGATATTCAATGTGATGTAATGAAAGGAGATGATATGAAATGTATGAAAAAAATATTGATGAGAGGATAAAATGAGGTGGAATAATAAAACAAAATAAAATGTAATGATATGAAATGAAATGTAATGTAATGAAATGAAATAATGAAATGTTAAATGAAATGAGATGAAATGATATAAAATGAGATGAAAGAAGATGAGAAAATGTGATGGTAAAATAAAATGAGTGATAGGAGCTTATGAGAGGATAAATGATGAATGATAATTAGATGAATAATAAGGATATGATAATGATGAGAAAATGATGTGATGGATATGAGAAATGATGAAATAATGAAATGAGATACAATGTAATGAGATGGAAAATTAGAAAAATGATAAAATGATAAGATTGAAATGTAATGTAATGAAATGATAAAATGATAAAATTGAAATGTTTAAATGGAAAACATAATGATAAAATGAGAAAATTTAAACTGATATGGAATGATAGAAAATGAAATGCAATAAAATGAAATGTAATGAAAAAAATGAAATGTAATGTAATGATATGCAATGTAATGAAATGAGATGATATGATAAAATCAAAATGATATGTAATGATGAATGGAGTAACAATGAAAAATGGTTAAATGTATGAATGAATGATACGAAATGAGAATGAAATGATGATAATAAAAAAAAAAGAATGTCCCATGATATGTAATGAAAAGAGATGAAATGATAGTGAAATGAGGATGAAAAAAATGTCCAAATGTCCTCCACATAGAATCCAAAGAGACATGACAACCGTTGATTTATCTGTTCAGCCTTGTGTGAAACTCAAATGTGAATCTAGTATGCAAAATATATACATTGATCTAAATGAAATGCAACTACAAAACCAACTCTTCATTGAGCCTTCAGGTAGCTTTTTGTGAATCATCATAGAGCCTTATAAAATGTTGGAAGTATGTACAAGCATCATAGAGGAAATTAGCATCGATGATGACTTGAGTACAACTTTCATGATTGTTGATATAGCAAGCAAACAAAATCATCGAGGTATAATTCAATTAAGATGACCTGAGCATTTCTTGCATAAAAAGGAAAATACTAACCACCTTTTGATGCAAATGTGGAACTGTTGTCAATGATATGCTTTTTGAAAATCATGCTTCCTAAGATATTTGCATCAAAATGATAATTAACCTCAAGATAGTAGACAAAGAAAAATCGTCCTCCTTCCTTGCCACTCTAGTTCAGTACATCATTGAGTGTGCTCTAGAGAGATGATATCAAAAATTCAAAGAACCATTTGTTCAAAATGTAAAACTAATATTCCAATCATTATTCAAATTTTAGATCATCCGGATATGAGTCATGATATGGTATTCTCTTAAAAGGATCATTGTGATATGAGTCAATGGTTGGATAGTTGTTCATGTGTTTTGATTGTTTGTTTGCATGACCAAGTTCTATAGTGTTGTCAAGCTATTTTAGTAGAACCTAAAAGTTGGCTGGCCCAGAGTATGTCAATGTTTTGCCCCCAATATTTGACTCAACGTGGTGAAACGGATATGTATCAAAAATCAATCCATGGTAAGACGTTATCGTTCTAGAAAAATGATGACAACATGATGCTGGTATGATCCTAAGATGAAGGAAAAATGCATGAAAGGAAAGCCTAGTGCAAAAAATGATCTAATATATGGAGAGCTACAAATAGTGTTTATTTGCCAGATTTTCACTATTTGTTTTTATTGCATTTTTCTATGTTTTTTTTCTTTTGGTCATTACTGAGATGCTTGTTTTCCAGGTTTTCACCAAGGTAACCATTTTTTTCAAGACTTTTTCTAATTTTTTTGTATTTCTTTAGGACTTCTTTTGGATGATAATCACTATTTTAGACATAATACTTTTTTCAGGTGCATGTTGTTGATGGGTTTGTCAAACAAGTCCCCTTCTAGTGTTAATAGCTTGTAAACTCCTGAATCGTACACTGCTATGACCACATATGGACCCAACCAATTAGGTTCAAACTTTCCCTTTTCTTTGTCTTGTTGATTACGTAGATTCTCTTTAATAACAAGATCACCAACCTAAAAGGTACGTGGTTTGACACTGTGATTATAGCTGTGAGACATCATATGTTGATAGGCTTTCAAATGATCACCTGCTCATTGTCTCTTTTCATCAAGAAGTTCTAGTTCTTGGAGGAGGGAAACTTTGTATTCACCATCTCTTATGAGACCTTTTAGTGATACTTTGAGTGATGGAATCTCAACTTCAAAAGGTAGGATGGCTTCTGCTCCATAGACAAGAGCAAATGGAATTGCTCCTATTAGCGTTTAGATACTAGTTCGGTAAGCCCATAATGTGGGATTGCGTTGAACATGCCAATCTTTCCCTTCATCTTTACCTTTTCCTAACACCATCTTTCCTAGTGATCCCCATTTTTCTTTGAATAGTGGGAAGGAGTATGATCTTGTTGAAAAACTTAAGAATACTCCCACAAAGATATCCTTATGGGACCTAATTTAGAATTCACTTAATTATCACACTATGCTTCAAACCACCCTACAACAAGCTAAGATCTCTTCTAATACAAATGCAAATGATGTGGTAGCTCTAATTCAAGGAATCAATGAAAATATTACTTTTCACCAACATGAGCTACCTCATTTAGAAATAAGAAAGAAAAATAATACATTCATGATAATAACTATCTATGATGGATGGGGAATAAAAAGAACCCTTGTTGACAATGGTGCCACACTTAATGTGTGTAGTGTGACCCTCTTGAATAAACTAGGAATTGATAAGTCAAAAATTCAACCTGATTCCATATCAATTCGGGGATTTGATAATATAGGAAAGAAACTGATTTGTGTGATTACTTTTCCTATTATGGTTGGAAAGGATACCTTGCAAACAACTATTCATGCCATGCTTGATAATCTTTCATACAATATCCTTTTAGGGAGGCTTTGGATTCATGAGATGAATGTGGTGCCTTCAGTACTTCATCACCTAATGAAGTATGTCAATAACAATAAAGTATACCAAATCAAAATAGACCCCAAGCCTAAAAGTTATTTACAAGATGAAAATGAATGAAAAATCCCTTGAGCACATTAATTCTAAAATCAAACATAGAGCCTATGGATGAAGAAAAATAAGAAATGGAAAAAGTGTCAGGGTTATTGGATCATGATTAGGGATCTTTAGAGTTCACACCTTTGTTTATGGGAGAATACAAAATTAGAACAAAATAAACCTATTGATGGGTATTTTTGCACATTCTCAACATAGGCAGAACACCAGTGCACTACCTCTCTAGAAAGGAAACTTCCTACAAAAAAGTTACAGAAAATTAGCCCAAGTTCTCTTGGGTGCCAGGTCATGACTTGCAAAAACAACTCAGTGGATTGATGTGATTTACTAGTAATCACAAGGGGAATGGACAATTGCTAATTTGGAAGGAGATTGGGTCTTCAAATGGAGTTTATGAAATTCTGAAAGCTAGGTGCAATTGCTACAAGTTCAATATAGTAGTCTAAAAATCCATGTAGAACATCAAATTTGGTTTTACAATGATGCTAGAACTTTGCCTTAACTACTATTTCAAAGAAATTTTAAAAGGGAAAGGGTAATAGGAAGTTCCTTGACCTGCTACTAATGGTGAATAGTGAAAAATGCAGGATTCTACAATGGACAACCTTACTATAACTGAGTTCCACTTAACCAAACAACACACAGTCTCATGAAACTAGTGCTATCTTCTGAGGTCTATAGATTTTCAGCTACTAATTCATCATAAATCATGAATAAAAGATGAATTTTAAGTGCAACAATGAATTAATGTTCAAACTAGCTTTACACTACTATTCATCATCAACAAACAACAAAAGGCATGAGCATGGAAAGAAACAACACCATAGAATTCTTCAATATCAATGAACAACATGAACTAAACTACTAAAACTACTTGGAAAGAACTTAGAACAAAAAATGAAAGATATATAAATATATCAACTTTGAGAAGATGAATCATGCAACA
Source organism: Sequoia sempervirens (assembly GCA_007258455.2). Taxonomy (NCBI): domain Eukaryota; kingdom Viridiplantae; phylum Streptophyta; class Pinopsida; order Cupressales; family Cupressaceae; genus Sequoia; species Sequoia sempervirens. The sequence continues at coordinate 522,910,012 of VDFB02193867.1, read as the reverse complement.
CGTGAGAAACAAAAGAATCCACCAAAAGCAATGAAATTATACTGAAATTTCTGCAATATGTCTTTACAATGTTCAACTCAACTCTCTCTTTGCAAATGAGAGGAGACCCCTATTTATAGTTTTCCAAAAGTGAAATGAATGGCCAAGATTTATTTTCATTATCTTACCAAGATTCATTCTACATTAGGGTTTCACCTACCCCCAAAATATACTAATATAAAATTCATTTTTGTCTCATTCCCATTTTTTCCTATAGTGGCCCATACACTTTAGTGATTTATTCTTTTAGTGACTACCTTCTTTTCTCAGGTTATACTATTAGGAACTCATCATCTATCATTGGTTTTCTTTCATTTTTTTAAAGAGTGGAATACTCCATGAATTTCCCAATTAGCACTTGAATCTTGTCCCAGTCAAGATATCAGATTGAAGGACTTGGAAGGTCATCTTCTTAGATCTGCTAGTGATCTTCTCCTAGTTCCTTGTGCATTTTTGCGTGGCCTTGACTACCTATTCAGACTGGATGAACGCCTCACAAAAAAGTGTATGAAATCCAAAATTAGTGAGTTTTCTTCCCCTTGCTCCATCTTCTTATGGAAGTATGGCCTAATCTTCTCTAGATCCAACTCTACAACATTCATATCATAGTTTTTCATGAGCTTCAAGTCTATTCGTTGTCCACTCTGTGCTCCTTGACCCATTCAAGGTCAAGCATAACTTCATGTAACACTCTCTCTAGGATGTCCCTCTTGTGATCTTGGCTCATTTTCCATGTTTCTACTAGCCAGTAATCATCCTTCACAAGGGCTAGATCCTTCTCCCATGTCTTCTTGGTTATTTTGAGAATGGCCTCAAGCTTAGTATAGGTGATCCTATATATAGCTCGGTAAATAGATGAAATTTCTTTCTCATGTCCTCTAGCTACTTTTGAACATCTCAAAAAAATTTGGCCATTCAGATAGCATGGTGTATTCCCATGTCACCATTATAAAGCACCCATTGAAACCAATCTACCATAGCCTTGGTCTAGTTCTTCATTTTCTCCATCTTGGTAAGCTCTTCTTGGGAGAGAAGCGAGAGTACAAAAGATGTAGTTGGAGCCTCTTCCTCTAGGGAAGTCCATTGTTGAATATAGGCACTAAAATTTTCCACTTGTACCTTCAATTCCTCCTTAGAGGATTGAGCCTTGTTCATTTGTTGCATTATTATGGCCACTGAACCTTGAAATTCATCAATTTTTTACTCTCACATTGTAGTGCCCAAGTTGATGGTGGAAATAATATAGTTTACCCCTTCTCCTTTGTCTATTAATGGGGTGGCTATCTACATTTTTCTCGATCTTGAGGTTTCTACCATGATTTGGGAGTGAACCCTTGGATTCTTTTCTTTCTTCACCGTTGTTTGTGCTCTAGACAGTATAGGCTCAAGTATAGTCTTGGGATCAATGAGAGTAGGGGTCTTCTTTTGCAACTACTTTTCTAGGCACTTGGGCAACTGAGTTTCCCCCTTTGGTGATTCATGATCACCTTCCTCTCTCTACTCATGATGAGGTTGTTTCTCCTCATGGCCCTAGGCTTCTCATTCAATTATTTCTTCTTCTTCATTTAATTCTTCAATGTGTATGGTTTTTTCCCTATCTAACTTAGTGATGGCTGCACTCTCTTCAGAAATACCTTCCTTCTGAGGTACTATTTCTACTTGATTCTTGAGATCTTTATGATGCTCTTGTTTGGAGCTCTCCTTAGGAGTATCTTTTTCCTTCTCTTCTCTTTTCTCTCCTTCTTTCTTAGGCAGTACTTCTTCTTCTTGAACATGGCCTTTATCTCACTTGACTAGTGGAGGCTCCTCGAATGTCTCCACATTGACTCTAGTGTCTTCTTTCCCCTTAGGAAGATTTATTTTATATTTCACCTCATCATCTATGTTCTTGAGCTGGTGAGACAACTCCTCTTCAAGCTATTGGTCTAAAGTATCTATTATGTATTGGGCAAGGAGGGCTTCTGTATCTTCCTCTAAAGAGTTTTACTTTTCCTCTTCTGATGCCACTTCATCTATATTCATGTTCAACCCACCTTCCAGATGTTGAAAATACTCTTCCTTGAAAGGATCTTCGGGCACTTCCATTATTCCTTTAGTAGCCTCCCTTTGTCATTTCTCCATTTATTCTAATATCTGCATGGTAGACTCCATTTTTTGGCGGCTCTATGGGTAGAGGAGGAACAAGTAGACCAACAATAATTTGAACCATCACAACTTGTATGGTGGGATTCATTGTCATCCCAGAGAGCTTGGCTGGTATCCCTTGCATGTATTTAGAAAAAGCCTTTATTTAGGTGAGGGGAGGAATAATGGTTGTGGAAACCAAGAGTATTGTAGTAGAAAGAGTAGGAAATGGAGGGGGTTGCAAGGTAGATGAAAACTGGGATGTTGTGGTTGAAAAATAATCTTGTACCATAATTGGGGTTGTTGGTGAGGTGGAAAAAAGGTGGACTGAGATTTCCACTATGAGTGAAGAGGAAACAGGTAGTGCTTGAGATGCAAAAGGTGGTGAAGTGGCAATGGTAGTGGAAAGAATGGGAGCAGAGGTAGCGAGTGGTGACTATGGTCGCTCAACCTCTTCTTCTCCTTCATGTTGAGGATCCTCCTTAATGGTTGGAATTTCACTGAATCCACCTAACTTCTTTACTTTATTTGAGGATTCTCCCTCTAATTCCTTCCATCAATAGACCTTGTGTTCAGGTTGGCATTCAGACACATCCTTCCTCTTTCTTGATCTAGTCGTTGGAGGGGATTTAAGAGTTTGTCTTGTTGGGGCAGCAATTGCTCCACTATCTATTTCACTTTTGAGCTCATCCTCGGGCTCACCATATGTCAACACAACTCCTCGTAGCTTGATATGGGTTATTTGAGCATCCACCCACTATCAGGTTCTATTTTCCACTGGTCTCATTACAATATTGAGGTCATTGGCCTCTTCTTCATTCCAATCTATTAGTGGTAATGGAAGCTTGGCCACAACATCAAACCTCTCATCAAGGATGGTGTCTTCCTCCTCCACAATCTAGTTAGGCACCAAGACCAGGTTGATTGACCACAAAAATTGGGTTGTCATCCACATATAATACATCTTTCTAACCTACTTATCATCGTTGCAATTGGCCCAAAAATATTCTATGTGGGGTAGGTGAGCATACTGTCTTCTAAAAAACTTCTTTATTTTACCATAGGGTTCCATCCTGGGTCAAGCTATGTGGATGTCCAAATGATATTCCACTATCTCCTTTTTTGAGTACTCTACATGTTGGGTTAGAGGGATAGCATACATTCCTTGTCCAAATATGAGAGGGTATGGAATAACCGTCTGACCATTAGGGTACTGGGGTAGTTTGTAAGGTCTTTTAGAAAATCCCTCCATTCTAATATAGGTGAGCTTTGGGAACTAGATGAATAAGAACCCAAACCTTTGAATGAATTCCATGGTACTATGTGAGAGTCTTCTGTGAAAATATCCTCCAAGGAGTGTGATGATATGTCATATGAAGGAATCATTCACCCTTTGGTATTCTGTTTTGAAGTTTCTATACTACAATTACAGGTAGCAGTCATACACCTTAAGCTCCCCTCTTCCTAGATTAGGGTTCTATGCAACAAAGAGACCCTTGTATGGGAATGCCTCTATTAGTAGATAAACTAGGTAGGAAGTCATGTAGAATTGGGATGTCTTCTTTATGGCCATAAATTATGCATGCATGGTTTCACTGATGATCTTCGCCTAGTGGAACTTTTTTTTTCACAAATGATATCTTCTATGAAATAAAACATCCACTCTTGGTAGAAGGAGGCACTAGGTAGTCTCATCACTCTTCTTAATAGAGTGAAAAAATCATGGTACTCTTCATGGAAATCACTTCTAAAAAGTTCTTGTGGTACCTTAGCAACACTACACCTCTTTTCTTTCAACTAGTGTTGGTTGATTAGCTACTTGCATGCTAGGGAACTGACTTTCCACATGTTCTCAACATATTCCTTCTCTATTTCTTCCATGGGGTCAAATGTAGGGATGTGGAAAGTCTCACTTATGGATTGCGCAGACAGATCTACCAACACCCTTCCCTCATGGTGAACAATCCTTTTGTTACCACTTTGGTATGCCTCCATGCATGCCATCAAAAATTTAGGAGCTACAAGTGTAGGTGGGAAGTTGGTTTCCTTAGCTAGGCCACTCTTTTGGATATTCTATGCATTCTAAATGATGGGGTTGCTCATGATTCTTCACTAGAATTCATCTATATCTACATGCCCCATGTTAGTATTTGATACTGCATCCCATTTAGAGGTGACCTTGGAGGTGATTTCCACCCTATGGAACTAATATTTCATTTGATATTTTTTTTTCCACCTCAATGCTTTGGTAGTTTTCTTTCCTTTGTCCTTCTCTGCAGACTGCCCCAACGTACCCACAACAAATTCCATAAATATTGTAAACAAGGGAAGAGTAAGCATATTCATAGAAAAATTAGGGAAGTGTTAGTGAAATATTGAAAAATGAGGGTTAGATTGAATAATTCATGCTAAAAATATCATGAAATCCATCAGCATTCATCACTTGGAATTCATTTGGGTTAGATTTAAGAATGCAGGCCTAGGGATGTGGATATCTCTGGGCTAGTAGTCGTTAGGACAAGGAAGAAAGGGAACAACACTGAAGGCATGATGACCTATAGATGGAAACACACACCTCAAGTTCTACAAGGGAAATATGGAAGTCTACCAAGGCTCCAAGGAATTTAGGAACATTGGTCAATCATCTATGAGGTTTCTAGATGTGTGTAATTAGTCATCTTGTTCATGTGGGTGCAAGGGATGCAGGTGCTAGAGGTACCTCAGATGTTTGGAGCTCTACCATTGAAAAGTGGTTGTTGAAGCATGGAGGTTTGCAAGTGGCTTGGATGGTCTAGACAATGTTCTTTGGTTTAATTCATTTAGAATGGTGTGGGCAGGGACTAGTAGGAGGCTATTGGGAGACGGTCATCTAGGGATGACGCCGAAGACATGGTTTCCTGCAAGAGTTGGATTGTAGTAGCATCTCCATGGGAGGAACTACTATTAGCTATTCCATTAAAAGAAATTTGAATGGTGGAAAAAATTTTGGGCTCTACAACGCAAGTGGAAGGTAGGGCATCATCGTTGGAAAATGACATCCATATGATGATAGGCTGCAGGTAGTGGCCTACAAAGAACACCTGCAATGTGTTTAAACTTAGTCATGTTCATGTCAAGAGTTTTGAAGGGAGACGATGAGGTTGGATTCCACAAGGTGGACCAATGGGGTCCCTTAGTTGTTTTGAATAGTGGTGAGGGAAGGGCGGTCCATAGATGGACCACCACAAGGTTCAACCCACAAAGGATTAGAACTTAACATTTTCTTTGTATGAGCTGAAGTTAGCACCGAGAAGTACAGGCTCCACATGGCAGGAAGAGGCAAAGGGCTAGCCATTGGAAAATGGTGTCCAAAATGGCAGTGGAGGACAAACATCAGCTCATAGTTAATTGTCCATCAGAGGAGACCCGAATTTGGCGTTCAATGACATTATGTTCAGTGGAGCCCGGAAAGTAGGGAGCTAGCAAGGGATGGCCATTTAGAAATGGCATCATGATGGTAGTCACTCGCACACACCATCCCACAAAGGTGGACTTGCACAAATTTTTGAACTGAATCCTTCATTCTAAGTTCACATCATTTGGGGTTTAAGAATGGCGAAGGGGTGGCATCCACCCACATGCAAAATTCCACAAGGGTGGGATCGCGAGTTTGCAATGCCTAGGTTTTATACACTTGTTGGTTTTCATTAGTCAATGATGATGAAGGGTTTGTGGGCCACAAGGGTTTCATGGCTCTAGCAAAGAACATTAGTGGGGACATAAGGTTCTGCATGGGCCTTAGAGGCCAAATTTGATCAATTTCTTAAGGATTCTTGAGATGGGTTTTTGTGGAATTTCAAGGTGAATCGACTGCCTAGGGAATTTTGGAAGTTTTTCTTAAGATTTTAGTGATTTTAGAAAACTTGACTTCTAAAAGAAGTTTCAAGATGAGGGCAGTGAAAAAACTTGGAGGTATCAAAGAAATAGGTTAAGGCAACTCTCGAAAGCATCTAAAAGATTGTGTAGGCGTGGAGGAGGTGGGGGTTGTTTGGGATTTGAAAAACTTTGACTTGTGTGAGTGAAAATGATAGGTTGACCCTCCTATTTATAGGAAAATTTCCATTAATGACCCACATTAATTGCTTGTATGGTGGTCGGTGGAGTAGCTGGGCATAGGTTTTGAAAGGTTTGGCAGTGAGAAAGTCGAGACCCGCCATGCGGGGGGAACCCCAACCATTGCCATTTGCTAGATGGTGAACGATGGTGACCATGGAGTACATGGGACCCGCCACATGGGTGGATGTCCCAGGTCATTCGTCGATGAAGCAATGAAAGTAGGATAGTGGCGCGTAGAGGGAAATCCACAAGGACAGATCCATAGGGAGAAAATGATGCCAACTTTGAAAATTAGGGAAAATTTTCCAAGGAAACCCCGCAAATGCCAAGGACTTGGAAATTTCTTTGGTGGTGAACTTTGGTCAATTAAAGATGATGAATTTTGGACTCCTTGACCACTTGGAACTCAAAATTTAGGGGCACATAGAATGAGGTGAAGGTAAAAAGTGACCCAGTGAAGGAGAAAAGAAAGGGTCCCCATTATGAATGGGGTGTGTGTGCTATAGGCACAACAAATGGAAACTCTACTGGGAGAATTCTCCCAAGTGTTCTAAGTGTAAATATTCATTTAGAACCCAAAATCTCTGGTTTCATAGACTAGAAGCTAGTTTCCAAGAGTGAACTAAGAAACTCGAAGGAGGATGGGATCCTTAGTTGAATCAAGTCATAGGAGTATCTCAGAAGTGTGTGTTGAGTGAATTCATTTCCTTTCTTTGGAAACTATAACAAACAACCATTAATTGGTCAAGAAAAGCTACATAAGTCATTTAACCCCAAATGTAACGTAGACATGGCTTCACTACTAGTCAAGCATCCATATCCCTAATGGAGTTGTCACTCTGACCCAATGAACATTGCTCTATTTCTAGCCGATCATCCATAGCCCTGATAGAGTTGCTCACACACCCACATAGTTGCTTGTTTTAATACTTTCTTTTCTTTTCTTTCTTTTCCATGATATTTTCTTTTGGTACTCTTTCTTTTTTGCTCAAATGCATAAGAATCGAAGCCTACTATGGGTTTCAAATCATAGTGCTCATTGGAGTAGACTCAAGATTTTTTATTTATTGAGACCTCATAAAAGCTATTGTACAACTCCTAAGAAACATTTAAGGTATGTTTTGTGCATGATTAGAGATAAGTGTGAAAATATTCAACCAAGGGTTCTACCCTAGGTCAAGTCAGAGATCAAATAGGGAAACCACTTCATAGAAGCAATCAAAAATCAATGGTTACAAATGAAGATTTATCCAAAGGACAGGTACGAGTGAGCAACTAAGTAGTCTGTCTAATATTCCAGGCATGACCACCACACCAAGAACAAAGGAGCACACTCTAAGTAAAAAAACAAAAGCAACCAAAAATAAAGCAAACGAAGCAAAAATGCAGCAACGAAGTAAAAGGGAAACTTAAACTAACCTATAAAAAACTGTAAGGAAACTATGCAGCCATGTAATGACAATTTCCACATAACCCAAATCTGAAACATGCAAGTAAAATACTCAACATCAACATGCAAGAGAATATACAACATACCCATCAAAGATGACACAAGATATACCCTGGGAAAACCCTCAAGAGGGAAAAACCCAGCCTCCAAAAGCATCCACACTCCATGTATTATTCAACAATGAAACCCATTACAATACATCTGTAGAGACTCCATGAACACTTCTGAAGCACAAGCTATCCATGCATTCCATGTGACCAAGCATGAATCCACACATCCCATGCCATGCTTCAAACCCTCACACATGCACAAGCTCAACCTTGACCAACTTTTGATCCAACCCTAAACAACTACCCATGTGGTTGCTTTTATAGAAACAAGCTCCCACAAAACCACCAAGTGGTATTACATAAACCATGTGCCCAAAACCATACAACATCATGTGACCCCACATTTAATATTGGGTACTTTATTATTTTATTATTCCCCCAATATTAAATAATTACATTTTACAATTATGTCCCAATGTTACATACAACAAAGTGGCCCCAACATTATAACTCCTTGTGATGCACGTTCACCTAGAAACCCCTAGGTGCACCACACACATAATAAATAAATAAAATATTACAAACATTATGCAAGGTGTACAACACCTAATTCTAACAATCTCCCACTTGTTGTATACATTGCATAAGGGGGTAACAAATAAACTCCATAGGCAACATGTACCATCCTAGAATCCAAGTGCTCCATGTGCTCCAACAAGATACCTGTAACAAGAACCAAGGTGACCACCATCTCATCCATGAATGCTCCCATCCTCCACCATGCCAACTGCACTAAGATATGAACACATCCAAAGAGATGTCACACTAACTGTCACAAAGAAGCATAAACCTGCCTCAACCTGATATCTCAAAACACAAACACTGAATCCAATATGCACCAGTAGCTGTCAAGAATAAATCACCATAGCTGAAATGACATCCACAACAAATGCCAACACATCCAACTATCCATACCTCCAAGGTATACATATCATAGTAAACTCATGCCAACAACATATCCACCCATAAACCACAATGACAAACTCCATGTGCAAACCTGTCAAAGCATGACATACACATCCAAGAGCTCCCACTGCATGGGCAATGTCAAGATGAATGCAAACCTGGAATGAGCGCATTCAACGCGTCGCTTCGTTAACATCCCAAAAAAGGCACCATCACAAAGGCATACCAAGTCTACTACCAGCATCTCATAGAAGTAAACATGTAGTACCAAGGAACATCCACAATGATAAGCAAAACCTGCAAACCAAACACCTGTAGCATGTCCTCCTACACACACACCTCTAAATGCCAACTGTGTCAAGTATGATCTCCTCCATAATACCCCATAACAAAATCCATAACCACATCCATCCATCCAATCACCAAGATCAAAGATAACATATGTAACTAACATGGATGTAAGCATCTCAAAAACAAGAAGATCAAACTCAAAGTAATCATTCCTAAACCAAGGAAATCAGCCCAATAAACCATCTCCTAAACTCAACATGTACAAGGAGATAAACATGCCAACACTCCTCAAATGAACCCTCCAGAAACCAAATATCCATGGCTCAAGATCCATATCCATGAGAAGACAAAGCATAAACATAATGCACCTGAAAGAATAATGGGCAATACCTCTCAAGTGAACCACCGAGTAGACCAAGAGTGGGGAATGAGAATGCTCCTCCAGGATATCCAAGTCATCATGACTCAACCAAGAACACTCTCCTCATTGGTCCATGTTGAACTCACGTCCAACCAAGGTGTAGGCTCCCTCGGACTTCCTGCTAAAACCTCATCAAGAGTAACCATCTCAAAAACATGTCTCTAATCACAAGAGAACACCAAGCCTCACCTATGTCTCCAAGTATCCATGAGCACCTGTAACCGATCAATCCATGCTAAACACCAAGCAAATGATCAATGTACTCAATACAAAGAGAACCAACCAAGATCAAAATCATAGCTCCAACTGCAGAATCAGGAACATAAACATGACACCATGATCTCACATCCTCTCAAAAGAAGATCACATGAATAAATCATCATAACATGTACCATGCCACTACTCTAAACTAGTAATCAAGAGTATACCATGACATAATAACAAAACCATCCTACAACCAAGGATCACCTGTCAAAACCAACAAGTCATAAATAATACCTCAACATCTCCAACACCTAATGTCAAAGAACTCTCACTATAGCACACAGAATCCAAGAGCTCCTCCATGACACCAAAGATCACCTGCTGAAGACAACCATCCATAATAACCAATGGATCCACATCATTGCCAAATGCTCCCACTGAACCGTGATACCGAGCAATCCCATGGCACCATGATGCACAAAACCAACACTGTCATAAGCTCACACAAAACCTGTGAATCCAAGCTCTCAATGACAACATGATAACCATCCTCTAAAGCAAGAAGATACACCACCAAACCATCATATCCATCACCGCCAAACCATCACTGTCACAAGCTCCCACTAAACCGTGTAACCAAGCTATCCATGACATCGTGATACCAATCTCCTAAACCCAAGAAGATACACCACCACAACCAGAATCAGGATTCAATCCAACACCACCAATCATGCACCTGTATAAACCATCATAACATGCCAAAGTCTCTAATGCACAAGACACATCCATGACATCATGATCACCACCAAATATACCAATAAATCAACCCAACCATGTCCACATATCTGCATAATCATAGTCAACTGCATAGATCTCATATCATGACTATACCTGGTAATACCATCTCACCTCCTCAACATGAAAACCAAAACAACAAACCAAGTGACTAAACCAAGCCACCAAATCTGATCATGCATCAACACTGAAATATCAATGGGCAAAGACAACCCATATCCAAGTCATAGGTGCAACAAGTAAGTATAGACCGCCTACAACATTGCACAACTTGTAGATACAACAATGCAACATACATGCTGATAACCATGTCAAAAATAGAATAATCTGAGATGTACAACCGAGCATACAATGAATCCATCATCAAATATCCCAAATCCGACAATCCATAAGCTCATAATAACACCATAGTCAAAGAGACCCATAAACAGCTCAGATAAAGAAAATAGCAAATAAACCATGCCAAAATATCTCCAAACCTGATCCACTGTAAGTGCTCTGAACAAGCTTTCCGTTGACTATTCGAAGTCCAAAATCCGACTCCGTATGCACCCGATATGCCCTCTCAAAGCTCAAAATAAACATCTGACTTCAACCAAGAAAAACACTATCAAAACTGAAAAATCATGGAACAAAACCTATACCATCGCGATAGTTCAACCAGCTTTCCAACAACTATAAGAAGTCAAAATTCGACACTCTGAACAAAAGTTATATCGCTTTGAAAAAAGTTGCAAAAAGCCTCCGGGTGGTACCCTCGGTCGCAGCGCCTCCTGGTGGTGGCGGTGGATTCCAAACCACATTTAAATCTGGTTTAATTTTTCAAAATAAAAAATTTCTCCTCCTCCTGTGACGGATCCCACCACCCTTATGTAAAATTTGACTTAATGCATTTTGAAGTCCGGCGATTTTGTTTCATTTGGATTAAAAATTTCAAATTTTTTTGTTGTTTTAAGCCATCGACGGTTGGTGGCTGGGCGGCCAAAATTTTACCGTCGATTGGTCGAGGTATGTAGGCATCGGTCTGTAAGGTAGGCCTGGACTCCCAAAACATTTTCAAAATTTTTTTTTGTTTTTTTTAAATTTTGCAGGTAAAAATTTTGAAGGAATTTATATTTTTGGAATTTTTTTTTTCTGCAATGACTGTACTGTCGCACTCCAGACGGGTCAATAAGGGGGCATTTTTTTTTCTGTAATTAAAATAGGGCATGTTATATGTCAAAATTTCTCTCTCGGCCAACCTGAATCCAACCATGAGGTCCATTTTGTCCTAGGAGGTCATCTGTGAAAACTCACCCCCAAAACCCTCATTTAAATGCATGACCAAGAAACCCTAATTTTGCCAAAATTTTCTCACCCCAAATCTGCAAACAACCCATCATAACAGCAAACCCAAAACCCTCAGATCTGCAATAAAACACCTACAAAACCCTGCATATCTTGCCATTGTCTTTCATTCTCTCATGCAACCTAGGGTTATCCAATCCAATAACCAAAGCTCTGATACCACTTGTAAGGAAACTATGCAGCCATGAATGACAATTTCCACATAACCCAAATCTGAAACATGCAAGTAAAATACTCAACATCAACATGCAAGAGAATAGACAACATACCCATCAAAGATGACACAAGATATACCCTGGGAAAACCCTCAAGAGGGAAAAACCCAGCCTCCAAAAGCATCCACACTCCATGTATTATTCAACAATGTAAACCCATTACAATACATCTGTAGAGACTCCATGAACACTTCTGAAGCACAAGCTATCCATGCATTCCATGTGACCAAGCATGAATCCACACATCCCATGCCATGCTTCAAACCCTCACACATGCACAAGCTCAACCTTGACCAACTTTTGATCCAACCCTAAACAACTACCCATGTGGTTGCTTTTATAGAAATAAGCTCCCACAAAACCACCAAGTGGTATTACATAAACCATGTGCCCAAAACCATACAACATCATGTGACCCCACATTTAATATTGGGTACTTTATTATTTTTTATTATTCCCCAATATTAAATAATTACATTTTACAATTATGTCCCAATGTTACATACAACAAAGTGGCCCCAACATTATAACTCCTTGTGATGCACATTCACCTAGAAACCCCTAGGTGCACCACACACATAATAAATAAATAAAACATTACAAACATTATGCAAGGTGTACAACACCTAATTAACAAAAACTATGTACAAGGATGAGCTTCAAAAGCTCGAGCAATGAAATAATGCTTGAGGTGTTATCCATTGATAGGAAATGGGAAATCCTCTCTAGTGAGAATCTTGAGCAAAAATACATTATCTCCTAAAATTTTAGAAATTTGAAAGGGGCTTGTCGAATTTTTCATGCCCCCTTTCTTTTCATGGGCCTTGTCCCAACAAAGGACTAAATCAGCAATCTTAAAGGCCTTCACTTTGGCTTGAAAATCAAACCACCTTTTAACTACGCCCTGGTGTATTGTGAAATTTCCAATTGCACAGTCATAGACTTTTTCTAGGTATAACAACTCAGCTAAATAAGCTTCTTGATGGTCTTCCTCCTCATAATATGTGTTGAGAAACTAGAGGATGGGAATCTTAAGGTGGACAAGTAAGACAGGCTCTAGGCCATAGATGAGGTGGAACAAGGAATCACGCAGGGAAGCCTTGTGGTGTGTATGATCTTCCTAAAGGGAAAAACACAACTATGTGTGCCAATCTTTGGGGTTCCAATCAAGCAACTTTTTGATCATGGTTATCAAGTTATTATTTGTTGATTCAACTAGGACATTTCATTGAAGGTAATAGTTAGATGAGAATTTTAGTGCAATCCTATAATCAAAGGACCAACTATAGAATTTAAGTGAGAAAAAGGCAAGGCCATTATCATAGACAAGGGAATAGGGGAAGCCAAAACAATTCAAAATGAAACTTTATAGAAAATTAACAACCACCTCAGTAAGCATTTCATACATGCTATTTATTTTTTCCATCTAGTACAATAATCAGACGTGGTTAGAATGTACCTATGTCCTATAGAGGATGGTGGGTTTACTGGGTGGATGAAGTTGAGGCCCCATTGAGCGAATGGTCTTACCTCCAGGACAAGTTGTAGTGGGACAACAACATTTCTTTCTCATGGTAGCGGAAACTTGACAAACGTGACAAGTCCTAACATGGTAGTGCACATCCTTAAACATCATTGACTAGTACTACCATGCCTACAAAATTTGGTGAGTAGTTGAAGGGATAGATCCATGGATAGTTCCAAATTTATGATGAAATTCCTTCAATACTCTGGCTACTTCCTCTTTTCTGAGGCACCTAAGATAGATTCCCTCATGATTACACTTGTACAATATATATCCTTGTAGCATATGGCTATTTCTCTTTAGCGTGAGAGAAAATTTTTGTACCCCCTATAGTTGGGATGAGCATTTGTTGTTCAGCAAATAATAGATGATGTCATCATACCATTCTCTAGGGGAAACATTTTCTAGTTGGTATTGCTGCATAGTGAGCTTGGGTCTAGCTTCAGCTAGTGTTTTAGCTATTGTTTGAGTGAGGGATTATACTCAGAATAGCTTCATGGATTGAATCTCCATGTCATACTCCTACAACAAAGTGACCCATTTTACTCTTCTTTCTCCTAGTTCATCCTACATCAGCAGAGTCTTGACTATCGGGTCAGACACAATGCAAACACCTTGTTTCATAAGACGTGACAATTTTTCTTAACTCCTCTAACTAAGGCATATGCTTTCTTTTCAACATTATGGTACCTCAACTCTACATCCTTCAAGGGTGTACTCATGAAGGAAATAGGGTACTCATTCCCTTTTTCATCTTTTTGAGTCAATATTCTTGCACAAGAGTGGTCTGAAGCAAATGAGTAGATGTAAAATGGCTTTAGTTAATTCAAGCTTACGAGAATTGGCACATCAAAAATTGCTTTCTCGATTTCTTCGAAAGCTTTCTTGGCTTCTGGCATCCACTCAACTTTGGCATCCTACTTCAGCATAACATTCAGTGGCTTGACAATTTTACCAAAGCCAATGATGAATTTTCTTACAAAGTTGATCTTTCCAAAGAAGGATTTTAGCTCCTTGCTACCTAGAAGCTCAATTTTTAGAATGGATTGGATGCATTTGGGATTTGTTCAAAATCCTTTCTTTGAGATAGCATGACCAATTAGCTTTCCTTCCATGACTTTAAAGATACACTTTTTTGGATTCAAGGAAATTCTAAATTCTCTGCATTTTTGGAAGACCTTACATAAATCAGAAACATGATCCCCTTTATTCTTTGAGAGCATTGTAAGATCATCCATGTAGATGATGATGCATTTTCTGATTAGATCCTTGAAAGCAATATCCATGGAATGCTAGAACATTGCACCAGAATTGATTAATCCAAACGACATTCTTCTATATGCAAAGGTTCCCCATTTTGTGGTGAAATCCTTTTTGTGCCTATCTTCATATTGGACCATCACCTAATTATAGCCAGAGTACCTGTCCAAGAAATACATCATCTAAGATCCATTAACTATTTACAGTACTTCTTCTAGTGAAGGCACCAGATAGTTATCTTTCTCTAATTCTGTATTCAAGTTGCAAAAATCTATGCATAATCTAATTTATCCATTTTTCTTCCTGACTGGTACCAATTTCACCACCCCCATGGATTTTCTAATTGGGAATATGATTCTAGCAGACAACAACTTCTAGACTTCCTTGAAGATGATGAGTTCTAATAATGCATTGATAGGACACTAGCATTGCCAAAAATGTCTCACATCTGGCTTGAGGGGAATAGTGTGAGTGATGATTGAGGTGTCATATATCTTCAAGTATTCATAGCTCCAAGCAACCACATCATGGTACTTATGTAGGGCATGAATAATCCCTTTCTTTTCTTTTGGCATGCACACTTTCTCTATGAATACATTATTGACTTCCTCATCCATTCCTAAGTTGTGAGCATCACACTGATTGTCTATGGAAGCCTTCTTGGTTTGCTAATCATGATCTCTAATATGTTCCAAGTCAAATATCCATTCAAGCTAAACCATACCCATGGTATTATGTTTGTTTTGAGGTTAATGTTTCCCTCTATGTCTAATTTAGCCTATTTGCACTTTGCCTCATCAATTATTTGAGTCATGAACACATCAAAGCCAGTAATTAAATACAAGATATGTTTTTCATTAGTGAACACTTGGAAGTTGGTGACATTATCTGGAATCGACAAAGTGGAAGTGAGCTCCATAGTGAACTTCTTTAACCCAGATAAGGAAAGGGGCTAGAGGGTACTAGCGGCTTGCACTGAGGCATCAACAATATGATTCTTGGAGTGGGGAATCAAATGAATATTGAATGCATCTATGCCCTCTATGATATCCCAAACCCTATGTTTATAATTTTCTAGTCTCCTATCATGGTAGGAATATAACTTCCTGACTCTATTTATTACGAGCTTAGAGTCACCAAAGACTTACAACATTTTAACTCTCTTTTTGAGTGCCATTAGGAGACCATGGACTAACACTTCATATTCCACTACATTTTTTGTGTAATAAAATTGAAGTCTATGAGTAGCGAAGTATGTCCTACCTATGGGGATGATAAGCTTGAATCTAGCTACCACTCCTTGCTTAGACTTGGACCCATCGAAGTGCAACATCCAAAACTTGGAGGAATCTTCAACCTTGGAGTCAATGGAGCATGCTTCCTTCCTTGGAAAAGCATCTGTCCTAGCAACTTTAGGTCAAGGCATGGATTTGGTGTAGATTTGGTTCAACTATTTTTCTGGGAATCCCCCTTTTGGGGTGACTTGTCCTATAATGTGATCAACTGTTGTTTGGAACAAACAACATTCAAATTCTGAATGGGAAGCATTGTGTACTCAACACCAACTAGGTAATTAGAGCTCTTGAAATTCCATTATTTCCCCTAAGCTGAGATGATCTTGCACACATTTCTCCATGAATTATTGGAATCCATCCAACAATCCTAGATTACCATCCTTGTAGGGTTATTTGCATTTGATTCAATTAGCATCTCTGTGCTCTAATGTGTGTAGGTTAAGTTCATAGGAGGATTTCACAACACAAGGAGAACCTCTTCTTTGGATTCTAGTTCCTCTTGGAACACCACAAAACAATAATTTCCCAATTCTATTTCAGCAAACAACACTTCATTTTTGTTCTTGTACTCTGTGATCATAAATTTCATACGTGGCTCCCTATTGATATGGATTTGGCTAAGAAACCCTTTCTATGGTAGCCATAGGTAAGAATAATCTGTTGCAGCATATCCATTTAAGCCATGAGTGAAGTATCTCCCTAGTATTATGTTGTATGTGTTAGGGATGTCCGGCACTGAAATGTCAATCACCTACCATACCCTTGGATCAATAACAATCTAGATGTGTATCTTATTAATTTCTCCAACAATGTTTACTTTTATCTTAACCAATTAAGTCACCTTTTGTCGGGAGGGTGTTGGAGTTATCCCTAAAGCCTTGCATACTGCCAAAGGCATGGCATTAGTAGAAGCTCTTGAATCAAGTAGGAAATTTTGCAAGTTCTTCCCAATAATTCTAATAGTGGTCAAGAAGACCAAATTTTATAACTTCCCTTGGAACAAACCCATGGGTGTATCTGCTTGGGCTACTTGAGCCTTATCTTTATCATTGGCCATATCCTGGGATTGTGCTTGATTTTTCTCCTTAGTGGCTTGTTTGATTGCTTGTTGATTTGAGGGATGATATATTTTCCTCCCCATAATTTCCTTAATTATAGGCTTGTTTTGTGACTCATCAAGGGAGACCCTTTTGGTGGGCACTTCTTGAGTTGATTTGGAGGAGGAAGTCCCATTAAGCATCTT
Organism: Sequoia sempervirens; assembly: GCA_007258455.2. Taxonomy (NCBI): domain Eukaryota; kingdom Viridiplantae; phylum Streptophyta; class Pinopsida; order Cupressales; family Cupressaceae; genus Sequoia; species Sequoia sempervirens. The sequence continues at coordinate 522,892,692 of VDFB02193867.1, read as the reverse complement.
AAAGAAAGCATTTCTAATTTTTGGTACTCTAAGTGATTTGAAGGATGACAAGCTCAACTTGACCTTCTTGAATTCCTCTACCACATATTCTCCCATTTTTTCCACTTCTTCCTCAAAAGGCTTACTCTTAGGAGACCTGTTGACTTTAGGTTTGGTTTTGCTTCCTATTCTTATTGAAATATTGGATGGGCACATGAGGGTAGCCTAGGTTGTTACTAACATTTGGGTCAAGTGTAGTGCTGAAGTTATTAGGTGGGGTAGAGGTTGTGAAAGGACCACCAACCTATCTATTACTACAGTTATAAGGGGTTTCCCTCTGGTGGAACATTTGGACCTCATCTTCAAGGTGCTTGTTGAGTGGTTTCACAACATGCCCCTTTTTTCCCATTGGAAAAATGTGGACTCCGCCCCCTTTTTTTTGTTTTGTTTTTATTTTCTATTCCCTTTCACTTTCATTTTCTTTGGCATCATTCTATGGTCTGGTTGGTTACTGGTCTCATTTTAAATTTCTCTTGGTCTTTATTTTATCCTTTTTCCTTTCCTAGATTTAGTGTTTTGGTCTTTTCATAAAATTTTAAAATGTTACTAGAAACAAAAATCCCAGAGTCCTACACTTGTGTCACAATGAACTCTATCCTCAGTTGGTCCTAGCTCTACCCAGTAAGTCATCGACTGGAGGCGTCAATCCCAATGATATTCTTTTTATTAGAGTCTGATATTTTTTTTTAACTCTATTCCCTTTTTCTTTTCCTTATTTGGAACTTGGAAATTGGAGAGTCTATTTTGAAATGTTTTAATCTCTCTTGAACTTGGTTCCCAATCTTTTCTTTTGTTATGGTTTTCTCTTTCAAAAGCTTGTAGGTAAATCACCAGATCCTAGTGTTTCTTCTTAAATTTGATACCAGAAGTCTTAATCTAGGTGATGACAAATTGATCACATATCTTTAATGGCTGATAACTTGCAAATAATCAATGTGACACCTAAGTGCCATGTATGATCATCGCATTGTCTTTCTCCTCTAGTAGCAAACCCGAGTAGAAATCTAGGTGTTTGTGATTTGAACCCTAATTTTTAACGATTCCACATTTATTCAAGGAATTAATTCATTATAATAGGTAAATAATGAAGGTGGAAAACTACCCATATCCTTGGAACCACCACAAACATGTAGTTCCTTATGCAACACTGCACTTCACATCATATTGCAAATTTGCAAAGGACATTGAAAGAATGAAACAATACTTGCACATAAGGAGAGATAAATTTTGAGAAACTAAGAACACAACTACCAAGGGTTATGAAGTTACATTCTAAAATATATTGTCATCATTGACAAGAACTAGGTATGTTTCCGATAACTAATATTCTATTAGTTATTTTTCATGCATGAAAAATCTCAAAAAATGGTATTTCCCTTTAGAAATTGAAGTGTTGAATATTCTTTGATTTTGAATTTAGCTGAAAGGTGAACTAAAAGTTTTATAAATTATAAAATTTGGTTAAATTTAACCCTGGTTAAATTTAACCCTAATTCACACACAAGACACGCACATTTTGAAAAATGCAGAGCACACCAAAGAAAATGAGTACTTTTGACACAAGGGTAGAAGATGAATTGAAGTATTACAATTTGAAAGCCATACAAATCAATGTGGTAGTTACATATACTCATATGGGGTGGTCTTCTGATATTGAAATTCACAAATGGGCACTACAAGAAAATTCCTCTCAATGTACAAAAAATGTTGTGGCAAATGGGTTACTTTTAGCAGGAGGGTTTCTTCTAGCAATGGAGGCCCCTGAATTGGTTATGTGATGTTGAATTAATATAACCCAGAAAAAAGAGTCGTTGAGAAAGAAGGGATAATTTATGCAAGCCTATCACATAAAGGAATTACATACACATTTGGGCTCCCTATCTACACTCAAATGTATAATGTTGATATGAAAGAAAAGGGAAAAATATATCATAATTCTAAAGCCCACAAGAGAGAAATTATGCATACCTAATGGTGCCAGGAGCTGATTACACCATCGATCAAATTAATTTAGAGGTCTAAGTTCAACCAAGATATTCAAGACATTATAAATCTGCTGAGTAGGATAGTTGGTTTAAGAGATTCTAGTAAATTTGAACCTTGGATATTTGTAATAATATCTAGCCTGATAGAAAATCCCATGGAAATGCATTGGGGAATGTTATTTACTAAAATATTATGTGAAAAAATAAAGACATTTCTAAAAACTATGTGTTTTTATATGTCTACATATGTGATTTACTCTTGTGCCATGAGAGCTAGCAAACAAGGGTTGAAAAAGGCTGGTACTCTAGGCACGAAGGTCAGAAACAATATGATATATGCTCATTTACCCTAGATCACCATCCATGGATAAAAAGAGTATTACAAGAGAGTTAATGATATGTTCTCCATGAAGATTACTAGAATGATGGAAGGTGATAAAGTCAAGACATTTTCCCTGGAGGCACAAATTTTCATTCGACCAATGGGAGGCTGGTATATCAATTCCCCACTTACTCCTACATTAGCATGGAAGTGTTTGATGGAAATCCTTTCATGTTGCCCAGGTATCCAACAGAAAAAAATTTCTTATTAGAATTGGTGAGACACTTGAAACTATTTCAAGCTCTTTATAGTCATGCTTGCAAGAAGGCCTCTTTCAAATTCCCCATTGTGATAGAAAATTTCAAGTGCAATGAAATCAAAGTGTCTAACTTGTATGAAGAAGAATTGAAAACATATAATTTTGAGTCTTTCCCACTTCAGAGAATATATTATGACATTAAGGGGAATATTTACAAGAATATAGCTAGTTACCATGCTCATGTCCAACAGCTAGAAGATTATTGGCTTAATTGTGAAGATGAGCATAGAGTAAGAATAAGAAAGTATCAAATATTGTATTTAAAATCTGCTCCGATTCTTATGCTACTTGAAATTCTAGATCAATTTGAAGAGGATGATGGAAAATTGTTGAGTAAAGCCTATAACAAAGAAAAAGTGTATAATTAACCCATCCTAGACCCAAATTATGAAGTTGAAGAAATGACATCAATTGATAAGTTCTCTAGACCAGTTATGTTATACACTCAACACTGGATAAATGATTTTTCTAAATATTTGAGAGAAAGATGAATTGAACCCACATTATCAAAAGAAAAAATAAGAAAATTAGAAAATAAAACAAAATTTGAGAGTGGAGAACCTGTTAGAAAGGAAAGGAAAACTAGTAAGGCAGCTCCTAATATAAGGATTGAAGAAAGAACCTACTACACCCTTAATATTATTGTACATTGGGTTATGAATAGTTGGCTTGTGGCTATCTTAACTCTCTATTAAGTCATATTATCATTAGTATATTGTTAATTAGTTGTTTAGGTCGGCCTAAGTCTTATATAGGTGTGTCTAAGTCAGCCTAGGTGATATCCTTGGCGTAAATAGGTATATATAGGAGGTTGTGAGTCTTATTTCATCATCAAGTTGTGAAGTGTGTTCTCATTAGAGATATTTGGAGGTTTTCCCCCTCAAAGTGGCTTGTTATTCTCAGTTATTATAAAGTATTTGCAGCATATTTCATAACAAGTGGTATCAGAGCATGATCTTGGCACCATAGAGGCAAGAATTTTCTCAATTTTGGAGGTGATTTTGGGAAGAGCTTTTCTTTCAGATTTTACTGATTTTTTTTCTGATTTTTAAAAGTTTTTTGAAGAAAATATTGAAGAATCTACAACCCATATTTAAGAATAATTGGAGTAGAATTAAGCGAATTATTGCAGAATTAGTGTTTCTACACTATTTTTTTTGGAATCTACATATCTCGTACATATTGTTGAATTGGAATCTAATTTTTATTGGGTTTTTGAAGACATAATAAAGGAGATTACAGTAAAAATTTGAGAGAATTTAAGTTTCATTTGTGTTATTTATTTCAATATTAGTGGTTTTCATCATGACAGGGCCTACAACAAGGGGTAAAAAGAATGTTGTCACTCCGGGGAAGACTCCTAATAAGGATGGTGAAACAATTGAGGATATTACTCATAATGAAGAAATAAATAAGGTCAAGGAAGAAATTTCCTCAATTAAGATGGATATGTGTGACCTAAGAGGAGATATGTCAGACATGCGAAACATGTTAAGCACCTACATAGTCAATCAAGAAAGGAGTTCTCTGCCGCCAAGGTGAAAATTCTAGGTCAGCTACTACTAACACAAGCTTTAGTACTCCTATGGGATCTAGGAATTTATTTCCAAAGGTGGATATGCGCAAGTTCGATGGTAAGGATCCTCTAACATGGATAAATCAAATGGAGAATTTTTTTGAAGTACACCAAATCCCAAATGGACAAAAGGTCACGATGGCTTCCTTATATTTAGAACCAGATCAATTCATTTGGTATCATTGGCTTTGCACTCATTGAGGTAAAAAGGGGCTCACCGTCTCATGGTCAATTTTTACAGAGGAACTCCAAGCACAATATAGCAATAGTGTCACAGACAACTTCTTCAGCTAGCTAGCTAAACTTCAACAAACAGGATCAGTTAAGGATTATATTCAGCAATTCCAAAATCTATCCTTAAGGGTGGATTCAATTACAAGGAAAAATTGAATGACTTATTCTTGGGTGGTCTCAAGGATCACATTCAACATGAGGTACACATTTTAGCCCTAGTTCCATAAATGAGTCTTTTATCTTAGCACGCAGGGTAGAGGAGAAATATTTGATTCCTAAGAAGCAAGGGGCTAATGTGACAAGAGAGAAAGGATATTCAACACAACCTACTAAGTTGACTCCACAAAAAATTGAGGAGAAAAGAGAAAAGGCTTGTGATTCAATTGTGATAGCAAATACAGCCGAGGACATAAATGTAGTGAAAAGAAATTGTTTTATATTGAAGGTCCCAATGAGGAAGAAGAGGAGGAACCCATACTAGAAGATGAAAGGGAGTAAAATGAGGAATCACATGATTCTCAACCAATCATTTCTTATCATGCACTCTCAGGTTTCAGTGCTCCATAAACTCTCAAGGTGGTGGGGTTCCTAAAGAAGCAGAAGGTAACAGTGTTGATCGACTCAGGTAGTACTCATAATTTCATCAACAAAAAGTTAGCTACTCATCTAAATTGTTTCATATATCCAGCTCCAGAGTTTCAAGTTTTGATTGCAGATGGTGGTACAGTTAGTTGTTTAGGGAAGTGTCATAGCATTAAATTATCCATGGGAGATTATCAACTTGATACCCCAATGTATGCGATATCCATGGGTGTAGCAGATATTGTTTTGGGAGTACAATGGCTTACTACATTAGGAACAATTGAGATGAACTTCCAAGAACTATTCATGAGATTTCAATCAGAAGGAAGGCTAGTAGAGCTAAGGGGGTTGAAGGAAAATCTCCACAAATGGTAAGCTCTCATCAAATGCAAAAGTTTTTTAAGAAAGGAGTGGATGGATTTGTGGCCCAACCATGTTCATTAGAAGTCTCTCAATCTATTACTCCTACTCATCCAGATTTGCAAGCTATAATTGATCGTCACTCAGTTGTTCTTGGAGATATGCCTAAAGGAATTCCTCCTAAGAGGGATCATGATCATGCCATAAGTTAGTCCCAGGGAGCCAACCACCTAACATCAGGCCTTACAGGTATCCACACATACAAAAGAGTGAGATAGAAAAATTTGTTGAAGAGATGCTAGAGGCAGGAATCATCAGGCATAGCCAAAGTGCTTACTCCTCATCCGGTGGTGATGGTACATAAGAAGGATGATACTTGGCACATGTGTCCATTATAGAGTGCTCAACATGTACACCATTAAAGATAAGTTTCCAATTCCAGTCATTGATGATTTGCTAGATGAATTAAATGGAGCTATGTTTTTACCAAGTTAGATCTTAGATCTGGTTATCACCAAATTCGGATTAAGGAGGAAGATATTTGTAAGACAACATTTCGACTCATGAGGGTCATTATGAATTTTTGGTGATGCCATTTGGTCTTACCAATGCACCATCTACATTCCAAAGTTTGATGAATTCCATTTTTAAGAAGTTCTTGAGAAAGTTTGTGTTAGTATTCTTTGATGATATATTGATTTACAACAAGACTTGGGAAGAAAATTTGCAACATGTGGACCAAGCATTAAAAATACTTGAAGATCATAAACTCTATGCTAAGCCATCCAAGTGTGCTTTTGGTCTTACAGAGGTGGAGTATTTGGGACACATAGTTTCACATGAAGGAGTAAAGGTGGACCCTAACAAAATTAAGGCTATCATGGAATGGCCTATTCCAAAAACCATTAAGAAACTGAGGGATTCTTGGGATTGACAGGGTACTATAGAAGATTTGTGAAGAATTATGGTAGTATAGCAGCACCTCTCACCACTCTATTGAAGAAGGATTCTTTTCATTGGAACGAGTCGCCAATACAACATTTGAGAGATTGAAGGAGGCTATGTGTACAAATCTACTTGCCACTCTTGACTTCACCAAGGAATTCATTGTGGAATGTGATGCTTTTGGAAATGGGATAGGAGCAGTGCTCATGCAAGAAGGTCGACCAATTGCTTTTGAGAGTCATCAATTAAAAGGTAAGAATCTACTAAAACCTATTTATGAGAAGGAAATTCTAGCAATACTCCATGCAGTGAAACAATGGCGACCTTATCTATTGGGTAGACATTTCAAGGTTAAGACAAATCATGATAGCCTAAAATATTTTTTGGAACAATGACTATCTTCTAAAGAGCAACAAAAATGGGTCACTAAGATGTTAGGATATGACTTTGAGATTGTATATAAGAAAGGGAAAGAAAATATTGTCGCAGATGCACTATCAAGGAAGGATGAGAAAGATGAAGCCTTATTGTGTGCCTTTCAATATTACAAGAAAATTGGGTGGAGGAAGCCAAAGCAGAGTGACAAAATGATGTTGCAACAAGTAATCTCATCGAGCAATTAAAAAGTGATCCTAGTAGTTCAGATAAGTTTTGTTGGAAGGGAGATACTCTTTGGTATAAAGAGCGTTTGTATCTCTACAAGAATTCCAACCTTAAAATCAAGATTCTCACAGAGTTGCATGAGTCTCCATGGGTGGTCATTCAGGATTTTTGAAGACATATCATCGAGTCAAGCAAGATTTCTTTTGGGAAGGGCTAAAGGGTGATGTTAAAAATTTGTGGCTGAATGTTTGGTGTGTCAAAGGCATAAAGGGGAGACAATTAAGACACCAGGTCTCTTGCAACCCTTATCTATTCCTAGCCATTGGGAAGAGATATCCATGGACTTCATCACAGGGCTTCCCAAATCTAAAGGTCATAATGTCATCATGGTGGTAGTTGATTGGCTCACTAAATATGCACATTTCATTGCATTAGCACATCCTTTTACAGCAAGTGTAGTGGCTAAAGCTTTTTTGGAGAATATCCAAAGGCTACATGGTACACCTAAGGTTATTGTTAGTGATCGTGATCCTATCTTCACTAGTCACTTTTGGAAAGATTTATTCTCATGTTTGGGTACTCACTTGGATCTTAGCTCTTCATACCACCCTCAATCAGATGGGAAAACAGAGGTTGTTAATAAGTGTTTGGAAGGATATCTACGTTGTTTTACTTTAGAGAAATAGTCCCAGTGGGTAGATTGGCTACCACTTGTATAATGGTGGTATAACACTTCTTTTCATAGCTCATCAAAAATGTCTCCATTTTTTGGCACTTTATGGATATCATCCTCCTTCCATCACATCATCAATTAAGGTGTCCCCAAGAGTTTAGGCATTAGAAGACCACTTGCTTCATCAACAACAAGAACTTTCAGGACTCAAGGAGAATTTAGCCATGGCACAAAATTGAATGAAACAACAGGCAGACCAACATCGTAGTGAAAGAAGTTTTGAAGTTGGGGATTGGGTCTTCTTGTGATTGTAGCCTTATAAGAAAATCTCACTAAAGCAGAAAAGAAAGAATAATAAGTTGTCTCCAAAGTATTATGGTCCATACCAAATCATGCAGAAGATCGGTAGTGTTGCCTGCAAGCTTGAGTTTCCACCAACAACAAAGATACATCCAGTTTTTCATGTTTCCTGTTTGAAGAAGGTAATTGGGCATAATATTCCCACTCAAACAACACTTCTCGAGCTAGATGAAGAAGGGAGAATCATTTTGGAACCAGAGTGCATCATCAAACATGCACAAAGAAGTTGAGGAATAAAAATATCACTGAGTATCTCATCCAATGGAATAATTTACCAGTTGAAGATGCCACATGGGAAGACGAGGAGTTCATTCAAAAGTTTCCAAACTTTATTAGCATTGAGGACAATGCTTCTTTGAAGAAGGGGGCATGCTACACCCTTAATATTATTGTATATTGGGTTATGAATAGTCGGCTTGTGGCTATCTTAACCCTCTATTAATTCATATTATCATTAGTATATTGATAATTAGTTGCTTAGGTCGGCCTAAGTCTTATATAGGTGTGTCTAAGTCGGCCTAGGTGATATCCTTGGCATAAATAGGTATATATAGGAGGTTGTGAGTCTTATTTAATCATCAAGTTGTGAAGTGTGTTCTCATTAGAGATATTTGGAGGTTTTCCCCCTCGAAGTGGCTTGTTATTCTTAGTTATTATAAAGTATTTGCAGCATATTTCATATCATATTCTTCTATTGTGCAATTTATTTCATAACAGAACCCTTGAGGTTTCAAAACAAGAAATTCCGGTAAATCCATCTGATAAGTAGAAAGATGTAGAATCAAGTAAAGCCAAATCAAAAGTAAGAACCAAAGGTACATCTTCCTCTATAGAAAAATCAAGGACTAAACTAGTTAGTGATGAAGAAGCAAGAGTAATAGAAACTATCGGTACATAGACCAGGTCTGCAACACTATTTAGTTCTCCTCCTTCTATTAACATGGCTATTATGAAACAACCACTAGGAGGAACTCTTGTGGTTTTGGATGAAATTTCTAAGGTAGATGAAGCTAGAATTAAAGAACATATGGATAAAATGGCTTGTTGTGTGGGAGAAGGTGAAAGAAAAGAAGTTTAAACATAAACCCATGGTACAACCAATGATAGAAGAGGTTTAGGATATGGGGCTTAATCTTATAAATTCCAAAGAAGAATAATTTATACAAGGAACACTAGCCTTAGAAGCAGGGAACCCTAATATCCCTGAGATGGAAATAGGGGAGGTAGTAGAGTAGGACCCTATTGATGAAATAATTATTGAAGATACTTTTGATTCCAAGTCCTTGCTTGGGAATGTTCCAAATGTTAATGAATAGTCTTGTAGGTCTTTGAAGAATTAGAGTAAGACCACATTGAAGTTGAAATTGAGAAAGAAGAAGCTACACAATTTTTAGGTGAGGGAATTGAAAATGAGAAAAACCTTGATGCAGCAGAGAATAAAGAAAGTAATTTCTAGGGAGATGATGTTGAACATCTGGATAGACAAGAAAATGTATGTCTTCAAATAGAGGAGACAGTTCCAAATCCTAGCAATGCCAAATCTATGCTAGAAATTATTGAGGAAATCCCCATTTTAGAGGATGTGATAGATAAAATTGAAGAAATAAGAGAAGAGGTTCCTAAATCAAGTGGAAACTAGGAAAAAAGAAATGTTACACAGGTAGAGCAAGATGACAATGCACCTGATTGGTTGATTAGGGAATTTACTTCCCCAATGGAAGTAGAAGTATTGCCTCTAAATCTAAAGAGTTTCATATAGGAAGTAGATACTCCTAATCCTAGGATTAGAGCAAAAGAAAAAAACTGTCATGCAGAGAAATCAAGATTGTGATAAAATCATCCATATAGATACTCCAACAGCTGACAAACATAGACATGAAATAATGCCTAAGGAGTACAAGGTAATAAGTATTGATCTTGGACACTCATCTTGGAGGCAAGAGTTAGAAGAAATAAAGGTGAATTTGGATGCTACTATTGCCAGTGTGCATAAATATAGAAAGAAGAAAAGAGAACTTAAAGAATAGGTTACTACCTTGGAACATTTTATGAAGTCACTAACCCTATCTGGTCAAGCACAAACTAAATTTCCCCAACATCTAGTATTGATGTCACAAGAACAGGTGGATGTAATCATAGTAGTTTTCCACAAAACAAATGTATTTGAAAAATGGATCGAGTACTGGGTAAAGCAGGGGGAAATTCATTATAGATGCAATAGAGAAGAAAAAGGAAGTATACCGTTGATTAGAGAAATCTAAAAGATTTGAAAGTGAATGCATATTTCACATTGAGCAGTTTAATGAAGAAATGTGAAATATTAAAACTCTCATACAAGTAGATATCCAAGAATTAATACAAATAAATGTAATCTCAAATCAATAACTTCCATTGTCACAAAGATGGAAGAAATGATTGAAGTAGGAAGGTGACATGGTGATGCAATGTATTGAAGGATTTGAAAAGGTCACCATGGAATGTAGAAAATTTCTTGATGAAGATCAAGAGTTTATTGAAATGCTAGCATGCCAAGGTTGTGATCCCCAACAATAGGATAGGAGGGTAAAGAAGATAAAGTCATCAAGGAATGGATTGAAAGAATATACAAAGACCCTATGTAGTTATTAATGTGGTAGGTCATTGATGAAATTATACAGTGTAGGAACACTATAGCTAAATATGAAATAGATAAAGTGTAGAGGAATGGTATTATAATCCACGTATTGGAAGAATACACTTAGCTCAAACTCACTTGGAAGGTAGTACAAGTGATTTTGAAAGAACATATGTATCAAATATTGAATGCTTTGTGAGAGTACCCATTGATGAAAGGTGAAGAAGAGAGCCTAGAGCCCAAGTGCTAAATGATGAAAGGAAGAACCAGATATCGAACACTAGAGGTGTGGCAGAGATATTTGTTTTTTTTTGTAAGTTTGAGTTTTAAAGGTTGATCCCAGTCCTAGTAGATGTTTCCCATTTTGGTAATCTGAAGGATGTCGATGGCCTTGGTATATGTAAAATATCTTGTGTTAGAGTATGAAGTGAAAAGTGTTATTACTAATGAAGTGAAAGCTTTGACTTTATCTAGAATGTTCTGATGACAGTTGGCATATGCCATGTGCTGCATTTTAATTTGTTATTTTTGATTCTATCAATGGACTTTAAGTTGAAATCTTGGGGCCTTGTTCCTATAAAAGGCCATTTACTACTTTATTTTAATTTTAAGTTTAGAATTTGTGGATGTCAGAAGAACATAAAAATTCTTTAATTTTTTCTCCTTTTTCCTATTTTTTGAATCATTCTAGCATAAGACTTTGCATCCACATAGACATTGATTAATATCAGAGCTAATTAATAGCGACCTATCTCATGAATCTTTTGTAGCTAGTTTTGATAGTTCATCCAAACAAGACTATATGTTGCACCATTTAAGGGTACATACGAAACTTACTTAGTGTCCAAACTAAACCCCTCTTTAAAATCTCACACTATTCTATCTGTAGATGTGAAGCAATCTGGTGAAGTATAAAGTGGTTTGATCTATTTCAGTTAGTTCTTTGGGGAATGCATGGATAATAACTGAGAGAAAAAATTAATTTTTAGTAAATTTCTATGCTTTATTTTAGAATAGATGTTTAAATTCTTGAAAATGTTCCAAAAATTGAGTGAAAGGATGGAATTTTATTGAAATATTTCATTTTCTATGAAGTTTATGAATGCTTAATGCTAAATCTACTTAAGTGATAGCAAATATTTTTTGATATTCATGAAATATTATTTTAAATATTTCAATTTCATGATATTATTTTATGAATGAATTGGAAATTTTGTGTAAAATGCTTATGATCCTTAAAAAACTAGAAATAACCATAGTCCCTTTGAGATTAACAACAATATCACATCACACCTAAGAGAAACCCTAGTGCAATCATGACCTAGTTATCAGAGACTGGGGATTGAATTGAACCCAATATTTTCCTATCAAGATATACTCCCCCCTTTTAGATTATCTTTTTTCCATATCTGTCAAGAGGGATAGGCTCTTTGCAGTTTGTTTATGAAGAATTTATTTGTCCTGTTTACTATGATTAAAACCATCGTCAATAAGAATTGGCACTAGAAGGAGGGCCTATTGTTGTGTTTTTTGGTATTTTGAGTTTTAAACTGGATTTCCATAGAGTCACTAGATCTCGATCTGGTGATCCTCACATGACTTTAGTCGAGCTTAGTGATCAAATGTCATGTAGACCTCTAAAGTTTGGAAATTCAAGTGCAAGTTTGAAGAATTTGACTGGTTTCATACCACCACCCCCATAGTGATGGCATTATTTAATATAAAGTCACTAATTCATTTTTTTGTGTACAAAAATTGACCAAAAAACTCCCAATAAGCTGTCGTAAATATTATTTCCATAAAGATGTGGAAGAACATATTAGTATCTTTAAGGATACATGCTTTAGAGAAAGGATTCAACACATGAAGATGTCATATGTAGGTTTTTCCCATACACCTTAAGTGATGACATTTATCAGTGGTATATCAACTTACCTCATAATTCTATCAGATCATGGTAGGATATGGAAACTCAATTTTTAGCCAGATTTAGAAAATTGACTGACCCTACTTTGCTATATCATCAATTTTCTCAAATCAAGAGGTTCGAAGGAGAACCTATAGCTGCTTTTCATGACAGGTTTCAAAAGGATTTTTTCTAGGTTGCAAGAACCTTACATAGCAGATAATTTGTCTAATAACGTAGTTTATTATACATCAGTAGATCCTTTAACTGCTATGTTTGTGAACCAAAGGTAAATTCTTCCTACTACTTTTCCAAAAGCCTATGCTGAAGCTGTGAATGTAAATTTAGCAATGAAACATCTAGGAAATGGATGGTCTGTGAATGGTGGAAATGGATTGAAAAATTATCTTACTCTGAGCATAAATGGAGTCCCTCTAAGTCATCCTATAGCTCCTAATGTTTATCCTTCAGTGGTCCAAAATGGGACATTTCCTTAGAATACTTTCTTTCAACCAGGAAATAGTCAAGCTTTAGTCCCTCACCCTAGTTAGCTATCATAGAGTTGCATTCTAATAGAATTTTTTTTTTCTCACAAACTTAGGAAAATGAAAACATCAAGATTTTAGAGGAAAAGGAAGACATGAAAGAAGTTACAACTCAACTTAAAAGATTAACCACAGAGGTTACACAATTAATAAATCAAATCTTTAATGTTCAAATAACAACCAAAATTCATCAAATCCGATGTATAACGCTCCTAGGCCATCTAGACCTTGGAATACATGACCTAATAATGGAGGAGTGTCAACACCTTTAGATAACACTAATCCCATTGATGAAAAATTGACATCAAAAGTGAATTGAGCTGATCTTGTGATGAATAATTGGCGTAGAGTCCATAATAAAAACACTCTTGTTGAAGTAGATTGTTCACAATTTAAAATTGCTTCAGACATTTTTCTAGTTGCTGCACATTATAACAAACATTGTGACTCTCATCCTCCTAAGGGAAATTAGTTAGTTGTGATAGGGTATGACTTTTCTTTTGTCCTTGAAAGTTAGGAGCGTTTCAAACCACCTATTGTAATCACAAGTCATATTCATGGATATGAGGGAGATAATTCAACTATGACTCTAGAAACCAATACTTTTCCCTATCAAGATGAAAATTAACTTGAAGAAGAAATTGATGAAATTCATGCTTTTCAACAGTATTAGAAAGGAAATAATTATAACATGAGGAGTAACACCAATGGTTGAAGTAAATTTAATGAGCCATTAACAACATCAATCCCTCCTAATAATTTCAATACTCCACCTGATGATAAATCAAGTAATAACCTAAGGTTACCCAAGGTATCCTCTCATTATAATTCATCAAACATTTGAAAAAATGAAAAGATATATTTCGTAGAACAAAAAAAATTGACTAATTATTTGGTGGAAGAAATAAAAAAGGTAAAGATTAGCCTTTCTTTGTCAGAATTGCTCAAAACACCTATGATCAAGAAAGCTTTCTTAAATACTCTAGAAGATCTTCCAAAAGAAGGAAAATTTAAGGACACTCAGGCGAAAGATAGTTAGGCTAAAAATAAACATAAGAACATTGTTCCTATAGCAAATGCACAAGTAGCCTTTTAGAAAGGAAAGTTAGAGTCTCCACCATTTTTACTCACTTTGAAAATATTTGGTAAAAATCTTCATAATTGTTTAGTAGACTCTGGAGCATCTACTAACATGGTGCCTTTATCCATATTTCAAACATTAGGGCTAACTACAAAAATTTATTTAAAGAAGGTTACTCAACTTGATAAAATGGAAGTAAATGTAGTTAGAGAGTTGACTAATATTCACATGCAATTAGCATCAAAACCTAGAATTTAATATTACATAGGTATTCAAGTCATTGAGATACCTGATACTTATGTTATGCTATTGAGTAGAGATTGGTCTAAAACCTTGAATGGATATATGGCTATTGATTTCTCACATATGTGATTACCATGAAAGGGAGTCCCTAACCAAATCAGAATTGAAATAGAAGAGACCATGAAATACACGATCACAGATTATGATAAAAAAAATGAAGTTCTATACATTGATGTAGAATTAGGAGTTTATAAAATATAAAGTTCAAGAGTTCAAATAAAAGAAGTCTTTACATGTGATGCTAGAAAAGCTAATCAATTAACTCTTGGAATAGATGTTTTAGGGTATGTGGAGGATCATCATTGAAAAAATAGGCCTTTAAGTGGCAAAAAATTTAGAAAAGTCAGAGTTAGGCAACTTCACGTAAAAAATTGAATAAGTTATCTATATTATTTCAAAAATATGTAAGAATAGAATTTGTAGAAAATTGAATGTAGTTTCTAAACTACTAGGTTTTTTTTTTTTTTTTAAATCTACTTGGTGAAAATTTAAAATTTCAATGCAATAGTACTTAAATTTCAAGGATAAAATAAGAAGTAGGTGTCTATTTGACCACCCTAACCACAATAAAATGATAATATTTTCTTATAAAATTTTAGATATAAGTAGAGGACTACCGTTTGGATGTGATGCATATTTTTTTTTTTCCAAGTAAATAATTAAATATGAATTTTTATTACAACTTTAAAAAATAGAAAACTATATGTTTGACCACCTTAACTTGGTCAAAACTTCATGATTTTTTTTTTAATCTTATAGTATACAAAGCATAGAATGTGATGCATGTTTCATATTCAAAAAATATGATACTATTTGAAAGCTATAGATGTTTTTCAATCAGCCTATCAATAAGGACTTTAGTTGTAATTCAAGTAGAAAATGAATAATAATTATTTGTTAATTTCAAATTAAGCATAATTTATATTGTGGAAAGCTGAGAATCTCCTTTAAAAACCCTTTTTGTTTCATCAATTTTTGGTAAAAAAAGGTCGTCAACCACATAACCTACACATACCCATTATATCGCCACTTTTTGGCCCATCATGATCCTTCACATACTCTTTAATTGAATCAGATTGTGATTCTTCTGAAGAAGAGAATAGTCCTGATGATAAGTTTCAAAAGAATATTATTGCAAAATCTCAAGAGAGTGATAAAATCAAAATTTCACTAAAAAGCTTGTTGTTGCAGAATTGGTGTAGATTACATATTGTTGCACACTCAAAAAACAACTATATGATGTGTCTAGAGATAATTCATAGAATCAAGAACCAGTACTATCCAGAACATGATAAGGTCAAAATATCAGAATCAAGAATGCATAAAGACAGAGTTCATGCTACATAGCCTAAAAAAGTAAATTCAACGACACCAAAGAATGGTAAATTACAAGTTATAGAAGATCAAGCTTGGATCCTTAAATTTGATTGATCTAAAACAATACAAGGGATTTGAATTAGAGTTGAACTAATCAATCTGCAAGGTAAATATTTTCTCGTAGCATATCAATTGCAATTTCAATGTACTAAAAATGTGGTAGAATATGAATCCCTTATACACAGTCTAATCCTCACAATCAAAAAGAAATTCAGAATCCTCAAGGTTTTTGGTGATTTAGAATTAGTTGTTTGACAAGTTTGAAAGTAGTATATCTGCCACTACAAGCAATTGTCTAATTATTGACATAGAGTATGGGATTTAATAGAAGATTTTGATGTATTCAGCATTACTCATATCCCAAGAAGATTTAATCAAAGAGATGATGCTTTGGCTACTACTGCTAGTACTCTAGAGCATCTAGATGCCTATGATTTGAAGAGATTTATAGTTGAGCTCGTGCAACTACCTTTGGTTCTTGATAATGTTGCTAATTTGCAAGTGTTCAAAGAATACCGACATATATTGGAGTTCATCACTAATTCTAGTATTTTTGAAGCACAAATGATCAAAGATATAGATCACTTTGATAGAGAAATTGAAGACAGAGAATTAGCTCAAGCTAGAGATAATAGTATTTTGAAAGGAATAATTGAGTTAAAATAATTATTTGGCATTGATCAAGTAGTCAGACATAAATATTTTCCTCAAAGTGATGGAGGATAGTTTGAATTATACAATTTGCATACTAAAGAAGATCCTAAGAATGTGCTCATAGGAAAGGTTTGTACTGAAGAAGAGAAAAGAAATATTGCTTAGGCACTTAAAGATTACTGGAAGGTTATAGCTTGGACATATATAAAGATTTAAAGACTTATGACACTTCCATCATTACTCATATGATACCATTAAATCCTAATGTGAAGTCTTTCCTATTAGAAACCAAGATCAGATTTGCAAACCGAAAAGACCTTCCATAGAAGAGAAAATGAGAAAAAGCAGAGAGGTTGCAAAAGAATGTGCAACATAATATTATTCGAGAATTCAATAATTACATGATAATGATTTGCTTTATAAAAGCAAAGATGCATAACCCTAATATTATCTTGAGCAACAAGATAGCTCAACAAGATAAGGATAAAACCTATAACTTAGGAATTAAATATGCCTAAGTAAACTTATGCAAAGTGTAATTAAATATTAATTACACCAACACCCCCATAAGAAAAAACTTAGGGAAACTAACAAAGTATGCACCTAAAACTAAGATGAATGCAAGAAAGCATGAATGGGTCCTAGCAACAAGGCCTGATCAGGTACCCAAGTACAAATGTAATAATGAGGTAGAGAAGGAAAACCCAATGGGACTAAACCCCCTAGAATGAGATGACTGCTACAAAGAAGCACTGGAAGAACAAAGTGGAGTAACACTGGAACCACAATCTTACAAGCAATGAAAGATACTTTTGTCTACAACTAAAGCAAAAACTAGAATCATGATAATGTGACAACAGACCTAATGCCATGAAACACTGGAAAACTCACAATCTAGAACAACCCTGGAATCTGTGAAGCAATAGTAGTTGAGATGAAATAATCTAGAAAGCGTGTATCTTGATGCCAATGCCAAACTGTGACTGAAACTCTTCCATGGGAAGGAGTACCAAAAATAGATTCTGGAACATTAAACATAAAAAAAAAGCCCTCAAACTAAGAAGAATTTGAACCAATGAGGATTAAGAAACATAATATCTCAACTGAAGTGTGAATCGATGAATCTGATATGTGTCAAGTAATAGCAAAAAAAGTGGCCAAAAGAAACTAGGAGACCAGATATAACCCATACGAGCTATCATCAAATCAAGATGGATATGGAGATCAAGGTGAAAACTACATTCTAATTAGATTTATTATGCAAGAAACCCCCCTGAATGGAACTTTATCTCAGTTCATTTATTACAATAACCCAATGATTGTAAAAGGAGAGAATGCTAATGTGCATAAACAAAAAATAACATGATGTGGTACTGAAATGAAGTACAAATATTCAGGTTTCACTTTTCCAACTGCCAAAACATCCAAGTAATCTCCAAAACACCCATCAGGACAAATATGGAATAACGATAAACTTTGGAAAGATACAAAAAAAAGTGCATGGACAACAAGATAGAGCTCCTCAATACCTTTCTAATGCTGCAAAGAGGACGAAAATCAAAGATCGTGGTAAAAAGTTATGAGCTCGAAAGCCATAAATGAACATCTGAATTAAAACAGAAATAAATGTAGCTAAAAAAAAAAATATTGAAAAATAAACTACACCACTGGATAGTTCTCAGAACCAGCTTTCCAATGATATTTCATTTTCAAAAATTTGAGTTCGGACACAAAAGTTATGCCAAAAATACCAAAACTCCTCCAAAAGGGTTTGGAGTTAAGCCTGCCAACTAGGCTAACCACTAGCATTAACTGCTAGTGGTTAACTGATGGTGGTGCCTATAAACTCTAGTTTTTTGAAATTCTTGAATTGTGTGCCATACCATGTCGTATGACCCAGAAATGAAAAAAAAAACCTCCCGAAGCCACTGTGTCTAATTTTGACGATTTGACAGTCAATTTTAGGGCTTTTGGGCACTCTGAACACGATGGTGAGGTCCATTTGGGCTGAAAATGCTCCAAAATTCTAGGTACACTCTAGATCTGGAAACCCTCATAAACTTCAAATCCCCATAGATCTGACAAACGAAGGCCTTTTTCGATGAAACAAAAGGAAAACCTGATTATTCTGACAGCTTTGGATTCAATGGCTAGTAAATGCACTCTTAGAGCCATTAATTAAAAAGGAAGTCCAAAAAATTTTATCAACCAAAATCATCTTTCCTATTATAAATTCTACTTGGGTTGCAAATTTAGTCCATGTGAGAAAGAAGAATGGAGATGTACAACTATGTGTAGATTTCTGGAATCTCAACAAGGCATCTGAGAAAGATAATTATCCACTACCCTCACTCAAAGAAGTATTACAAATAGTCAATGGTTTACAGATGATGTCCTTGTTGGATGGATTCTTTGGATATAACTAAGTAATGGTAGCAAGGGAAGATTAGATGAAATCAACTTTAACCACAAAGTGGGGAACTTTTTCTTACAGAAGGATTCCATTTGGATTGATAAATTCTAGGGCTACATTCTAGAGGGCCATGGATTATGCTTTTTGTGAGTTGATAGGAAAATGAATTATTATCTACATGGAGAACCTTACAATATTTTTTAAAAATAGAAGAGATCGTGTTCGAGATCTCAGAGTGATTACAAAAGTGTGAAACTTACAGAGTTTCATTAAATCCTAAAAAGTGTATTTTTAGGATAACTAAAGGTAAGTTACTAGGACACATCATTTTTGAATGAGGTATTTCAATAGACCTAGATAGAGTGAGTGCACTACTCAAGCTACAGCCCTCAGGAAGCAAGAAAGAATTAAAATCATATTTTGGTAAGATTAATTTTGTTCAAAAATTTATTACCAGATTCATCGAAATAGTGAAACCACTCAATGATATATTAAGGAAATATTCCAAAATAGAGTGGAAAAATGAAGCTAAGATCATCTTGGAGAGTATAAAGACTATAATCATAGAAGCTTCATTATTGGTAAGTCCAAATTATGTTAAACCTTTCTATATTTACTCTTTTGCTTCTAGTTATACTTGTCCAATAGTATTAACACAAAAGGGTGAGAATAAAGAAGAGAAACAAATTAATTTTATGAGCGCTCCATTCAAAGAAGTGGAGTTGAGATAAATAGATGTTGAAGAATAAGCCTTTTCCTTGGTCAAAGTGGTACACAAATTTAGACATTACATCCTCAGGAGTAGAGTCAAAGCTATTGTTTTGGATTCTGCAGTCAAAATATTGTTAACACGGAGTGAGCTCAGAGAAAAAAGAGCCAAATGGGTTACAATCCTATAGGAATTCAATCTAGAAATCATACCCATGAGGTTGGTTCAAGGATAGGCTTTAATTAGATCTATTGCAGAAATAGATCCACAAATTTCAAGTCAACAATATACTTCAAATGTAGATGACCAAGAAGACTGGTATTCAGATATATGGCATTATCTAGTTAGCCATACTTGCCTTGATCATATGCAAAGGAATCAAAGAAGATCCCTTAAGATAAAATCACAAAGTTACATGATCAAATAAGGAGCTCTATTCAAAATAAACCATGAAGGAATATAATTAAGATGCTTAAATAGAATAGAAGCAAATAAGTGTTGCAAGAACTACATGAAAAATTTGGAACAACTCATGGATCACCTTTAGCTACTGCAAACCTAATTTTGATAGTCAGTTACTACTGGCTAATAATTTCAAAGATACATATGAACATGTGAAACATTTCTAGACATGTCAAACTACACCAAATAAAGGAAGATTCAATGGTCAACCATTACAACTAGTGATGGAGATGCATCCCTTTTCACAACAGGGACTAGATTTTATTGGAATCATTAATCCTCCATCAACAGTAGGCTAGAGATTTATATTGAATACTACAGATTATTGCACCAAATAGATAGAGGTGTGTCCCAACAAACATTGCACTACGAAAGTGGTAATCAAAATTTTGTCAGAGAATATCATCACCAGGTTTGGAGTACCCTATGCACTAGTATGTGTTAATGGCCTTGCCTTTTCTTCATTGAAGTTTTCTAACTTGGCATTTGAATATGGCATAACATTAAAACTTTCATCTAACTATTATCTGTAGAGAAATGCATTAGTTGAATCATCAAATAAAAATTTGCTAGATATAATTAAAAAATTGATTGAAAAGAATCCTAGGGAATGATATTCTTTGCTAAAGTTTTCCCTTTGGGTATACTGCACTAGGATGAAAGTTGCATTAGGGAATTCTCCTTATCATTTAGTTTATGGGGTAGATCCTATACTACCAATAAATCTAAAAATCCCTACTTGGTAGTTTTCATAGGAATATATTGGATTAGATGACCAAACGGAAGCCTGATTGTTGCAACTAATACATTTAGATGAAAATCATACTCGAGCTATAGATCATTTTGCTAGGCAGCAATTGGTGGTAAAAAGATGGGTTGATAAAAGAGCTAGATTAAAGACTTTTAGAATAGCTAACTTGGTCTTGTATTGCAATAAAGCCAATGAATGAAAAGGTGAGCATGGTAAGTTTGACAAGTTGTAGGTAGGCCCATATCAATTTTTTTTTTTTGTAAATATTTTTGTTAGGTTAGTGTTGTTGTTTTTTGTTTTTCTTTTTTGGTGTTACAGCATTTGAATTTACAATGATCAACAACCTTTGAAGGTGAACATGTTAATAGAACATCAATTTTTAAAAAATGATCTATATCCTAACTAGAAATAGTCCTTTATTTATAAATTGTCCAAGAATTATTCAATTCTTTATACTTTGGTTAGAATGAATCATTCAGTTGATGTTGACCTAAAAACAAACACAACCTAATAGAGAGGCTTCATTTCTTGCAAGTTGATAAAAAAGATACCATCAAAATATCAAAAGAGAAAAAATGAGTTATCATTGCTATATCTAAAAAAAAGAAGAAAGAGAAAGAGAGAAAATCAACTCTTTAGGCTATCCAAATAACTCTATTGAGGCTATAGACGCTTGGATAGCAATAGAGCTATGTTTGGGGGGAATTATAGATATAACCTTGTAGGGTCTATGGACACTTGACTGACAGCAAGGCTCTATTCCTAGTTGGCTTAAAATAAATTATCATATTATGTAGCTTAATTCAAATAGTTGCTATTTCTAAGTTTATTTGTGGTGTAAATAATCAATTGCACACACATGAGCTTAGTAATACTTAATCTTGCATGCTATCTGATTTATAATTAGAAGAATAAAGAATGTTCGTACATTGATGTTAGATCTAGAATTGATTTTCTATTATTTTGTTTAGTTTTGTTGGTTGCTAGTTGTTGTGTGGTCTCACAACACACCCATTTTTTCCCCTTGGAAAAATGTGGACCACCATTTTTCTTTTTTGTTCCCTTTCACTTTCATTTTCTTTGGAATCATTCTATGGTTTGGTTGGTTATTGGTCTCATTTTAAATTTCACTTGGTCTTTGTTTTATCCTTTTTCCTTTAACAGATTTAGTGTTTCAGTCTTTTCATAAAAGTTTAAAATGTTACCTGAAATAGGAATCCTAGAGTCCTACGCTTGCATCAAAGGGAACTCTATCTTCAGTTGGTCCTACCTACGCCCAGTAAGTCATCGACCGAAAGCATCAATCCCGGTGATATTATTTTTAGCGGAGTCCAATATTTTTTTTAACTCTATTTCCTTTTCTTTTCCTTATTTAGAAATTGGAAATTGAAGAATCTGTTTTGAAATGTTTTAATTTCTTTTGAACCCAGTTCCTAGTCTTTTGTTTTTTTTGTATTTCTCTTTTTAAAGCTTGTACGTAAATCCTTGGATCCTGATGTTTCTTCTTAAAGTTGATACTGGAAGCCTTAATCCTAGTGATCACAAATTGATCACATATCTTTAATGGTTGATAACTCACAAATAATCAGTGTAACACTTCAGTGCCATGTATGATCATCATGTCGTCTTTCTCCTCTAGTAGCGAGCCCATGTAGAAATCTAGGTGTTCATGATTTGAACACTACTTCATAATGATTACACCTTTATTAAGGAATTAATGCATTATAGTAGGTAATTAATGAAGGTGTTGAACTACCCATGTACTTGGCACCACCCCAAACGTGTAGTTTCTTTTGTAAGACTCCACTTCATGTCATACTACAAATTTTAAAATGACACTAAAAAAATGAAACAATACTAGCACACAAGGAGAGGTAAATTTTGAGAAACTAGGAACACAACTACCAAGGGTTTTGAAGTTACATTCTGAAAGAGATTTTCATGATTGACTAGAACCAGGTATGTTTTAGATAACTAATATTTTATTAGTTATTTTTCACACATGAAAAATCTCATAAAATGGTATTTATCTTTAGAAATTGAAATGTTGATTATTATTTATTTTGAATTTAACCGAACGGTGAACTAAAAGTTCTATAAATTGTAAAATTTGGTTAAATTTAACCCTAATTCACACACAAGACACACATTTTGAAAAATACAGAACACAACAAGGAAAATGAGTACTTCTTATGCATGGGAATAAGATGAACTTAAATACTACAATTCACAAGTCGTACCAATCAATGTGGTAGTTACAAATACTCATATGTGATGGTGTTCTAATATTGAAATTCACACATGATCACTACAAGAAAATGCCTCTCAATGTACCAAAAATGTTGTGGAAAATGGGTTACTTTTAGTAGGAGGGTTTCTGCCAATAATGGAGGCCCCTGAATTGGTTATGCAATGTATGAATTACTATAACCTAGAAAAAAGAGTCATTGAGAAAGAAGGGAGAATTTATATAGAACTATCATAGAAAGGAATTACATACACATTTGGGCTCCCTATCTACACTCAAATGTATAATGTTGATATGAAAGAAAAGGGAAAAATATATCATAATGTTGAAGCTTGCATTAGAGAAATTATGAGTACCTAATGGTGCTAAGAACCAATTACATCATAAACCAAATTAATTTAGAGGTCTATGCTCAACAAATATATTAAAGATATTATAACTCTTCTAAGTAGGATAATTTGTTTCAGAGATGCTAGTAAATTTGAACCCTAGATGTTTGTAATAATGTCTAGCTTGATGAAAAATCCCCTAAAAATACATTGAGGAAAGTTTATTAGTGATAGATTATGTGAACAGATAAAGACATTTCTAAAAACCAAGTTTTTTTATATGTCTTCATATGTGATTTATTCCTATGCCATGAGAGCTCGCAAACAAGGGTTGAAAAAGGTTGGTACTCTGGGCATGAAGGTAGGAAACAATTTGATATATGCTTATTTACCCCAAATCACCATCCATGGATACAAAGAGAATTATTGGAGAGTTAATGATGTGTTCCCCATGAAGCTGGTTAGAATGATGGAGGGTAATAAAGCCAAAAGATTGTCCCTAGAGGCACAAATTTTCATTTGACCAATGGGAGGCTAGTATATTTAATTCCCCACTTACTCCTACATTAGGATGGAAGGGTTTGATGGACATCCTTTCATGCTTCCTAGGTATCCAATAGAAAAAATTATTTTACTAGAATTGGTTAGACAGTTGAAACCGTCTTAGGCTCTTTATAGTCATGCTCACAAGAAGGCCTCTTTCAAATTCCCCATTGTGATAGGAAATTTCAAGGGCAATGCAATCATAGTGTTTAGCTTGTGTGAAGAAGAATTGAAAAAATATAATTTTGAGTATTTCCCACTTTAGAGAATATATTATGACATTTATGGGAATATTGCCAAGAATATAGTTGGTTACCATGCTCATGTCCAACACCTAGAAGATTATTGGCTTAATTGTGAAGATGAGCATACAGTAAGAATAAGAAATTATCAAAGATTGTCTTTAAAATCTGCTTGAATTCTTAAGCTCCATGACATTCTAGATCAATTAGAAGAGGATGATAGAAAAGTGTTGAATAAATGCTATAAAAATATAGAGTGTATGATGAACCCATCCTAGACCCATATTATGAAGGTGAAGAAATGGCATCAACTGATGAGTTCTCTCGACCAGTTCTGTTATACACTCAACATTTGATAAATGATTTTTGTAAAGCTTTGAGAGAAATATGAATTAAACCCACATTCTTAGAAGACAATAGAAGAAAACAAAGAAATAAAATTGTATTTGAGAGTGGAGAACCTACTAGAAAGAAGAAGAAAAATAGTAAGGTGGCTCCTGGTATAAGGATTGAAGAAAGAACCCCGAAGGTTTCAAGAAAATAAAATTTCGGTAAAGTCGTTTGATAAGTAGAAATATGTAGAATCAAGTAAACATAAATAAAAAGTAAGACCCAAAGGTGCATCTTCCTCTATAGAAAAACCAAGGACTAAATTGGTTATTGATGAAGAAGGAGTAATAGAAACTATCGATACATAGACTAGTTCTACATCTTAAAGGGCTCCAACACTATTTACTTCTCCTCCTTCTGTTAACGTGGCTAGTATGAAACAAGAACTAGGAGGAAATCATGTGGTTTTGGATGAAATTTCTGAGGTAGATGAAGCCATAATTAAAGAACATATGGTTAAATGGTGTGCCATGTGGGAGAAGGTGAAAGAAAAGAATTTTAAAGATAAACCCATGGTATAACTAGTGATAGAAGAGGTTTAGGATATAAGGCCTAATCTTATAAATGCTGAGGAAGAAGAATTTATACAAGGAAAACTCACCTTGAAGAAGAGGGGAACCATAATATCCTTGAGATGGAAATAAGGGAGACTGCAGAGTAGGACCCTATTGATTAAATAATTATTGAACATACTTTTGATTCCTAGCCCTTGCTTGGGAATGTTCCAAATGTTAATGAATAGTTGTAGGTCTTTGAAGAATTAGAGAAAGACCACATTGAAGTTGAGATTAAGAATGAAGAATCTACACAATTTTTTAGGTGATGGAATTGAAAATGAGAAAAAACCTAATGTAGCAGAGAATAAAGAAAGTAACATCTATGGAGATGATGTTGAACATCTAGATAGATAGGAAAATATAAGTCTTCGAGCAAAGGAGACAGTGCCAAATCCTAGTAATCCCAAATCTATTGCAAAAATTATTGAGGAAATCCCCATTTTAGAGGAGGTGACAAATAAAATTGAAGAAATAAGAGAAGATGTTCCTGAATCAAGTGGAAACTGGGAACAAAAAAATGTTGTAGAGGTAGAGCAAGATGATAATGCACCTGATTGGTTGATTAGGGAATTGGCTTCCCTAATGGAAGTAAAAGTATTTCCTTTGAAATTTTAATCGTTTCATATAAGAAGTAGATACTCATAATCCTAGGCATAGAGAAAAGAAAAAAATGTCATGTAGGGAAATGCAGATGGTGACAAAATCATCCATATATCTACTCCAACAATTGACAAAGATAGACATGACATAATTCCTAAGGAGTACAAGATAACAAGTATTAATCTTGGACACTCATCTTGGAGGCAAGAGTTAGAAGAAATAAAGGTGAATTTAGATGCTACTATTGCCAAAGTGCAAAAATATAAAAAGAAGAAAAAATAATTAAAAGAACGGGTTGTTACCTTGGAAGATTTTATAGTCACCAACCCTATCTAGTCAAGCACAGACTGAATTTCCCCAACATCCAGTATTAATGTCATAAGAACAGGTGGATGCAATCACAACATTTCATCACAAAATGAATGTTTTTGAACAATGGATCAAGTACTAGGTAAATCAGGGGGAAGAATTCATTATAGATGCAATAGGGAAGAAAAAGGAAGCATATTGTCGGTCAAAGAAATCCAAAATATTTGGAAGTGAATGCAGATTTCACTAGGAGTAAATTAATGAAGAAAGGCAAAATATTGAAATTCTCATACAAGTAGATATCCAAGAATTAATACAAAGAAATGTAATCTTAGAACAAGAACTTCCATTTCTAGAAAGATGGAAGAAATGATTGCAATGGGAAGGTGACATGCTGATGCAATGTATTGAAGGATTTGGAAAGGTCACCATGGAATGTAGAAAATTGCTTGATGAAGATCAAGATTTTATTGAAATGCTAGCATGTCAAGGTTGTGATCCCCAAACAATAGAATAGGAGGGTAAAGAATCCAAAGCAGTCAAGGAATGGATTTAAAGAATAAATAGAGAACTTGTTCAGTTATTAACAGAGGAGGTCATTGATGAAATTATAGAGTGTAGGAACACTATAGCTAAATATGAAATAGATAAAGTGTGGAGGATAAGTATTATACTTTAGCTATCGAAAGAATACACTTGGCTCAAACTCACTTGGAAGCTATTAGAAGGGATTTCAAAAAAAATGTGTGCATCAAATATTGAACACTTTCTGAGAGTACCCATTGAAGAAAGGCGAAGAAGAGATCCCAGAGCCTGAGCCTTGAATGATGAAAGGAATAACTGGATACCGGACATTGGAGGTGTGTCAGAGATATTTGTTTTTCTAGCAATTTTGAGTTTTGTAGGTTGATCTTGGTCCCGGTAGATGTTTCCCATTTTGGTAATATGAAGGATGTCGATGGCCATGGTATATGCAAAGTATCATGTGTTGAAGTATGAAGTGAAAAGTGTTGCTACTAATGAAGTGAAAGCTTTGACTTTATTTAGAATATTCTAATGATAGTTGGTGTATGCCATGTGCTACATTTTAATTTGTTGTTTTTGATTCTCTAGATATACTTTAAGTTGAACTCTTTGGGCCTTGTTCCTATAAAAGGTTGTTTACTACTCTATTTTCATTTTAAGTTCAAAATTTGTGATGTTGGAAGAGCATAAAAATTCTTTAAGTTTTGTTCTTTTTTCCTATTTTCTGAATCATTCTGGCGTAAAACTTTGTATGCACATAGAAATTGATTAATATCAGAGCCAGTTAGATAGCCACCTATCTCATGAATCTTGTGTAGTTGGTTTTGTTAATTCATCCAAACAAGAATGCATGTTGCGTCATTTAAGGATGCATACAAAACCTATTTGGTTTACAAACTAAAACCCCTCTCTTTAAAAGCTTGCAACATTTTATATGTAGCTATGAAGCAATTTGGTGAGGTATAAAGGGGTTTGCTCTATTTTAGTTAATTATTTGGGGTATGCATGGAGAATAACTTGGAGAAAATTTTAATTTTTAGTATTTCTATGCTTTATTTTAGAATAGATGTTTAAATTCATGAAAATGTTCCAAAAATTGATTGAATGGATGAAATTTTATTAAAAATATTTTGTTTTCTATGAAATTGTTGAATGCTTAATGCTAAATCTACTTAAGTGATAGCAAATATTTGTTGATATTCATTAAATATTATTTTAAATCTTTTGATTTCATGATGTTATTTTATGAATGAATTAGAAATTTTGTGTAAAATTCTTATAATCCTTAACATAACTAGAAATAACCATATTTCCTTTGAGATTAACAACAATATCACATCACACCTGAGAGTGACCCTAGTGTAATCATGACCTAGTTATTAGAGACTTGGGATTGAACTAAAGCCAATATTTTCCTATCAAGAGAGAATCCCCCCTTTTATATTATCTTTGTTCCATATCTTTCAAGAAGGATGGGCTCTTTACAGTTTGTATGTGAAGAATTTATTCCCCCTATTTGTTGTGAGTAAAACTATCATCAACAAGATTCTTCTTCATCTATTGGACCATTTGCTACTAAATCAAAAATTTGGGATGAGCCTTCATTGATTACCTCTTTTGCTTCTTCATCCTTTGGGGAAATGGTCTCCTTCTTGAGCACATTGCTTTCACTTTGCAGGAAGGGCGCTTGATTGACCACCAACACTAAGGAGTCATACGGTCTAGATGGGACTATATCTCTACAACTTGCACCATCTACAACATTTTTAACTTCCACTTGAAAGATATATGTGGTTGTTTGGAACTCAAGGAAATCCAATTCAGAATACCTATTGATTTTCTATATGTGACACCACTTGGACAGGGCTTCTTCAGCCAAGTATACTCCACTTGTAGTCTTATTTGTACTAGTTGGCTAGTCGAGACATGTAGGAATGCCTCCATTGTTTGGCCTTGTATTTCACATCTGCCTGTACCTCTATGAAGGCCTTCTCTCAAAGCATTGACTTGAGTTTTGACTCCTCTCATAATTCTTCATAGAGGAAGCACCCACATCATGGTTGTCATGGTTATCTCGAGTGAGATTCGATTGAATGCTTCTCTAAGAAGCCTACAATTGATTATTTTGGTTCCTCAAGTGTTTCATTTTTGCTGAAATATTCTTGATCATTTCCATAAATTCATCGATCCAATCCCTTTCTCTATTGTTTGGTTGTGGGGTTGAATTCTGGAGGAAGACCAACTGCACTGCTGGTTGATTCTGCTGAACGAGCGGGAACTTAGAGCTTTGTAGGTGCACAGGTATTTGAGGCTACTGAGGTTATGTTGGTTTCTATTATGGTTACAAGTATTGAGGCACTGTAGGTGCTTGGTTGAATGGTTTCCCTAGATGGGATACGATTGATAGTTATGGAACTTGATTCAACATTGGTTTTTGATGGGCCAGGGCATGGGTAAGCCCTTGGCTCTACATTGGATGGGTGGTTGGTCCCAAATATGGTAGCGGACTAGTAATGTGTTGTCCTAAATTAGTGCTTATTATGATAGCCTTGGCATAGGCATCCAACAACCTTGTAGGTGGTCGACAAATCCTTTTCACCATTATGGAAGTGAGACTATCCAAGGTAGCATAGTAAACCAACTGGGTTGAAGCATCATCAATGACATCAGGTGGCTACAACTTCATGTATGCTCGGTGGAATTGGTCATTGAAGAGTTGATTGGTTCATTGACTTCCCTTAAAATGAACATGAACTGTTGATATAATTCAGAAGAGCTAACCAGGATCTTAATTTTTTTGCAAAAAGGCATCCTTTACTTGATCCCATGTAGTGATGGACCCAGTTAGAAGATGTATATATACCAATAGAAGGCCTCTTCCCCTAAGGAGTAATGAAAGAGTTGGAAAGCCACATCTTCATGCTTTATTTTTATATCTTTCAAGGCTATCTGAAAGATTTTGATGTGTTCTTCTATTGTTCTTTGTGGATCCCAAGGGTGGAATCTAGTACAAAAGTCTCCTACACTCTTTGACATGTCATGGTAGTAATTAAAGGATAAGGGAGATAGGTTATTAACCAACCAAGCCATGGTGGGAGGTGGAGGTTATACTTGTTGTGCAACAATGACCTGGGGCTGCAAAGGAGCAGTAGTACTTGAGGCAACACCTTGGCTATGGAGTGTTGTGATAGGAGCAATGCCCTGGCTATGGGAAGGGAAGAGGTGGAAGGCAGTTTGGAGTGGCTGGGAAGAGAAAGGAGCTATTGGGAAGGAAGGGGAAGAGTGCAAGAATGGATGGATAGAGGAGGTGAGGATGGAGGTGAAGTGGGTTGAGTGGATGAGGCTGAGGTGGATGCTTCCCCTCTTTTGGCTCTCTTAGCGCTGGTAGGGGGTGGTAGCTGTTAGAATTCCCCTTTGTTTGGTGTAGATCTTAGCACTCTTTGGAACCTCTCAAGGGAGAAGGAGAAAATTTGATCCAACTTAGCAAAAGGGAGGCCCTCCTTCTAGTGCCAATTTTGTTGATGGGTTTTTCTGCACCTTCTCAACACAGGAAGAACACAAATGAACTACCTCTCTTGCAAAGAAACTTTCTACAAACAAATTGCATAAATTTATTGTTAGTGTAATTGATATTTAATTACACTTGCATAACTTTACTTAGGTAATATTTAATTCCTAGGTTTATTATTCTCATCCTTATCTTGTTGAGCTATCTTGTTGCTCAAGATATGATTAGGGTTATGCATATCTTTGCTTTTATAAAGCAAATCATCTCATGTAATTATGAATTCTTGAATATTAATATTTGGAATATCTTTTGTAAAGCATTGATTTTGCTGATTTTCTCTTCAGTGGAAGGTTATTTTCTAGTTTGCATTTCATATCTTGGTTTCTAACATGGTATCAGAGCCTTGATTTGCAACACCTTAGATTTTTTGAGAAAATCATTATAGAGTTCATTCGGGATTCCTCGAGGGTATCATTCCTTGAGTTCATTTATGAGGAATTTTGGATCAGATCAAGCTTCACCATTGGATTGAGAATGCTAGAAAAATTTAGGATTGGATTTTGTTTTGCAGATTGTGGCCATCATTTTCCAGATCCATGAGGGTTTCAAGCTGGGAGATTTTTTGTAAGTTCTCGAGGTAGCTGATTTGTTAGAGCAGTTTGGGTAGAAACGAAGGTCACCATTGCATTTGCAATAGCCAAAAACCCTAAGATTTCCCTTCATTTCATTTATTTTGGTGAAGTTGGTCTGGAAGGTAAAAAAAAATTGTCTATGGGGTCATATGGCCTCCCTTGCACGCTTCCCAAGGCTCAAAAATTAAAAAATGCAAAAAAATGTGTTTTTTGATTTATATGCAATGCCTCAAATTAAAAAGAATCTTTCCACCTAGAAGCCACCATCGTACCACCCATGAGCCACCAACCACCGATCCGTGCCACCCAACCTTTGCCAACAAGCTTAGCCCCCGCGAGCCCCCTGTGCACAAGTCAAGGTCATATGGGGGATGGGGTGCTATGCACCCAGCCCCTAGCCAACCCCTTTTGCAAATAGGAAGTCCTATGGACGACCAGGGGCTCTACACCCAACACCTACACTCTAGCCCCTAGTCGTGCACAAGACCAACAACTGAAATTTTTTTAGCCCCTTCGGGGCCTTGCAACCCTTATTGGGCCTTCTGGAGTAGTTTTCACTAAATCGGGTGTATTTTTTGCATACGATGTTTGTTTTTTACAAACAAGATACCGTTGGAAAGATGATTTTGATGCCAATCCATTAGTGATGGTTTTTTTACCAGATTTTTCTCCAATTTTTTTCAGGTTCTAGAACTCAGATGAAGTTTTTTTCACTTCAAAGGGCATATCTTTTGACTTAATGATCCTTTTTTTGTCATTTTTGAAGAATTCGAAAGCTATTTTAGTCATATACATAAATATGAGGTTTATTTTTATTTTCTATTTATGAATATTTTCATTCTCTTCTTTTACAATCATTGGATTATTGTAATAAATGAACTGAGACAAAGTTCCATCAAGGGGTTTCTTGCATAATAATTTAATTAGAGTGTGCATGCACTTTGATCTCCATCTCCATATTTTTTTGATGGAAACGCACATGGGTTATCTAGTTTATTAGTTTCTTTTGGCCATTTTTTTTCTCTAGCTTGACACATATCAAATTCACATCAGTTCACACTTCAGTTGAGAGATTATGCTTCTTGATCCGCATTGGTTCAAATATTTCTCAGTTTGAGGGCCATGTTTTTATGGTTAATGTTACAAAGTATTTATGATACTTGTTCCCATGGAAGATTTTTAGTCTCATTTTGGCATCGACATCGAGATACATAGTTTCTAGATTTTTTCATCATTTCATCTACTATTGCTTCACAGATTCCAAGGTTCTAGTTTGTGAGTTTTCTAATGTTCTATGGCATCGGGTCTACTATCACATTATTATGATTCCATTTTTGGTTTCTTGTAGATAGAAGTATCTTTCCTTGCTTGTCATATTGTGGTTCCAGTGTTACTCCATAGTGTTCTTCTAGTGCAACTTTGTAGCAGTCGTTTCATTGTTATGCCAAGGTCTCTCAAATGTCAAGTCATGACTTGCAAAAACAACTCAGTGGATTGATGTGATTTTTTGGTAATCACAAGGGGCATGGATAATTTCTAAGTTGTAAAGAGATTTTATCTTCAAATTAATTTTATGAAATTCTAAAAGTTAGGTGAAATTGCTACAAGTTCAAAAAAATAGTCTAAAACTCCATGTGTAACATCGGATTTGGCTTTACAATGGTGCTAGAAATTTTCCTTAACTAATATTTCAAAGAAAGGTCAAAAGGGAAAGGGGAAGAGGAAGTTCCTAGACCTACAAATAATGGTGAACACTAACAATGGAGGATGCTATAGTGGAAAAGCTTCCTATAACTGAGTTCCACTTAACCAAACAACATACAATCTCATGAAATAGTGCTATCTTCTAAAGTTTGTAGATTTTCAGTTGTTCATTCATCATAAAGCATGAATAAAAGATGAATTTTAAGTGCAGCAATTAATTAATGTTTAGACTAGCTTTACACTATTGTTCATCATGAACAAACAACAAAAATCATGAATATGGAAAGCATCAACACCATAGAATTCTTCAATATCAATGGAAAACATGAACTGAACTACTAAAACTACTTGAAAATCACTTAGAACAAAAAACTAAATCTATCTAAATCTATCAACTTTGAGAAGATGAATCATGCAACATGTGAGAAACACAAGAATGCATAAAAAGCAATGAAATTCTATTGAAATTTCTATAGCATGTCTTTACAACAACTCAACTCTCTCTTTGAAAATGAGAGGAGACCCCTATTTATAGTTTTCCAAAAGCGAAATGAATGACTAGGATTTACTTTCATTGTGTGGCCAAGATTCATTCTACATTAGGGTTTCACCTACCCCCAAAATATACTAATATAAATTTCATTTTGTTCCATTCCCATTTTGTCTTGTAGTGGCTCTGACATTGTAGCAGTTTTGTCTTTTAGTGATTACCTTCTTTTCTCAGCTTATACTATCAAGAACTCATCATCTATTACTACTTTTCCTTCATTTTTCTAAAGAGTGTCATACTCCATGAATTTCCCAATCAGCACTCGAAGCTTGTCCAACTCTAAGATATCAGACTGAAGGACTTGGAAGGTCAGCTTCTTAGATCTACTAGTGATCTACTTCCAGTTCTTTGTGTATTTTGGTGTGGCCTTGACTACCTATTCAAACTGGATGAACCCCCTCATAGAAAAGTCAATGAAATCTAGCATTAGTGAGTTTTCTTTCCCTTGCTCCATCTTCTTATGGAAGTATGGCCTAATCTTCTCTGGATCTAGCTCTACGATAGACATATCATAGTCTATCATGAGCTCTAGGTAGTCTTCACTATCCACTCTGTGCTCCTTGACCCATTCAAGGTCAAGCTCAACTTCATGCAACACTCTCTCAAGGATGTCCCTCCTATGATCCATGCCCATTTTCCATGTTTCTACTATTAAGTGATTGTCCTTCACAAGGGCCGGCTCCTTCTCCCATGTCTTCTCAGGTATTTGGAGAATGTCCTTAAGCTTAGGATAGGAAATCATATATAGCACATCTCATAATATTTTGGCCATCTAGATAGTGTTACCTTTCATGAAATAATAAAATCCCCTTTGACTATCCTATCCTATTGTACTCAAATGGCCACCAAGCATAACACAACTTACTTTCCAGTGGAGCCCTTATTTTTTCATGAGTGCCTTGCATAACACAACATGTTGGCCTCATTACCATTTATATGGTTCCTTATCAAATTTATCAAGAGGTATAACTTTATTATGGTTGATACATGGGATCCTATAGAAATGGAATTACTATCCCACCATCCACCATTTTGTGGGTACATATTAACCTAGTTTTTGTTTCTCACTTTCTTGTGGGCTCACCTAGTGTATATTAGACTACTTTGGCCCTTATGATCATATTTTTCATGGCCATAAATCATAACACAACTTGAATTCCTATGGAGCCATGTGTTTCATAAGTGATTTTACATCCTTATAAGTGTATTTGACGGACATGGAATAATACAACTTGCTAGTTCATCTTTCTTTCCTCTTTGCATAAATTTTTACATTGTATTTTTTTGTGTCTTTTCTTGCTATGTCATAGCATACATTCATGTGTGTCCATTTGTTCTTATGTTGGCTTACCATGGGATCTTGGATCCCAGGGGCTTGGCCACCCCCTTGATCTTTGTCATCCTATCCCATCAATATTTATGCACTTGGACCCCTCTTGATACTTGTTTGTCTACTTTAGTGTGAGTTTGAGTGTAGGAATCATCCTCTCACTAAAGTGGGGACTAAATGTAGTTTAGAAAAATGTGATTCTTTAAATTTTCACACAATTTTTGGCTCCCTTAATTAATTGGACTTAATTAAGTCTCTAATTGGCTCAATTATGCATTAAAATCCTAATTAATCCCGTTTTTCAAAATGGAAACTTGTATTAAACAATTGAAAACATTAATTAAATTTCATTGAAGATTGTGTGTCATAGGTTTTGGGACTAGGGACCATTTTCCCAAGGGAGAATGGGTCCTCCTTATACTTAGGATCCCAATTTAAAATATGTTTTTGGTGATACTTTTATGATCCCAATTCAAGTTGCAATTATCAGCTTTAGAATTTTAATTGTAGGGAAACTAGAAAAATACCTATGAATACATAGTTATTTTATCAAATCAAAACATCAAGCAAGAGGGCAGCTTTCATATGAGCAAGTAATATTTTCAAGAGCATTGAAGAGAAGATTTATTAGTCATGTACAATAGTAATCAAGATCAAGATCATCATGTAAAAGTTATTTGCATTCATGCATTTTTTTGGAGCTAACATTGTGATGTAGGTTTCAAACATTCAAGTCAAGATTCAAGCATCAAGATCCATCATTAATAAAGCCATTTGCTACAAGATCAAGGCCAGGGAGAGATGTGTCAAATTTCAGTCTTCTAAGGATCTCCATTCAAGGGTTTGTTGAGTTACAACATAGCATTGTTTATTCATCATTCCTTACATTCATTTTTTATTTCATTTCAACGTTTAATTACAAAAATGGGGTTTGAACAAGACAAACCTCTATTCATAAATTTTTTTTTTTCCCTCTCTTTCTATTTAGATATTTGTAGGCGAAGAATGATTGAAGATTGATCAAAAGTGCAATTTTGCAAAGTTGTCAAAGTTGTCAAAATTGTCATCAAGCCATGAAAACTCATATCTCAAATTTATTTTTAAATTTCTGATAGTGAAACACAGGGAAAACAAAAACTTAGATCCATCTCAAAAGTACCCTTAAAATTGAGTATAAAATCCCTACAAAGACTCATTTTCCCTACGGCGAATCTACCTTCAGATGACACTTAACATAAGCTTTTAGTGACAAGTGGATAAAATCATAACTTTCTCAGATCTATTACAAGTTTGTGGATTCTACTAGATTAAGGTTTTAAATTGATACTTCAAGAGTTGCATTACATAATTGGGCTTATTTATTATTTATAGTTTTTCTTCTAAAAGTGCAGTTCAGACTAATTTACCCCATTGTTTGTTATAAGGAAAACAACAAGATCTCCATTAAGATTGACTTACTGAAGATTTGAAACTCAATCTTTCCCTAGGGGATCTCTTTTTCCAAATAAACTAAGGAGTATAGGTGCATCATACCCCCATTTTACCATTTTATTTTGGTGAACATGTTTCCCTATGTTTCAATTCCATAAAATGATATTTAATAGATAAATTAGGATTTACAAGCCTTATAACAATGTCATCAACAATATCCCATAGATATCAATCTATAAATATATCATCCATCTTCAACTTCTGCATATCAACATTGTTTCTAGAAAAAATTTATACCTCTATTCTCCTTGATGTGTTGGTCATCTAAAAATCCTATAATAAGATCAAAAAGTATCATCTACACAAGCTCACACTCAAATTTTGATTATTTTAAAAATACCCAACAACCCACAACTCAAATCAAAGGTGACCAAAGTTTGATACCACTTGTAAGGAAGATAGGGTAGCAAAACAACTTCCTACACTAATATTGAGAGAAGGGTCATGGAAAAGATTAGATCTGAATAAGTACAAAATAAAACATGAATAATATTCATACCACAACACAATGATTTATGAGGGGAAAAATATTTCAAGAGAGAAACCTCACACTTCAAAAGCTACCCAATATATTATTCAAAAATAAACAAGATTACAATATACTTGTAAAGCAATCCTTCTCATAGAAGTATCACTTATTAGAGATTTAGAAGCAACTCAATAGCTATAATACTCTTACACAAAACCTTCATCTCATGCACCTAATATGGGAGATATAATACATGAAACTAGAAATCAAATGGTGTTACAATATTATTAGTTAAAACCACCCGAAAAGTGCCATCCATAGTTATCTCCAATAAAGTATGCCTATGATGTGTCTAAATAAACACCACCACATGTAACTATCCCTTTGCAACTCATTTATGTGTCTGACACATTTTTAAATCTCCCATTTTAGGAGACCCAAGTTCCAAAAGCTACAAATTTTGATCTATGGGTCTGATTGATGAATTTTTTGAATTATGAAAATCTTGTGAAGCGCTATATCGAACTATAGCTAGCTACAATGGTCAAGACCACTTTTAGGCCCAAAAGAAGCCTCTAAGGCCTTGAAAATTGGACTTTGAAACTTTGGAAAATAAAAAATTTAATGTCTTCAAATCAAGGCATGATCTTGTTCCAAAACTTTACAAGCGTGCTTATTTAGCTAATCCAAGTCTTTAGAGAAAATTTCTTATCAATCTGAATGCAAACTTACTTTAAATAGTAACCTCATAGAATTGTAATGTTGAGACACTATTTTTCCAACATATATTATTTAACAACCTAAAGAGATAAAATTAATAAAATTAATCATAAAATATAGATTCTTGTGTCCTACATGTCGCACTACTCATTATAATATGTAACAATGAAACAAAACTAGAAAACAAGTAGGTTAACATGAGGAATATTATATATTATAAAAAATTCACTTGCGTTTTATAGATCGAATAATACCTATACACTTTTCTACTAATGGGAAAAAATTCCATACTTAAATATCTTTAACTATAACTCAAAATAATGTTTGAAGTGTTTATTGATAATCTCTTCATACAGTAAGCTCCTATCTTGTCCACATATAAATGACATGGAAAATGGTGCAATCAAAGAAAAAGTATCCACTTGGATACTTTCCTATGGATTGAAAGAGGAGTTAATATTTTCTATCCTTTAAGTATGATATAATATATATATACACACACATATACACACACATATACACACACATAATTTAAAATGTTCATAACACAAAAGTCCAATTTTCAAGCTTAGACTTAGTATAGATATACTGATCATTTTTTATAGAAATTCCCTTTAATAGAAACTTAAAAAATATATGAGGTCAAGAATTGTATTTATTATACAGTTGTTTACTATAATTAAAAGAAAATAAATTTGCAACCAATATAATAAAAAATAAATTAGACCTTTATACTATCACCCCACAATCCTTTAGGTAAATAAGTATATTTTCATTTCAACAAATATATTTATTTTAACATATGACTTTTAAGAACGCAGAATGTAAAATTTTACAACTTATTTTCTCATAAAAGGATTTTGATTTCTTATCTTTTAAATAGTCATCCAAGATTAGGTTGTTGAGTGCAAATACTATAATAAATGGTTGTAGAAGGACAAAGCACCACAAATTTTTTAAGGCGACGTAGCTAATCCGCCATATGTTGGAAGGCGATTGCAAAGAGTAGTTAGGTTGTGTTAGATAAACATAGCTATCCAGTTGACAAATCGATGGACCTAAACTATGCATTTAGATAATGACTGTGGAAAAACTCGCTCGATATGGTGGGATGTCTCATTGCACAACTCTAAGGAAACCATTATTTCCAATCAATTGTTGGGTTTCCACTGTCATGTTGGATGTGATATACTTTTCAATAATAGGTTGGATGTTGAATGTGGGAGTGAAGTATACTTTTCAATATTAGTTATTTTATGGTTTTCATATAAAAGACGTGACAGTTTGGATGACAGAATTAAATAATTTTCAATGTTAGTTCTTTTTGGGTTTCTACACAAAAGACGTGGCAGGTTGAATGTGAGAGTTCAATATTAATTATTTTGGGGTTTCTACACCAAAGATATAGGCTGTGGAAAAAATTGCTTGATATGGTGCGATGTCTCACTGCACAACTCTAAGACAATGACTATTTCCAATCAATTGTGGGGTTTCCACAGTCATGTTGGATGTGAGGGTTGTATACTTTTCAATACCAGGTTGGATGTTGAATGTGAGAGTTAAGTATCCTTTTCAATATTAGTTATTTTATGGTTTTCATATAAAAGATGTGGCAGTTTGGATACCAGAATTGTATAATTTTCAATTTTATTTATTCTTGGGTTTCTACACAAAATACATGGCACGTTGAATGTGAGAGTTCTTCAATATTAATTATTTTGGGGTTTTTACACCAAATATGTGGTAGGTTGGATGTGAGAGTTGTATAATTTTCAACGATAGTTATTTTGGGGTTTTTCCACAAAAGACATAACAAGTTGGATGTGAGGGTTATATAATTTTAAATGTTTGGAGTTTCTACACAAAAGGCGTGGCATGTTGGATTTGAGAGTGGTACAATTTTCAATGTTAGTTATTTTGGGGTTTCTACACAAAACATGTGGCAGGTTGGATGTGAGAGTTGTATAATTTTCAATGTTTGTTATTTAAAGATTTCTACACAAAAGGCGTGGCAAATTGGATGTGAGAGTGCATACTTTTCAATTTTAGTTATTTTACTCTTTCTACACAAAAGACGTGGCATGTTGGATGTGAGAATTGTATAATTTTCAATGTTAATTATTCTCGAGTTTCTACACAAAAGACATGGTAAACATTGGATGTGAGAATTGTATACTTTTCAAAGCTATGTGTTTCTCTATATTACTTGAATCTTGGATAATTATTATTTGTAGTTGATTTTGTCAACTTCTAGATAAAAGTTGTGCCATGTTATTTTATTTCGAATCACACATATATATTATTCAAAGTCAATTGCATTTATTTTGAATATAAAAGTTGTCACATGTTAGATGTGAGAGCTATTTAATTCTCAATGTTAGTTTATTTGATTTTTCTTTGAATCTTGGGAAACAATAAATTGTAGTCAACTTCATGTGTTTCCACGTAAGAGAGGTTGCATTTGTTAGAGCTATATAATTTTGAATGTTAGCTTTTCCTTGAACATTGAATGTTAGTTTTTTTTTTTTTTCCTTGAACATTGAGAAATTATTAGTTGTAGTAAATTCTATGCATTTGTACACAAAAAGACATGGTACAATGGATGTGAGATTTCTTTAATTTTGAATGTTAGTTTTTTTTTTTTATTTGAACTTAAGTGAACTAATATTTTGAATCAATTTTCATTCAATTATATGTGATTCGTCACAAAATATGAGGCATGTTGGATTTGAGAATTGTGTAAATTTTAATGTTACTTTTACTTGCGTTTTTCTTTGAACCTTGGGAAAATATTATGTGTACTTAGTTCTATGCATCTCCACATAGAATATGTAGCGTAAGAAATTGCATACATTTACAATTTCACACTATGTTTGCATGCCTTTAATTAATTGGACTTAATTAAGCCTCTAATTGCCCAAATTATGCATTTCAAAGCCCTATTATTCTCAGTTTTTGAATGAGAAACCTATATTAAACAATTTCCAACATTAATTAAATCACCTTGAAAATTTAGTGTCTTAGAGTTAGGTTCTAGGACCCACTTGCCCAAGGGTGAATGGTTCCCCTCTAAGTCCTAGGACCAAATTTTGAATATGCTTTTGGTGGAATTTTAATGATTCAAATTTCAGTTTCAAGTGTCAACTCCTAGAATCTAATTTTTGGGAAATTAGATGAACAAATACAAATACATAGTTATTTTATCCATTCAAATCTAAGACACATAATCAAGAGATCATATAAAAAATATTACTATCATGAGCATTAAAGAAATTTTTTATCAATAATTTACGACAACAATCAAGATTAATTATCATGTCAAAGTTCATTTGTGTTCATGTCATGTTTTGGAGCTAACATTATGATGTAGGTTTCAAGCATTCAAGCATCAAATCAATCAATCAATCAAGCCAATCCATGCAAGATCCAATCCTTAGAGTGATGTGCTTAACCTTAGTCCTCTAAGGCCATCTATTATGGGTTTTGTGAGTTGTAACAAGCAAGTGTTCATTCATAAATTTCTTCATTTTATCATTATTTCATTCCCAAGGTTTAATTACCAAATATGGGGTTTGACTAAGTAAAACTCCAATTCACCCAAAAACAAATATTTTTTACTTCTCTCCTTCTATGTGCATATTTATAGGTGAAGAAGGATTGAAACTTGATCAAATTAGCAATTTTACAAAGTTACATTTGTTGCATTCATTGTTGTCAAGCCACAAAAACTCAAGTACAAAATTAGTTTATGGCTTTTAGAAAGTCAAACCTAGAGAAATCATAAACTTAGCCCCATGATTAGAGGACTACGAAACCTAATTTTGGACACTCTACCTAGGACCCATTTTCCCAAGGGTGGACCAGTCTACTATAGGCCCTGAAACTCACTTTTTATCATAGGTCCACACCAGTTTTCCCTTCTCAGATCTATCATCATATTTTTGTTTCTATTTTTTTTATCATAAAATTATACTTTTCAAGTGTTAAGTCATATAACTCATTTAATTAATGCACTTTAAATCATTCCAAAATATAGTAGATCATTCATTTCTATCATAAGAAAGTAGAGATCCAAAGATCCAAAATAGGGTTGACTCATCTGAAGGTTGAAAGTTCCTTTTGTGATCTCTATTTCTAATGAAATTTAGGGAGAGGGGTGTTTGAATCCTAGACTCTTTCATCATTCTACATTGATTGAATTGATTCCCCCTTTTCCCCTAATTTCATTTTGGTGAACCTGATATTGTACATCAAAAATCTTGATTTGGAAGTCTCTAAAACAAGAGTTAGGTTTTGTATTAGTTTGTTTTGCATCTTATTTGGGGTTTAAAAATTGTCATTTTCATTATTTAAATTCACAAAAATTCAAAAATATTGCATACATCTTGCATATATTTCACATAGTACTCTAGATAAGGGTGTCTTTCAATCATTTACATTAGAAAATTTAGTCAAAATAACATCCCAAAAGTTATCATTTTTTTTTTTTTTTTTGGAATAAAATTTGTAAAACCACTAAAATATTATTAATTTTATCAAAGATAATACATTGCTGATCTATTGAGTTTATAGAGAGGAGAAATATGAGGAAATTTACATAATAGAGAGCTTAAATTACTCAAATTTCTAGTAGACAATGTAGTAATAGAAAAAGTAGCCTTTTTCCTTAGTTTAATAATTGACATGAAAACTAAAAAAAATGTGTCTTGAAGTGGTGTTGCAATGTGTTGTACAAATTCACACTATTCCATGACCTTTATTTAACTATGTTAGAATTGGCTATGGCTGCAACCCAAGATCTATGGACCAAAATGGAAAGAACAAGAAAAAGAGAGAGAGATATTACAAGAATAAACTGTATTCAATGTCATTGATATGATATGATTCTTATTGATTACAAATGAGAAAGACCCCTTGGTTATATAGCCAAGGTGAGAACATAGAAGGGCATAAGATTATGACAAGTGTCGTAATCTTATGACATGAGACAACTATGAAGACCTATCACTCCACAAAAGGTGGAGAGATAATCACATGATGTGTCCACAAAAGGTGGAAGTGATGAGGTAATGACATGTCAAGTCCACCAAAAGTGGAAAATCTCCAACAACCTCCTATGTGGTCCCTAAGTAAACTTAACTAAGGTGTAATTATGACCTAGGACAAGGTACAAGACATTTAATTACACCAACAAACTAGAACATGCCTTAATTGATTCTTTGCAAGGGTGTTGTAAAGTGTTGTAACACACTTTCACACTTTTGTAGGATGAATTTGCTTAATTAAGCCTAATGGGCCCATTTCTAATAAAATGTATATAATGTGTACCTTGTTTAAGTGTTGTAGAGTGTTATAAGATACTTTCATGCTTATCTAGGTGGTCATTAATTAATTGTGGATAATTGGAGTAATTGACCCCCTTTAATTCAAATTTAAGCCTTAATTTTGACACTTTTCAAAGATCTATCTTGACACTTATAATTTAATTAACAAAATAATTCATTGGGAAAAGTTTGGTCTTGGGAAAGTGTGCCAGGATCCATTCAGCTGAGATGGTGAATGGGTCATCCCTTAACAAGACCCCTCTTTTTCAGTTGATCTAGAATGGGTTTTTAGCCCTCTTGCAATCCGTCGAGTTTAGTTCCTAGTAAACTGAGCCATGACCCATTCACCCAAGGTGGTGAATGGGTCCTCCCTTAATGAGACCCCCCTTTTCAAATTTCATTGTAGTGGGAATTTAATAATGTTTCTTTCCAGATCTGGTGTGGACCTTAATACTTTGAATTTTAGGCTTAATTTCCTAATTTAGTATAAATAAGGGGTTAATTCAAATTGTTTATGTTAACAACATCTAGCAATTCATTCTAAGCATTCAAGCATTCAAGTGACCAAGCCTTATAGCATTACAAGACCATTTTCAAGGAATTTCAAGGTAGATTTCAAGAGTTTATTGTAGCAATTCCAGATCATATCATCATATCAAGGGTTTGATGCATGCAATCATGTTGTTGAGCTAAAGAAGTGGATGTAGCATTGAACATCTATTACAAGCAATGTTCATGTCATATTCAAGGATCCAAGATCTACACTCTTCATGGCCACTACATATTAGTATGCAGATTTATTTCACAAGATATCATCCAATGCGATATCAATTACATTATATCATGTTTCATGCTTCATTCCTTAATTTCATCATTTGTCTTGATTACCTACAAGGGTTTTGACTAAGGAAAACCCCCATTAACTAAAAAACAACAAGTTTTTGACCCTTGAGTGTGTAATC
This sequence comes from Sequoia sempervirens, assembly GCA_007258455.2. Classification (NCBI taxonomy): domain Eukaryota; kingdom Viridiplantae; phylum Streptophyta; class Pinopsida; order Cupressales; family Cupressaceae; genus Sequoia; species Sequoia sempervirens. The sequence goes on along the minus strand of VDFB02193867.1, from coordinate 522,849,446 downwards.
GCAAATTTACAGGTTGAAGATCAAGTTGAGCAAGATGTGGAGCAAAATTGTCAAAGTTGCAAAGTTGTAAAAGTTGTCATTCAAAGTGCAAAATCAAGGAATCAAAGCTACAAAATTGCATATAGACTTCCATAAATTGATAACTGTGAATTTGAGAGTGCATGAATCAAGGAACAAGACCCTAAAATCAGTTTTTTGAAACCCTAAAAGGACCCATTCACCTCCGAAGGTGAATGAGTCCTATGTAGCTCAAAATAACAACTTTTTGGCTAGGCACACATATTTTTATGCTCTAAAAACTTCCCCATAGTTTCTATAACAATTAGGTATCATTTTTTATTGTTATTTGCATCTAATTTTACACATAATTGAGTCAAACACCCCTTAGAAAAATAGTGGTTCATAATCTTCTTTATCAAACACCTTGATGAAACCCATTTTTCAGTGGTTCAAACAAAAAAAAAACACTATGCCCACTTAATTAGATTAAAGAGTGAAATAGTAAAAACAAATCCAATAACCCAAGAAATGATAGAGGCAAGACAAAAATAATTTGTTTTCTTTGCAATTTTTTTTTCTTTTTCCATTAAATTGTATGTGAATTTAATCATTTTATTCTAGAAATCTATAACTAAGAATCTATTTGCAACCTGAAATAGAGAACTTAAAAATTAACTCAGAAAATAAAATTTTAATTTTTTAAATCCTTGTATAAAGATCTATTCACCCTTGGGAAAACTAGTCCTTGTACAAGTAATTTTTCAAAATTTTGAGCATAAAATTGTTTCTTTTTGCTTTAATTCCTTCTATTTGTGGATCCCAATTTAAGTTTTAGAAGTGATAGTTTTATGTAGCTATTTACATTTAATTCAATTGATCAAAATAAATGTATTATTCAAAATTAAAATTTGCATTCAAACAACATCATTTCCATATTCTTTTTGCATCTTATGATCATCAGATCTAAAAATTTTCATTAGAAACAAACTTTCATCATGGATATGTATTTTAGTAAAATGTGGATGTCCTTAAAATATTTGGTTGATGTCTCAAATGTGTGTTCATTGATGATCATAATACAATTAATCCTATTCATAATCCTTCACCTCCTAATGAATGTCCTCGTGAGGTTGACATCTTAGGTGAAGATGAAGATAGCATGCAATAATTCATACAAAATTCCTTATGTAACCTTGAGAATAATGCATCCTTTTACCCCTCCATGCAACAAATGATACCTCCTATCATCCCACCACTTTAGATGTTTGGGACATTTCATGTTGAAGTTGAATAAAAAACCAAGTGTAAATCATCATTCAAAATAAAAACACTAATACTCTTACATGATCTTATACCAACTAATTCAATGATACACCTGTCAACATAGAAAAGAGTTATGGTCAAAGCTTTAAAATATTAAATAAACAAGGATGTGACATAACAAATGAACATGAAATCCATCAATTTCTAAAACAAAAAGCATCAAAAGATACCAAGGGATTAGTATTGAATGAACAAGACAATTGAGAGGGGGGTGAATAAGTTGTAGCAAATTAAAACATCAAATACCTTAATAGTAATCAGATCCACATGCATTTATTAAAACCTTATTCAGTTAAAGTGATTAAACATGAAATGTAGATAATAGAAACTAAAATAACAACAGCATACAAAAGAGAACACTAGATTTACATTGAAAACCGAATGAGGGAAAAAACACAATGAGGATTAGCTCACAATATAAGTAATTGAAAAACCAGTACAAGGACTCACTGCCAAAATAGTACACACTGTCCAAAAAGGGTCACAATTAGCGCTCACTACCACAGAAAGAACACAAGAAGATAGAAAAGAAATGTTACACAAAGAAAAAATTATCAATGCAAAAAGGAATCCACCATAAATACTCCAACACTTTCGTAGCCTTGTTTGAAAGATTATGGAAATGTTTAGCTCACTACATTCAATAATCCAACACTTTAAAGTTAGCATTTCTTTGCTCAAATTTTCACTTTACTCTTTAGAAATTTACATCACTCGCATCACACACCTCTTTTCTCTCTTATATTTTATATTCTAATAACTTTAAACATCTAGATTCATACTTATACTATCCTCAACCTTGAAAAATTTCTCCTAGGATGACATTACATGCTTCACACTTTGGAATCTCAAATTAGGTTGACACTAAATATTCCTGTAGTTGATAGGAATGAAAGTTGACCAAAACAACACTTAACTAAAACCCAAATTAAATCTCACATGCCATGCTATGCCTTCATTAATACTTGAACATCTTCGATGTATTGTAGACATTGGGTTAGTCATTACCCATGAAAACACATTGAACATTAAGTACACACTTTCTTAAAAATAAATTGAAATTCTAGATAGAAAAATTATCTTGAAAATGATCCATGATCATTACGAAAATCAAATTCCTTTGCAACAAATTTCTCCTGAAGATTATAATCATATTGTTTATCTAGAAAACACTACTAGATATTGCAATATTCTGAAACTCAAAAGACTTTCTTTTGATACTCCTAACCACAAATCCTCTTGAAACAAAAAAGAGAAAAAAATCATTAACTTTCCTTGAAAACCATAAGTCTTGAAAATAAATTGTTGAGAAATGTGGAGAAGATACATTTCTTTGAAACAACTCTATACAACACTACATTACAAGTTCACATATTGGTGAACACAAGTTCCTCCTACCAACTATTGAGAAGCCCAAATTCTAGATATAGAAACTCTAAACAACTCTAACCAACATATCCAAGCCACAAAAGCATATCTTCAACCTAGAAGAAATGTGATGCAAAACTAGAACACCTTTGCAACACCATGTTTCCTTATTTTATCAAAATTTTCAATATCCTACACATCTTCAAACACATAGAACTTTGACATCAATGACAACACCTTCATAATTGCAGAAATCTCCCCCTTTGCCATTGATAGTAACACAAAATATGAGAAACTATTAAAAAAAACATAACAACTCTGAACATAGTTTCTTATGAATTGCTTTCTTTTCTCCCCTCGAATAGATAAATTTTTTCACAATATACTTTCCCCGCCTTTGACATCAATGGAAAAGGAAAAAATTGCATTGTTCTCCCCCTTTGATATCGAACCAAGATAGCTACTTAGAATACTCCCCTTTAGGAATACAACCAATCAAATTAGAAAATTAATGACAACATATTACACTACCTAGTCTTCCTGAGAGGTGGCCACCAAGATCATCCTAAAAAAGATTGATGCATCTACATATCTATCTAGTTCAAGGAAGGAATGCAAATAACCCCCAACTCCTCCTGAAGATACTCAAAAGTATCCTTAGGGAAAGCCTTAGTAAATATGTAAACAACTTGATCATTTGTAGGTACACACTCAAGTTTTACCTCATTCTCCATAACCTTCTCTCTTAGAAAGTGATATACCTAAAATTTGATATGTTCTTTATCCTTGAATTCATCACTGGAATCTTTGAAATGTTAATTACACTTGTATTATCACAAAAGATAGAAATAGGATCATCATATACTACTCTAATATCATTCAATATCCGTCTCATCCACAAAACTTGTGTAAAACATGTTGTAATACTCTCAACCTCTGTAATGGATAATGAAACTGAATCTTGCTTCTTACTTAACCATGACACCAATCTACATCCAAGAAAGAATGCACCACCACTTGTACTTTTCCTGTCATCAACACAACCAACCCAATTTGTATTTGTAAAAGAACTTAGTATGAAATCAATATCCTCAAGATAACACAAGCCATAATCTATAGTGCATCTTCAATATATGAATATCCTCATCACTAATACAACATGTGTTTCTTTAGGTTCTACTTGAAATATAGTCACAAGACAAAATGCATACATTATATACAATTGTGGCAACAAAAAAAATATCCATTTTTCTTTCTTGTTTGGGCCCTCCTTGTTAACTAAGCTTAATGTTGCCTTGATTTAGTGTTGTAATGTTTTTGAAATAATCACATTAGATCATGGGCGCTTGTGAGTTAATGAAATTAAAATGGTACCTTGTTAAAGTGTTATGAAGTGTTGTAACACACTTTCACTCTTTTTTGAGGTTTTATTAGTTAATTGAACCTAATAAACCTCTTTTTAAAAATTTACCTTAATCATGCCTTATTTAAAGTGTTGTAAAGTGTTGTAACAAACTTTCACACTTTTTTAGGGTCTTATTAAATAATTGGGATTATTTATGCTTTCATTGAACTTATTTTGCATAGGCAAGCCTCATTTAATGCATCTTTTCAAGGATGATCCTAACAAAAATCAACATCCAATCATAATTTAGGTGTTTTTAGGTTGTGTGGCCTATATTTAGTGATCTGGGACTCATTTGCAACCTTGGGAATATGAGTGCCACCTAGGATTTTGGGTCCCAAATCTAGTTTCACACCTTTCTAAGCATGTTTAAATTTACTCCCATTAATTATGCCTAATGGGACTGATTCGTCACGTTTGGTGAATGAGTCATGTGTGGCCCAAAATCAAAATTAATTCAAATTTTTGGTGGGATTTTATCCTCCTAGATCTGATGTCAGCTTGTAGTGTTGTAATTTCAAGAATTCTTCCATAATTAAGTATAAATACAAGGTTCTTTCACTCATTTTCACCTAATACTTTTGTGAGAGCATTCATAATAGCATGTTTGAGTTTAAAAGAGCATTCAAGTGTTTACAAGAGAATTCAAGATCCTTCAAGAGAATATTATCAAGAATTTTAGAGCATTATTCAAGCATCAAATATTATGTCAAAGTCTTCATGCATCATGTTTATTTTTGAGCTAACAATTGTGATGTAGGGTTCATGATTCAAGCTAGCATTTCATTCAAGCTAGAAGCACTTCATTGCTAGGGTTTGGTGAGTTGCAACATCTTATTTTTTTCATTCATCTTTTCCATTCCTCTTTTATTCTATTTGAAGGTTTGATTACCAAAACAGGGTTTGACAAGGAAAACCTCCCTTTCTACTAACAAAACAATATTTTTCCTTCTCTTTTGTGTGTGATTTACAAGTTTATATTGCCAATACATTGAAGAGAAAGTTTGGAGAAAGTTGTCAAAGTGCCTAAATTTGTCAAAGTTGTCACCTTGCATTAGAGATACTTCAAGAAATTCTACAGGTTGCAAATCGGGGTTCTAGATCTAGAAATCAATTGGGAAGAAAAAAATAGACCTTGAAGTTTTAGAAAACCCTAACTAGACTAATTCAATAGTTCTGGCATATGTGTCATAGGGTGATCCCACAATAGTGGTTTACAATTTTTGGCCAAACTCAACACCAAAATAATTTTTTTCAACTAAATCTTCACTTTTAGGCACCTATAGCGGATAAACCGTGAGGAATTTGAAGATGATGCAAACTTGAGTTTCATGAAATTTTTTCTATAGATTCTAAATATATTTTTTTCAAAATTTTTGGAATCAAATTGCACTTTTTTCCATCTCCCTCAAAAACTATATTTTTTCTAAAACAACATTTTAAAAAGTGACGCCACCGATAATGCATAACTTTTTTCCACATGAAGCATAAAATTATAATTCTTTCAAATTTAGATTCATAACTCGATATCTAGTGTTTCCACTTGGTTAGATATTTTTATTGAATATTTTTCTAATCAAGTTTCAAATTCAAAACCAATTATAATTCTACATAGCGTGGATCAGATATGCATAACTTTTTTTTGTATGTATCGAATTTATTTTTCTTGTTGGATCAAGGACTTCAATATCTAGCGCCCTAATATATATATATTTAATAATCATTATTTTTCCACTTTGTGTAGAACAGAAGAGCTTGATTTTCAAAGTGAAAACCTACATTCACAAGAAATAAAAAAAAAATATAATAATAAAATTAAATTTATTTAAAATTATACTTTTTGGGAAGGTTATAATAAGGACTACATACTTACAAAAAATAAATTTTAAATGAATTCATTTGATCCCCCAAAAGGTAAATCAAAAGTGGTTTTTTATCAGCATTTTGATAGGTGTAAAGGAAACTCTGTTATAGGTATGGTTTAAAACTAGCGGGGTTCTATCCAAGGGGTTTGATTTAAGGTAGTTTGATCAAACCCTCTTCAATTTGAATTATATAAATGGAACCTTTTAAGGCTTAAATCATTATATTTTCCAAAAATATGTGATTTCAGCAAAAATCAATTCCACCCAGAAATTGTAAACTAGCTTTGTGGGATCAACCCCTAGTTTAGGTCAAGATTTTAATTTTTATAGATTCAGATACCCATTTGCTAGATTCTTGTTCTTTTACAAAAAACCCAGATCTGGGACTGATTTTACTAGCTTGGCATATGAGTCCCAGTCAACATTAAATTCACTATTTCCATTATTTCTTATGAGGTCCACACTACCCAAAACTCACACAAATAAAAAAAATAGATACCAACATAGAAGATGCAAGACAAAAAATTAACTCACTTTCAAGTATTTTCATAAAATGAAATTACAAATTCAAAAATTACGTGCTACAACTTCATGGGCTTGATTCATTACAACAAAATCAACTCTAAAAAGTATATATATTATTCGGAGCCACATTCTACAACCCCAATTATCCTTTTTATTTTACCCAATAACCACCCTAGAATGTTCTAGAACTATAACATTCCCTTTTGTTTTGGCACCAAAAGTCTTGCCATTTGATTTCTTGCCTAAGAAGATATTTTAGTAAAATTCATTTTTTAGTGGGGCAGCCTCTCAAGGTCATAACTTTTGATCGGACCATCATATTTTCAAGGGGCTCTGAAGGGCCTCAATTTTAGGTTTTTAACTTCATTGGAAAAATTTCCCAAGATAAAAAATTAATAGCCTAGAAATAGTACAAGATTTTGAGATGATTCTTTCACCAAAAATATTATTTTGCAATTTCAGTCATTACGGTCAATTTTCATGTCCATACGACCCGAATAGGTTGACTTGCTAAAAATAGTAGGTCACTATTTTTGGATGTTCCACACTTCTAACTATGCCAAAGACTGCATGAGTCATGATGGGCCCCAAGGAAACTAAGGAAACTACAAACAAAATGTAAATGCAATATTTTTGGGTGATGCAAGATTTACCTTACACCACTGATGCTCCTAAATCACACACCCAGGGTAATTTGAAAAGTCAACCCGTCGCTTCTTCGGTGTTAGAGGGAAACCAAGATAGTTAACCTCAACTTCAGATAACCATGAAAAATATTCAACATGCCTTCCTCTCAATTTCACCAAGTACTCCACATATTGCCTGTTTCTTGTGCTTCTACCCACACGACTATCCAAAATTTCCTCTATCTCCTTTTCTAAAGTAGGTGTAGGAATATTTTACTGTGCTTCTATTATTTCTTCATCAATTCCTCCTTCATGATATTCTATTAAATCTGAAATGTTAAACATGGGTGAAATATAAATTTGATCAGGAAACTCTACCTCATATATACATTTCCTGAATCATACTTCTTTAGGATCTTGCATGGTCCAAACTTCTTCATCTTTAACTTGTTGTATGTACCAACTAGAAATCTCTCCTCTCACAAATGAACCATGACTTCATCTCTTACTTTGAACTCCTTATACCCCATTTCTGATTTTCCTTAGCGTTATATTGTGAGTTCATGTTATTGATATGTTTCTTCACCTCTTCATGCAAATTCTTTAGGTGCTCAGCAAAATCTTTAGCCTCAACACTACGCCTCTCTCCTTTTTCCATTTTCCTCAACTTAGAAACATTCCTCAAACTACTCCCATATACAATTTGGAATGGTGATTTACTGGTGCTCCTATTAACAAAATTGTTTTAATCAAATTTTTCTTGTAGTATAATCAACTCCCATCCCTTGGGCTTATCTCCTACTAATCGTATTAGTAGGTTACAAAAAATCCTATTCACCACCTTTTTTTCCCATCATTCTATGGATGGTGTGCAAAACTAAACATCAAATCTTTCTTCAACTTCTTCCACAATGTCCTCCAAAAATAACTAACAAATTTGGTATCTTTGTCTGAAACTATACTCTTTGGTGGACCATGTAGTCTCACCACCTCTTTGAAAAACAACTCCACAAAATGAATAGCATCACTAGTCCTATGAGATAGAATGAAATGTTCCATCTTTGAAAATATATCCGCTACCACAAATATGGAATCATGCCCTCTCTATATCCTTAAATCATGTATTTAATTAAGTCTCTTAATCTAATCTAATTATCCCTATTTAATTAAATAATTAATTTTATTTAATTAAATCTCTAAAGTTTATCTATTAAATTAAGTAAATTAAAACCTTATTTAATTTAATCTACCTTCACCCCCTTGGTTAAATAAATCAAAACCCTTTATTTAATTAAACCTTTAAATCATATTCTTCTCATATTTAATTTAAATCAATCCATAAATTTAAGTCAAATAGGTCACATCATTTAATTCTCCATTAAATTAATTAACTTTGATTAATTTAATCCCTTGTCATGTCCCATCCTCCATCTTTTGTCTTGCACATGAAAATAGAGTTATTTGATTTATTAGATCTCTATTTATCTTCAACATGGCATAAAGGAGGAATATTCTTCAAATTTGAAATTCAAATTTAACTAGATTTTGTCCTTCCAACAAGGCATTGACTCCCTCTTACAAGTCCTTTTGCATTGAGCCAAGTGGCCATTACTCCATTTGATTCTCCCTCCACCTTGTCATTAATGCAATTTCAATATTCAAATATTGGCATGTATTGGCACATTCATCAAAACTTGCACATCCTTGACCCATTCACATTTGGACAAGTGGCACCTTGCCATTGAATGAAGGATAGTCCCACATTGCTCTATTTTGGGAATTCTTTCAACTTGACATTCTATAAATTTGATTATCCACAAATTGAGTAAACTTACTATACTCAAATCTTTAGCAATCTTCATCCATACTCTTGAATTTGTAGCTAGGTTATGCAGGTTTTTATCTTGGAGCATTCATCATTCTTCATCAAAGTGGATCAATTTTCATCACCAAAGCACCATTGCATCATTGGAGTTGGGAAAGGGACAATTTTTACATCAAATTGGCACCAATTCCCTCAAGAGATTAAGAGTTTTCTTTGCTTTAGAATATGATTTGATATGTTTTAAGTTTTGTTGTGTTCTTCATTTATATCCTCTTTCCTTTTGCAATTTAAATTAATTTCTTGAGGAATCATGTTACTAACCCTGCATTTCATATAATATATTGATTGTTTCTTATTTTTGTGTAGGTTTGGAATCATGGTTCACATTTTGGTGCTAAAAGAAGGGCCTAATCTCATTTTCTAATCATGTTTTTGTCACAAGTTCTATTTTTTTTTTTATCTATAGTAAAAATCCTCCACTGGAAGCTCAGTGTCGCTGTTCAACACCATTGGTTCTCCAAAGCTCCTATATAGAACTACTAAAAACTCCAAACTGTGATGCCTCTGACTTCCCACCTAGAATTTTGAATTCTAAACTATGTCACTGAACTTGTATGACCCGTGGGAATCTTTCAAAAATCTAAATTGCACCACTGACCAAAAGGGTGATGCCTTCATGCTCACTAGTCTAGTTATAGAGCAACGCTGACAAGCAAGCAGTGTTATACAACACTGCTGGTGAATTCAAACTGTGATGCCTTCATGGATTGCACTATTGGAGGGGAGTATAAAGTGAAATTTTATTTATAGTAGCACATGCCTTTTTTCAAATTATCATTCTTTTGTCTATTTTCTGCTTTTTTGACCTTTGTTTCTACATAATCTGACTGAATTTCTTGTAGGTTGGATCAATCAAAGATGAAAAATAAGGGAAGCATGATGTCATTTCACAAAAAAAAGTGTTTTTAAACACTCTAGTGTTTGTTTAACACTCGTAGAGGATTCATTATTCCTCTTAAGGAAAAATCTGTTATCGTTTTATGCTTAGGACTTACTAATTTCATTTTGGACTTTAAAAAGAACCTTTTAAATTCTTGTTACAAAAAGGCTTAAAAAGAACATTAGTACTCAAATTTACATGAGTTTGTTTTTGGTTTAATAATTGAACAAGGAAAATTGTCACACTTACTTCAGTGCTTTAAAATGAATTCACTTTTGCTTTGGGGACTTAAAATGAACAAGTTTTTTCATTATTTTGTAATTACTTACACAAAGTAATATCATCAAAATATGTATGCACTTCTGTCATGCCTCATGACAATCTTGAGAATCAAAAGGCTTTTGGTGACATTAAGTTGTGTAAGTAATTTCCCATACACACTGCAATTTGGGTTCAAAATTGAACAAAAAAATTTGAGAGTGAGTAAACCTATTGCATGTGTTCTCCCTTTATTTCTAAATGAAGGTTGATCGAACTATGGATATGTTTACTCAATTTTGTTTATCTTAGAGGGCCTTCCTTGGGGAAAAATTACTCACCCAAGGGAATGACTCAATCGGTAATACTCTGAACCCAAGAGTATTTCCAACCAGGATATAAATGTGGGTATTGGAATAAATTCTAGTATCACGTGGTTGATTCCAATGAGAAGGGAAACAATGGTCTCTCACCATGTTGGGTCAACTCCTATGAATGGAAATCATAAATTAAAACCCTTGTTGTAGAAAGGCCAAAATCCCTATCTATTTGTTGGTGCAAGAACAGTCATTCTAAAGCTGCCCCACACTTTTATGGTCTTTAGTTGAAATTGAAAGCATGCCATGGGAATTTCATGGGTGTTGATGCTTGGATGCCCTATATAAGTGAGTGTCGTGGAGGGGAGCTAGTGGGGTCAAGCATCTAACTATTCACTAAAGATAAGCATAGCTGGACTTGTCCAAGTGGGGACTCAACAAATATAGTCTTTCATATCCATAAGGTTGTGCTTATTCTTGGTTACAAAACGCTTTGCTTGTTCGAAAATATTTTGGAAATAAAAATTTAACATCATCATCAAAATTTCAAACCCTTTAGGAGGCAAATACAATTGACCAAATTCATGTGTTATTGCTTTCCCTTTGGATTTTATCCTTAGAGGTTTCTAAGCACTTGGATTTACATCTCAATTTTCCTACTAAAGTTAAACAATAGGTAACCCTTACCTTAAATTCATCAAAATTCCACATAGCATACTTTGTGGGATTCAAAGAAATTGAGACATTGGACATCTAGTTTGGAAACCTAATCAAGAAGTGTTTGTGGTAAAAGAAAATCACTAAGCAATGATAATCAAATTGGTTCTCACACATGTGTTAATTCCTCATGATTTCCAAGAAAGTCAAAATCCCAAAACAAAAGTCCTTGAGCCAAAGTTCAAAATTTAGGAGTCACACTCGAAAGGTCAATAAGAAATACATTAGGAAGTGCAATAAAAAGCAACACATAAAAATAAGCAAAAAATTCACAAGGTTCTATAGACTCATTCCTTTGAACAATCTAGAAATGTATGCTCATTTTGAACCACTTCTTAGTTATAGAGGTCCTTAGAAGTATTGTATGTTCTTCAATACCAAGGTTTAGTGAACAAGTGTCTTTTTAGGTACATCCTAGGATCGAAATCAAACCTTCATCCATCTTTGAACATCAAAACCAATATCATTGCATCATCAACTCTTCAAAAATATTGGAAAAATTCTTCATGTTATACTTTTAGAAAATCATTTGAAAAGTAATCCAAAATCACCTTGTTTGATTGAATGTGTGTAGATGCATCCTTCTCCACATATTTGATCAAATTATCAAACCTTGTGAACAAATTCATCCCTTGATAACATCTAACATCTTGGCATTTAGGAGTTCCTTATCAATACCATCTTGTTTGGATAGGAGTGTTTAGATGAATCCTTGTTATCACACCTAGAAAAATTAGCATCTTGTGACTGATTTAACTCTAGGAAAACATCCAACCTCTTAGATTTTATGAGTCTACCAAAATCCGAATCCAAAAAAAATCAATCCTAAATCAAGTCCTAAAGTCTAACATACCCTTCAAGATTTTCTCAAGAGTTCCAATCATCCATTAAACATCCAAATTACATCCATATCATTATCACCCTTTGATCCTTAAATCATCTGAAACTTTCTCTTTTGTACCTAAAGATTAGATCAATCCAAAGAATTAGAGAAGTCACCTTCCAAATTCTTGAATATTAATCCTTATTTTATGCTGCAAACTGGATCACAACACAAGAGGAACATGGAAGCCAACAAAGAAACATCCACGGGTATGTGCAAGATTATCATGGAAAGAAAAGGCCCTTAACTGGAATTTTTTTTAGAAAAATCAAAGTTAGGAAACTTGACGTAAAAATGTGAATAAGTTATCTATATTATTTCAAAAATATGCAACAATAGAATCTGTAGAAAATTAAATCTAGTTTCTAAACTACTAGGTTTGTTTAAAAAAATATATCTATTTGGTGAAAATTTGAAATTTCAATAAAGTAGTACTTAAATTTCAGGGAAAAAATAAGAAGTAGGTGTCTATATGACCACCCTAACCACAATAAAATGATAATATTTTTTCATAATATTTTAGATATAAGTAGAGGACTCATGTCCCGATGTGATGCATATTTTTTTGTAATTTGTTTCCAAGTAAATAATTAATTATGATTTTTTTATTAAAACTTTTAAAAAATATAAAAAATCATATGTCTGACCACCTTAACTTGGTTAAAACTTCATAAAATTCATTTTTTAGTTTTTTAATCCTATAGTATGTGAAGCATAGAATGTGATGCATGTTTTGGATTCAAAAAATGTTATACCGTTTGAAAGCTATAGATGTTTTTCAATTATCCTATCAATCAGGACTTTAGTCGTAATTCAAATAGAAAATGAATAATAATTACTTATTAAATTAAAAGTAAAGCATAATTTATATTGCTAGAAAGCTGAAAATCTCCTTTAAAAACCCTTTTCGCTTCATCAATTTTTGGTAAAAAAAATTCGCCAACCACATACCCATCATATTGCCACTTTTTGGCTCATCATGATCTTGCACATACCCCTACTTCAAGTGACTTAAATCACACCACTCCGAAATGAATCATGTTGAATGAAGCAATCCTTTAACTAAATTTCCCTCATCATCACAAAATCCACATGAGGAAAGTCAAGAAGAGGATCTTACCTTTGGGATGTCACGAGGAAATCACCGAAATGGTTCAAAATCTAGAAAATCATAATATTATCAATATCATGATGAGACTCAACCCTTCACTATACATGCTAAAATTTGCAAAGAAAGGGGCTAAACTACCTTCTAATTTTGACATGAGCTCTATAGTCGAACCATGTTTTGGGATCACAACCCAAATCTCATCCACCATCCCCATCTCATCTACATCCCCATCCCAAAGTATCACTCAAAATATCCCACAAATCATGTCATCCATTGCTCCAACTCAACCTAGTGTTAACAAGGGAAGTGCATTTCTCAATGTAATACAAACACACCCCCTTGTCAATAATCAAGACTTGGATGCAAACACCATTTTGGTGAAAAACATACCCCAAAATTGATTGCACACATATGTCCCTCTCACCTTTCATGATCCAAATAACCGATCATCATCATGTCATGCAACACCCCAAACCTCTCTCCCCATAACCTCACAAGAGGAGGATGACATGTTCAGGCTAGGAGGCATTTTTGGCACTATACCATTTACTCAAGAGATCACATCCCTCACATTTTCACCACTTTCACCATTGCCATCATCATCCACATCGCTTCTTGGCTTAGGGATCCCACCTTTACCAAATATCAATCAAAATCAAACCAACATTCAGAACATCAATCAAAGCATCATGCCAAACTCTCAAGACATGTCATCAACATTGTAACAACAGATGACAACTATCCCAATGATGCTAACCACCACCATCACATCATCAATCACCCCCTAACATCTCGAAACATGATTTCTTATGGACCAACCACATCGATCGCACCATATACTACTCAAACCCCAATCACCAACACAACAACACCTCTCACCACCACAAAAAGTATCATTTTGAATCCACCACCACCTCCACCACCACCAAGCTCCAATACATCAAATTAGTACAACATTACATTGCAATCCGCTCAACTTCTTATCAAAAGGAATTCCTAGAAGTACAAAAACAAAAATTCATGCAACTAGCTACTCAAGCCACTCAAGTGGTGCAAGCTACTCAATCTGCCTAAGTCGCACAACAAGCACAACAAGAAGCACAAGCCCAAGCCTTATTGCAGCAACAACAACAAGCCACTCAAGCAACACAAGTTGCTCAAGTAGCCCAAGCCACATTACAAGCACAACAAGTACAATAGGCTACTCAAGCCTAAATATTATTGCAACAACAACAAGAACAAGACCAAGAACAAACTCAAGCACAAGTGGCATAAGCCCAAGCACAAGCTCAACCTCAAGCTCAAGTGCATGCTCAATATCAAGCACAACAAGCACAAGCACACACACAATATATTGCACAAAAACAAGTAGCATAACACAAGCAATAAAACAATACCAAGAGTAGCAAGAAGCAGCCCAATTAGTAGCCCATCAACAAGGATTGTTGATGCAACAACAAGCATAACAACAGGTTTAGCAATAAACAATCCTGACATAGAAAAACCAAGACCAACAATAAGCATTGTTTATACAGCAGCAAGTGCAAGCATACATGGCTCAATAGAATGTGCAAATACCATCAAACAACACACCGAACAACCCACCCATCCAACCAAAAATTGAACCACCTTAGAACACCATCATCCCACCCCCTGATCCACAAAATGATATGACAACACAAATCAGGTTGCTCTCGCAATAATTGCTCAACCTTCAATCAGGGTTAAACCACAAAAACATCTAGTAACTTGTGTCCTTATCCATTTAACAAAAGCCTTGTGATTAAACCATTCCCAAAGGGATTTGAGATCCCCAAGTTCGATAAGTATCATGGGATGAGAAACCCTAAAGATCACATTAGGGAATTCTAGGTTCATTGCATGGAAGTCGGGTATGACTATACCTATCTAATGTGACTATTTCCTAGGAGTTTGGCTAGCCAAGCCATGGAATGGTTCTCTCACTTACCTATAGGCATCAAGACATTCCAAGAAATCATATATGCATTCCTCAAAAACTATGCATGCAATATCCCCATGGATGCCAGTCTTGAGGAACTATCAACTCTGAAACAAGGTAAGAATGAATCATTTGCTTCATTTCTACAACAGTGGAGATACAAGGCCAATCAGAGCAAATGGTTCATGCCTAAGGAACAACAAGTGTGCACTATCATATCCAACCTTGACGGTCTCTTGGCATTCCATCTCAAGGTCCAAGGGATCACTATGTATGACCAGTTGATTTCCAAGGACCTCAACATTGAACAAGCCCTTATGACATAACCTAGAGGATCAACTTCATATCCTGAACAACAGAATAATCACCCATGCACCAATTACAATGACAAAACCTACACATGGGAAAGGAATTTTTTTTTACAAACGATGGTGTTGTCGATGCCAAATTTGTCATCAATGCCCCTCGAAAAAACACACCCACACCACAACAACAAATCCAAAACCATCATCAAAACAACCATCACATGAACACAACACATCAAACAAACAATCAAGTGATCAATAATGTTAATGACCAAAGAGGACTGCCCTAGCGAAATAATAACTTCACCAAGCGAATGTACACCACTCTTGGGGAACCACTTGAATTCATCATGAAGAAACTAATAAATTAAAACCTTATCAAGATTCCCACCTATGAGAACTACCAAGAACCAAATGTTAAACCTCCTTGGTGTAATGAAAATCAGTTCTGTGACTTCCATAAAATCAAAGGGCACACCATGAATAGTTGCATGAGGTTAAAGAACATAGTCCAAGATCTCATTGATCAAAGAATTATAAATGTGGAATAGCCAACAAGAAACCAAAACCTCAAAATATACATGAATCTGATGCCTAACCATAACAATAAAGGGAACAATAACATTGATAAGGTGAAAGACACCTTCAAACATGTGAATCATGTGTATGAAACTATTGTCACTTCCCTAGATGAACACTGTGCAGTCACCACAAGAGGTTGAAAAGTTACTATTGTAGGATCATCTCAACCAAAAAAAACTTTCAAGATCTGTTCCCAATGGTTACAATGTCCTTGATCAACTAAAAATAACACTAGCACAAATCTCCATCATGGAGTTATTAAAAATCTCATTGGCCCACAAGAAAATCCTTGAGCAAGTATTGGCTTCATCCATCATCCCCATAGATCTTGATGTGGAACAATTCCAAGCTATGGTCGGAAACATCATCACTAAAAACCTCCTTACATTCTCTGATCAAGATTTTCCCACTCAACCATCCCATAACCATGCACTCGATTTAGAGGTCCTAGTGTAGAAAAGTAAAGTCAAGCAAGTCTTGGTGGATGGAGGTGCAGGCTTGAATATTTTTTCCCTCAAGCTCATTAAGAAGTTAAAAATATCAGAGGATTCCATTGACAAAGGAAAAGGTATTACAATTAGAGCATATAATGATTAGGAAAGAGTATCCCAAGGCACAATCAAAATGCCTATTCAATAAGGGCCAACTATCATAGAAACCACCTGTTAGGTCTTGGACCTTGAATTGCCTTATAACATTCTCCTAGGATGTCCATGGATCCATGCAATGCAAGTGGTAGTATCAACTTTTCATCAATGTGTCAAATTTACATATGAAGGAAAAGAGGTCACCATCCACGAAGATCCTGAACCATTCTCCTACTGCAAGAACCTTGAGGAAAAATAATAAAAAATACCTCAAGTACCTAAAAATGATGAAGGCCCATCAATACTATACATTGATCCAACCACTCTTGCTTCCACTTCTGTGACAGATACACCCACCACTCCCGCCATCCCCACCATCTCTGATATCAAAGTCATCATTCAAGATAATGGTTGTAGAAACTACATGATTCCCAAAAATGCTTTTGTGGTAGGAGAGTTACCACAATCTCCCAGATCATGAGGAAATCCACAATCAAATGAATCCTCCACATCTCAAACATCTCCTAAAGAATATCCCAAATTCAAAATTTGGGGATCTTTCAGCTGAGAAGTCATAGAGGAGGACCCATCTCATCTCCTATACCAAGATAATAGACTAGCAACCAATCTACCAATGGACGACAAAAGCAAAGGTTTGCAAATGATTCTCACAATGGGCTATGACAGAAACTAGAGACTTGGGAAAAATGACAATGGGCTTATAATACCTATCATTGTAGAGATGCAAATGAGAATTATTGGCCTTGGATGTATCCCTCTAAGTATAACCATACGTGGCCAAATTCCTCTAGTTAGAAAGGTCAATAATCCTCCTCAGCAATCCACAACTGAACTTTACTTACCCATATCTACAGGTGGAGTCACAAGAAACTTCACATTTGATATAACTAACATTTGTAGTAGTAGTGATGACAAAAATCCCATAACCAACCTACCTAGGCTCTAGGCTCTTCAAGGATACCACCCTTCTCATGATTAGCACCTTATCCTTTGAGTCAAACAATCAAAATCATGAAATCCACCTCGTTTACCCCCAACTCATCGATTATGACCAACAAGGACCACCAATTCTTGACACATTCGAAATTGATGAGGCACTCTCAAAATTAATGGGACTGCAGGATAATATTTCATGTGGATATCACAAAGCAGGATTCATAATTGATCTAGATGCACATGCATATTATGGGGAAATGATTGAATCCCTCAATCACAAAAGTGAAAAATTGAGAACAATATCTAAGTCCTTGAGTGAAAACCACACTGTAGCACTCTTTGACCCAAAAAAATTAAAAAGAAAGGACACATCCAATGGTGAAAACCTCTCTAAGCTGCCTGAGGATGGGGGATTCAATCTTCCTTTTAGAGCTCTGCATCAAGAAAAATCAGCGGTCCTAGCAGAAAAGTGCAATCCAATTAATCTAGGAAAAGAGGAGACCTCGCACATCACATTCTATGCAAAGTCATTTATGTCAGAAGAACAAGAACTACTGGCAGCTTTCTTGAGAGAGAGACTGGTAAAATTTGCATGCAACTATGTAGACATGGCAGGGATCAATCTAGAAATTTTAGTTCATCACCTAGAAGTATACTCTAAAGTGAAGGTCATTAGACAAAAGCTCAAGAAAATGTACCATCAGATTGCCCTACTAGTCAAAATGGAACTAAATAAGCTATTGGACGAAGGATTCATTAGACCAATTGACTATCCAAAATGGGTTTCAAACTTGGTTCCTATCTCAAAACTTGATGGGGGCTTCAAAATCTGCATAGATTTTAGGGACTTAAACAAAGCATGTCCAAAATATAATATCTTGTTTCCCAACATTGGCATGATCGTAGACATGACAACAGGACACAAAATGCTTTTCTTGATGGATGGTTTCTCAAGATACAACTAGATAATAATTACTAAAGAATACCAACACAAAACGACATTCACCTATCCATGGGGGACTTACTGCTAGAATATGATGCCATTTATCTTGAAGAATGTAGGACCAGCATACCAAAGATCCATGACATGATCCATAAAACTATCGAAGATTGTGTTGATGAAATATTAGCCAAATCCAAAAAGAGGAAGGACCACATAGCAAACTTAATTACCATTTTTGATAGGCTGGAGGAATACAAGGTTCGATTAAACCCAAACAAGTGCATCTTCAATGTATAATCAAGAAAGCTCCTAAGATACATAGTGTCAATGAGAGGTATTGAGGTAGGGGTATGTGCAGGATCATCATGGAAAAAATAGGCCCTTAAGTGGCAAAAGAATCAAAAAATCAAATTTAGGAAACTTGAATTAAAAATTTGAATAAGTTATCTATATTATTTCAAAAATATGTAAGAATATAATCTATAGAAAATTGAATGTAGTTTCTAAACTACTAGGTTTGTTTAAAAAAAAAAGAAATCTATTTGGTGAAAATTTCAAATTTCAATGCAGAGTGCTTAAATTTTAGGGAAAAAATAAGAAGTAGGTGTCCTGTGACCACCTAACCACAATAAAATGATAATTATTTTTGTAAGATTTTATATAAGTAGAGGACTCATGCCCGATGTTATGCATATTTTTTTGTAATTTTTTTCCAAGTAAATAATTAATTATGAATTTTTTATTACAACTTTTAAAAAATATAAAAACTCATATGTCGACACCTTAACTTGGTCAAAACTTCATGAAATTTTTTTATTTTTTAATCCTATAGTATGCTAAGCATAGAATGTGACACATGTTTTGGATTCAAAATTGTGATATTTGAAATTTATAGATGTTTTTCAATAAGTCTATCGATCAGGACTTTAGTCATAATTTGAATAGAAAATGAATAATAATTACTTATTAAATTCAAAGTAAAGCATAATTTATATTGGTGGAAAGCTGAAAATATCCTTTAAAAACCCTTTTTGTTTCATCAAGTTTGGGTAAAAAGAAATTCATCAGCCACATACCCATCATATTGCCACTTTTTGGCCCATCATGATCCTGCACATACCCGTAGATCCTACTAAGGTAAAAGAAATACTTGAGATGGAGGCACCCAAAACATTGAAACAATTGAGAGGTCTCTAAGGCAGGATTTAGTCCACCTAAAGGTTCATAGCATAGCTGGTAGATAAACATAATCCTTACTCTCACCTACTTCATAAGGGAGTAGAGTACAAATGGGATAACAAGTGTGAAGAACCTTTCAATAAGATCAAATAATATCTACATACACCACCATTCCTAATGCCACCAATCCCAAGAAAGCCATTAATTCTCTATGTGTTAGCAACAACAACAGCCCTTGGATCTCTCCTAGCTCAGGACAATGAAAATGGGATAGAAAGGACCATCTATTACATCAGTTGCACAATGGTTGGGCATGAGTTAAACTACTCATTCATTGAAAAAGCAAGTCTAGTAGCATTGTTTGCATCACAAAAATTCAAACATTACATGTTGGCGCACAAAGTCAAACGCATCACCAAAATCGACCCTCTCAAGTACTTATTGTTAAAAACAATGCTCACTAGAAGAATGGCTAAATGGGTCATGATATTATCAAAGTATGACATTGAATATGTGGAATGAAAAGTAATTAAAGGCCAAGTCATCATAGATCTGCTTGTAGAAGCACCAATCTATTCAAAGAATCCTCTCATCTCTAAGTTTCTAGATGAATTTATCTTCAATCTCAACATAGCCAACCATTGGAACCTTTACTTTGATGTCTCATACAAGCAACATGGTTCAGGAGCCGACATCTTCTTTATCACTCCACAAGGGGACTGCATACTTAGATCTATAAGTTGGCATTCCCTTGCACCAACAACCTTGCAATGTATGAGGCTTTAACTATAGGTCTTAGAATAGCAGTATAGTGGCATATTATAGCTCTCAGAGTATATGAAGACTCCCAATTAATAGTAAATAAAGTGAATGGTGAATACCAGACTAAGGATGATAAGCTCACCCCATACAAGAAACTAGTAGAGACTCTCAAGGAATCCTTTATCTAGATCACATTTGAGAAAATACCCAGAGTAAACAACAAAGTAGCAGATGCCATGGCAATTATTGAATCCCTACTAGACATTCCTCACAATGTCCTAAAAAATGAATTCTTGGTAGAGTAGCTCCTCATACCCGCATTTGAGGTACCAGAATCAAAATTTGTGTGTGAAATCATTGGTCTCGATGATCCCTAGTACCATGAAATTTATACCTACTTGTGAATAGGTGTCCTACCTGCTAACTTACCCTCAACCTTAAAACAAACCTTTGTCAAAAAGGCATCTTGATTCGTCATCCTAGGAGATACCCTATATCGTAGGAGCATAGAAGGAACTTTATTATGTTGTTAAAATGTTGAGGATGCATTGACTACTTTAACTGAGGTGCATAACGACATCTATGGTTTGCACTTGAATGGAATGACCCTAGCTAAGAAATTGCTAAGGATGGGGTATTATTGGCCTACAATGGAGAGAGAGGCACATGACTACGTCAAAAGGTGCCTACAATGTCAGTAGCATGGGGACCTCATCCATGCTCTAGCTCAAGAAATTCATCCCATCATCACACCATGGCCCTTTTCATAGTGGGAACTCAATGTCATTGGAAAAATCACTCCCACTTCATCCAATGGCCACAAGTTCATCATAACTGACAATGAGTACTTTACCAAGTGGGTAGAAGCAATACCCACGACATATATAACTAGGAAGTAGATATGAAATTTCATCCTGAACTATCTCATTTGCCACTATGGTGTCCTACAAGCCATTATCTTAGATAATGGGACACCATTTAAGAATTAGGATGCCCACGACATGTGTGAAAAATTCAAAATCCAACATCACTTCTCCACCCCATACTATCCCCAAGGCAATGGCTAAGCAGAAGCCACTAATAAAACCATTTTAAACATCCTCAAGAAAATAGTCAATGATGCAGGTCATGACTGGCATCTATAGCTCAATCCTACCCTTTGGGCCTATTGAACCAACATCTGTACACCCACCAGTGCCACCCCTTTCTCCCTATTCTATGGATTAGAAGCAGTACTCCCCATTCAGATTGAGCTCATGCCACTAAGAATATCATTGCAAAACCTCATCATGGATGAAGAGTACTAAGTATGAAGACTAAATGAGTGGCGTATAGATGCTTTAAATCATTTGCAAGTCTATCAGAACATACTCAAGAGGATCTATAACAAGAAAATCAGAAGCAAAACATTCCAAGTCAGAGAACTAGTACTAAAGGAGAATCATAACAATGTCCCAAATCCAAATAGCAAAGGAAAAATTGAACCCAATTGGTTGAGACCATTTGTTATCATAACAAGCTATAGGTCAGGGGCATATCAGTTATCAACACCCAAAGCGGAACCTCTGTAAGAGCCCATGAACAACTCTCATCTCAAAAAGTGTTATGCCTAATCTTTCAAGGTATAGAACCAAAAAAATCAAAAAATGTCCTAAAAAATGGTTACCTTGATGAAAACCTAGCAAACAGGCATCTTGGTAACAACAAAAAAAAAGTAAAAAAGAAAAAAATCCAAAAAAATCCAAAAAAAAGGGATTAAAAATAGTAAAGAGAAAAATCATCCTCTAGTGAAAACCACTATGGTGGCACTTTGGACAAGTACCTCGGTGAAAACCTGCCAAACATGTGCCTTGTGTAAATAAGCACTTTCCATCCACCAAGATCTTTATGACTTGTTCTGCATCATCCATCCATTGTGTCTCCATCATCCATCACATTCGGATCTCCATCCATCATCCACCCACATCCACATCATAGCTTGGTCCTGTGTTCATATCACGATCCCTCCTAATACTACTCAGCCCATTCCTAAGGCTAGCTTGTCCTGCCTTTATTAGAGTAGTCTATTGCATTATGCTTGGGGCATGTTCTCATTGGATTAGATTAGTGTATATTCTTGAAGGTCCTAAAATCTCAAAAAATCCAAAATCCAAAAACATTCAAAACATATCAAAATCCCAAAACAAGTCAAAAAGACAATCAAAAATTAAAAAAAAAAGTTTTCTTGTCAAACTATGGGTCTTTGAGCATTGAACATAGGCAAGGTTGATATTTGATCATCCCTCAAGACACTTAGGTCAGTCCTTTAGGAGTCCATCATAATAAACAAACATTTCATTATGTATATCTTCATTTGTAAATTGGTCAAGTCATCAGTCGAACTACATGGTCTCTGCATATATAACATAGGCAAGGCTAATCTATTGATCAACCCTCGAGGCCCCTGGGAGAGGTCCTTAGGTTATTCTCTTGGTCAAAATCTCAAAAAACCTAAAAACATTGGAAAATTGAATATCAAAACATTTGAAATATCTCAAAAATACCAAAGATAGCCTCAAAACATTTCAAAACTCCAAAAACATCAAAATATTTGAAAAAAATCCATCTATCTCATGTTGCTTTCACCCACAATAAGCGCCACTCATAATAAATGATCGTCATCCTCAACCTTCGGTGAAATAGTCAAAAACAAGTCTAGCGGGTGAAAATTGAAAAACTCAAAACATCAAGTCTTAGGTTTAAGTCAATACGTAAACAAGTTGGTCAAGTCTTTGTGTCAATAGCCTATCATCCAATCAATCACATTTCAATCGTCTAATAACATCACATCCTAGGATGAATCCTTCCTACAATGGGCATTATTTATCAAAAAAATAAAAATTGTATAAAGGAAATAATGTATCGCCATCCACTAACATGTCCTAGGATGTATCCTTCCTACAATGGGCATTATCTTTTTGCAATAGTTTCAAGTCTTATCCTTAAAATCACATTTCCATTTGGTTAGTAGTATTGAAGAACATTAGCTTTTTATTTACTTTATCTTTGTCTTTAGACTTATCTCTTTGCACTCATTCCAATAACCTCTCGATGATGTCCAAACAAATGGATTTAGAGAGATAGGAATGGGGTAACAATTATTATCTTTTATCTGTTGTGCTTGTTGGATGTTCTTGTAATATAACTTGGTGAATACTTTATTTGTTATATATGTATGAAGGGTTTTTTGGGTAGCTTTTTGACTATTACATTGATAGGTTATTCCTTTCTGTGTTTTGGTCTAAGATGTTTGAAGTACCTAAAGTGCACCCTAGTAAGGTTTTTGTATGTCAAGTGTGAACAAGAATAATCCTATCTATTTGTTGAGTCAAATTCCACCACACTAAGTACAATGCTATCCTGGTTCTCTATACCTTGATGCATCGTACTGCATGTGTTATCAAACATAAGGAAATTGAACCTTTGAAAATCCTAACTCTTCAACAAGTAGTCATCATCATTTGCATATTCATCATATTATGTCTTGTTGGAATGTCTTCTTTTCTTTCATCTATTCTTTCTCTTCATGCTAACAAGGTACTATGATAGTTAATCATCATCATTATTGATCCTGCATCCACAAATCGTTAGCATATTGCATAACATATATCATATAGGAACCATATGTATTACATCTCCATCAACATTTAAATGTGTTATTATAAGCACATTCATAAATAAGCACACTTATAAATCATCACATTACATCCATTTTTCACCACATTGCATTCATCAAATAAACCATCGCATAACATTCATTTGCATAAACATTTCATAAATCATGTCATATTACCATCTACTACATAATCAAACATAATAGGTACGTGAGCATTATAGATAATTTGTCACATTATAAGCATACATATTCATATAGGGCATCCCATAAAAACATGTATTATGTCATCACATGAACATCATAAAGTCATCTCTCACATTACATTCATTTTGCATAGCATAAAACATCATCATACTACTTTGCATTAAGATATCATTTCATATATCACATCACATCACATACATCTCACAATCATCTAACATGTTTAGGATAATATATATTTGTTATTCTTAGCATTTAAAAACATCTCATTTACATCATCAAGGCATATAATATAGAGCATGACCATTGCATTCATATTGCAACACACATAATCATAAAAACATACATATCATCCATGAGTCATCCATATCATATAGAACATCTCATAAATAACCACATCACAATCATTTTTGCATTTCATTTTACAAATCATTCCATATCATTATAAGCATTCAATGCACAATTAAACAAAGAATGATAGGAACATAAATATTATAAAATCCATTACATTAAAAGTATACATCCATCCATAATCATATAAAACATCCCATAAAAGCATTTATAATCATGACTCACATATCATTTTGTGTATACACCATAAATCATCTCCATACCATTTTACATATCACATCATAAGCATCATCACAAGTGCATATCATACATGACAAATCATGTGCATCCATACATTCATAACCACATAGCATGATCACTGCATCATCATCACCATCATAACGAAAAAAGAAATTGAGAAAGAAATCATTGCACAAATCATCACATTTGCATCAACATACATAAATAGTCATATAGATTACATCATCATATAAATGTACATATCATCCATTCATATCACATATCATGTAAATCCATTTGCATATCATATGTCATTTATTAGAAGCATAATATAGATCTATTAGCCGCATACACCATCAGAAAGAAATGCATCCATACATAGTATATCCATCACATAATACCATAAAATTATTGCATAGCATGTAGAAATGGAACCATCCATAAATGCATAAAAATAAACATGCTACATGCCATATCACATCAAAATCATCATCTCATATATATCATCAAAAAAATATCATAGTAAAAAAAATCATATATCAAGATCACTGTACATGTGTGTATGTGTACAAAAGGCCCAACGGGCTATCAAAAATGAGCCCATAAGGCACAAAAAAGTAATTAATCATCTCGATGAAAGAGGAGAAATCTAACCCTAGTGCTCGCTGCCCTTGCCTCTATCACCATGACCCTTTGGTGGTCTGAAGCTAGTCCACTATGAATAATTAGGGACCCGAGCTCCTCTCCATATGGCTTGGTGGTAATGTAATCGGTAGTAATCTACCTCCTGGATGACCTCTCTGTAAGGTCTAAGTGACATTGTGCTACAAGAAGATGAGGTGGCCATGCTCTCCAACTGCTGTCTATAGCCTATCTCTATGGCTTCCTGTAGCTCTGTGGCCTACCTCTACAAAATTTCCTGCTCTCTCTTGACCCTTGTCTGATCCCTCTCCTCTGTTAAAATTTTAATTTGAGCCTACAGTTATGCAATCTATGCATCTCGAGGATTTGGCTGTCCTGCTGGTTGTGCTTATGGGGGCTGCACATGAGGTTGATCCTCACCCTCAGCTCGTAGTGGTGCATCTTCCTAATCCTGTTGCTTGGTTGGCCCATGGTCCTAATATTTCATGTGAACATCTACCTGGACCAACAAAATTGGACCCCTACTTAGCTGATCCTATCGATCACCTTCTCTCTATCCTCGTCCTCCCCTTCTACCCCTCGATCTACATCAAGTGGAGGGTGCACCTAGAACTATCAATCATAGGGGTGGTCGAAACCAACCTCTATAGGCCTATGTCATGCCTGGATCTATGGGTCCCTGATCATATACCCACAGCCAGACCAAAAACTATTTAAAACTATCTATTGCCTCAGAGGTAGGAACATATCACCTCGAGGCACCCTATGATACTGTGCCAGAAAATATAGCCACATAATCATCATCTAGCCAGTCCTGTGGCTCAGCAATCTGACGTTGAACTCACCCTGGTAGGTATCTCTCAACCATCATATGCTCCCGCCACTGCATAAAGTAGTCCTGGTGGGCAAAGAATAACTACTAAACATTGTCAACCCATCTAGGGTGACCAAGGTATAGGCACAAGGTGAAGACCTGCATATCGTCCAGGGCCCTCCTCCAATGAGGAATCCCATGTTCGCCCACGTGTGTAAATGACATACCACCTCTATAGCACCACACTAGGGGATCATCAGGCCCCATTGGCACTTGAATGACTTACGGCCGAAGAATGAAGATGTGCTCCCATGCCCACACATGAAGAAGCATGACACCTGCTCCAAGTGCTCTGTCATCAAGATAGACGTACTAATGTAAATCCATGTAAAGGGAGGCAAGAAGAACTAGAACCCATGCAAAAACAGACTGGCATGTTGCACATCACCATCTTCTCCTAGCAAAGCCCCCAACCACAACTAAAATACTAGCCTCATCGATCTAGGGCAATGAGACCTGAAATGATCGTTGCAACCACCAAACGAAAGGGTGAATTCAAGGCCCTGTGACGCTCTAGCTCTATCTAACCCTCACAGTATATAACGCCCTCTGTAGCAAGAACTGTGTGACAAGAATCCTATTCGACATGAAATGAAAAGGTTTTTTAAAGGAGATTCTTAGCTTTCCACCAATATAGATTATGCTTTACTTTAAATTTAATAAATAATTATTATTCATTTTCTATTTGAGTTATGACTAAAGCCATGATTGATAGGCTAATTGAAAAACATCTATAGCTTTCAAACAGTAACACATTTTTTGAATCTGAAACATGTGTCACATTCTATGCTTTGCATATATAGGATTAAAAAAAAAATTGAATTTCATGAATTTTTGACCAAGTTAAGATGGTCAGACATACAAGTTTTTATATTTTTAAAATTTGTAATAAAAAATTCATAATTAATTATTTACTTGGAAAAAAATTACAAAAAAATATGCATCAGATCCGTACATGAGTCCTCTACTTATATCTAAAATCTTATAAAAAAATACTAGCATTTTATTGTGGTTAGGGTAGTCAGAGAGACACCTACTTCTTATTTTTTCTTTGAAATTGAAGTACTACTGCATTGAAATTTCAAATTTTCACCAAATAGAATTGTTTATTTTTAAAATAAACCTAGTAGTTTAGAAACTACATTCAATTTTCTATAGATTCTATTCTTACATATTTTTGAAATAATATAGATAACTTATTCAAATTTTTACGTCAAGTTTCCTAACTATGATTTTTCTAAATTTTTTGCCACTTAAGGGCCTATTTTTTCCATGATGATCCTACACATACCCAAGTGGAAGGACGAGGTATCACTATGACATCTCTCAACAAGCGCTAACATCATCCCAAAGTGGGTCCACACAGGTACTATGTAAGAAACATACCATAGTCCTATATCTCATAGCCAATCTTGCTCCCTATCACTCAAATCTCACAGGTAACCAAAAATCTCCCATGATCTATGCTCTCAAGAATAGAGCTCCCTCATCACATCCTACATTAGGAAGGGTCACCATGTTAAATTCATCAAGAAATTTTATTCCAAGTGTTTAAAAAGCTATCCCAACATCGCTATCTATGAAGGCATCACATTTTGAATTTTAAACTGCGATGCTGGGATTACCAAAGTCTTTAAATGCACCACCATGGTGTACTTATCTAAATGACACAGTTTGGAAAAATCCTAGTCTAAAAGTACACCACTACATCAGAGTTTGAAATGCCCCTACAAGAGGTACCATATGCATCAGAGTTTTAAGTTTTTTTCCAAGCTCCAAACTCCATTGTGGTGGTGCATTTTTATGGTGGTAGGTCAATTTGACCCACTAAGCAGTACAATTTGAATTTTGAGTGGTGCTATATAGCACCATTGTAGGGAAGCTAAGTTTAAAAGCATTAAATGAGTGTGAAAAACAAAAAATGAAGCTCAAGTAAGGATCACTTACTGGTGCCCAAATGCTGGGAGGTTGCTGGTATGTCCAGACTCAATCAAAAATATGCATTGGGAGTTGTTGTTGCCCCATCTCGTCAGAGTATCAAAACTCAAATCGTAAGATCGCTAAAAGTCTGTGTGAAAATGAATCAAAAGCAACCCCTCAAAGCCTTTTTAAGCCTAAAAATTAGGGTTTTTTGACCCTATTTGGCTATCATGCTAGGGTTTTGAACTCTTGAACCTACTTTTGTCTGGTTGAGGCTAGTTTTATATTGTTTTATTGCATTTAGACATGTTTTTGGCCTTGTGAAGCCTTTCTAGACCTATCGGGTACCTTGTCCTCTTTTTTCATGAGAACACCCAAAAATCACAATTTTCATCCAATCTCTCGAGGGGGTGGTATATTAGTATGTTTTCTCTCACTAGGGCAGTAGTGGGGAAAAAATTTGAAAATGGAATTTTTTTGGCTTTGATTGAGACTGTTTATTCTTTGAATACACACAACGAGTACATTGCTTCAAAGAGGGGAAAAATGTAAATGTGTAAAATGTACTAATTGATGCTAGACATTTGATCCTGATCACTAACACCATTTTATCCTAAATCATCCCTCGGTCTAACTGTTTAATCGAATATCCTTATTTGATTAAATTCATTAATTTTGCTCTCTTAATTAAATAAATCATGTATTTAATTAAGTCTCAATCTAATCTAATTATCCCTATTTAATTAAAAAATTAATTTATTTAATTAAAATGCTAATTTTTATCTATTAAATTAAGTAAATTAAAACCTTATTTAATTTAATCTACCTTCACCCCCTTGGTTAAATAAATCAAAACCCTTTATTTAATTAAATCTTTAAATCATATTCTTCTCATATTTGATTTAAATCAATCCATAAATTTAAGTCAAATAGGTCACATCATTTAATCCTCCATTAAATTAATTAACTTTGATTAATTTAATCCATTCTCATGTCCCATCCTCCATCTTTTACCACTTGCACATGAAAATAGAGTTATTTGATTTATTAAATCTCTATTTATTTATCTACATGGCATAAAGGAGGAATATTATTCAAATTTGAAATTCAAATCTAAGTGGATTTTGTCCTTGCAACAAGGCATTGAGTCCCTCTTACAAGTCCTTTTGCATTGAGCCAAGTGTCCATTACTCCATTTGACTCTCCCTCCATCTTGTCATTAATGCAATTTCAAAATTCAAATATTGGCATTTATTGGCGCATTCATCAAAACTTACACATCCTTGGCCCATTCACATTTGGACAAGTGGAACCTTTCCATTGAATATAAGATAGTCCCACATTGCTCTATTTTGTGCATTCTTTCAACTTGACATTCTATAAATTTGGTTATCCACAAGTTGAGTAAATTTACTATACTCAAATCTTTAGCAATCTTCATCCATACTTTTGAATTTGTAGCTAGATTATGCAAGTTTTTATCTTTGAGCATTCATCACTCTTCATCAAAGTGAATCAATTTTCATCACCAAAGCACCATTGCATCATTGGAGTTGGGAAAGGGCCAATTTTCACATCAAATTGGCACCAATTCCCTCAAGAGATTAAGAGTTTTCTTTGCTTTACAATAGGATTTGATATGTTTTAAGCTTTTTGTGTTCTTCATTTCATATCGTCTTTCTTTTTGCAATTTAAATGAATTTCTTGAGGAATCATGTTACTAACCTTGCATTTGATTTAATATATTGATTGTTTCTGTGTTTGTGCAGGTTTGGAATCATGGTTCACACATATTCATGAGTTCATTGAACCCAACCATCTCTATATTCATCTCTATCAATAAATTTTTCCTTCCACTCAAGGCGTCTGCAACTCTATTTGACCTTACACTCCTATGCTTAAAAAAAGAAGTATAACTATACAAAAACTCAACCCATTATAAGTGCCTTTGATTTAACTTTCCTTGAATATTGAGATACTACAAAGCTTGGTGATCAGTATATAAAACAAATTATTTTGGAAACAAATAGTGTCTTCATTTCTTCAAATTCTGAACTATAGCATAAAACTCCTAATCATTAATAGAATATTTCTTCTTAGAATCATTTAACTTATCACTAAAATCGGAAAAAGGCTTGCCTTCTTGACTCAAAACAACTCCTATGACAGTACCACTAGCATCACAATCTACCTAAAACACCTTATTGAAATCTGGAAATGACAACACACATTGCTCTATAACTTTCTTCTTCAACATATCAAAAATTTTGGCTGCTTATGTAGTCCGCTTAAACTTTTTTCTATGCCCTCTCAATGCTTCAATTAGAGGTACACAAATAGTACTAAAATTCTTAATAAAATTTCTATAAAACTTGCTAAAACATGAAATGATCTTACTTCTATAAGACTCCTTGGGGTGGGCCTTTCAATGATAACTCTCACCTTCTCTATATCCATTTTAAAACCCTAAGATGAGAAAACAAATCCTAGATACACTAACTCCCTCTTCACAAAACTATATTTCTTCAAATTAATCAACAACTTCTCCTCCCTTAGCTTCTCAAAAACTCTTTGAATATGTATCAAGTGATCCTCCAATGTCTTACTGAAAATAAAAATATCATCCAAATAAAAAATAACAATTTTTTCTAAAAATTCCTTCAATACCTCATTCATAAGCTACATAAATGTGCTCGATGGATTGGTTAGCCCAAAAGGAATGACTAACCACTCATATAAGCCCTCCTTAGTTTTAATGGTTTTCTTCCATTCATCTCCTTCTATAATCTAGATCTAGCAGTCCATCCACTCTTTAGATCTATCTCCATGAAGTACTCAACTCCACTCAAGAAATCCATAATGTCATCCATCCTTGGCAAGGGAAATCTATACTTGATGGTGATCTTGTTGATGGATATAGAGTTCGTACACATCCTCCATTCTCCATCCTTCTTTGGTGCTAGTATTCTAGGTACCGCACATGGGCTAAAACTCTCTTGAATCAATCCCTTCTACAATAACCCTTGTATTTTTCTATTCAGGGTATGTGCAGGATCATGATGGGACAAAAAGTGACAATATTATGGGTATTTGTAGGGTATGTGGCTAACTACTTTTTTTTAATCCAAAATTGATGAAACGAAAAGGGTTTTGAGAGGAGATTCTCAGCTTTCCACCAATATAAATTATGCTTTAATTTGAATTTAATAAATAATTATTATTTATTTTCTATTAGAATTATGACTAAAGTCTTGATCAATAGGCTGATTGAAAAACATCTATAACTTTCAAATGGTATCACATTTTTTGAATCTGAAACATGTGTCACATTCTATGCTTCACATACTATAGGATTAAAAAAAGAAAAATTAAATTTCATGAATTTTTGACCCAAGTTAAGGTGGTCAGACATACGAGTTTTTATATTTTTTAAAAGTTGTAATAAAAAATTCATAATTTATTATTTACTTGGGAAAAAATTACAAAAAAATATGCATCACATCCGGACATGAGTCCTCTACTTATATATAAAATCTTATAAAAAATTATTATTATTTTATTATTCTTAGGGTGGTCAGACAAACACCTACTTCTTAGCTTTTCCCTGAAATTTAAGTCCTACTTCATTGAAATTTCAAATTTTCACCAAATAGATTTTATTTATTTTTAAATAAACCTAGTAGTTTAGAAACTACATTCAATTTTCTACAGATTCTATTCTTACATATTTTTGAAATAATATAGATAACTTATTCAAATTTTTATGTCAAGTTGCCTAACACTGATTTTTCTAAATTTTTTGCCACTTAAGGACCTATTTTTTCCATGATGATCCTGCACATACCCTTCAAATCTTCATTCTCGGCTAGAGTCATTTGATGGGTTGCCTTATTTGGAAAACTGGCTCTAGGAATCAGATCCATTTGATGGCTAATCTCCCTTGCTAGAGGCAAACCTTTAGGTATGTTATCAAAAATAATTTCCTAAAACTCATTTAACAAATCTAAAACCTCTATTGGTACCTCATTAGTATCTTCTTTATCAATTCTAGGGATCAATGCAAAACACATATGCTCATGCCTCATACCTTTTTATATTAGGAGGGCATAGTATAATGTTTATATTTTTTCTCTTTTATTGATTATGATGGGATTTTCCTATTTTGGGTGTAGTTCTCATGACATCCCTAGTGATATTAATGGTGTTCCTCATGATATTGAGAGGCTACTTCTAATATATACATTAGAATTTTGTAAGATCATGTAAACATTTTGGGTATAATTCACAATGATATTGCATGTAATTTGTTTGTTTCTTCACTATTTAATGAATCATTGTATTGGTAATAAATATTTTCTCCTAGCTTAATTCATTCATGGAAAGAGATAAGAGATTCTTTTATATAAATTTGTTAGATTCATCCATTTGTAAGTGGATTTTAGATTTTAAAAAATGTTAAACAAAATTGTTTTCTCATTTTTGATTCTTAATTCCATTGATTTGTGTATTTTTCTAAATTCTCTTGCATGTTTGGCTATAGTATTGATTACAATGGCTCCCAAGGTGAAACCATTAGAAGATGCCTTCAAAGAGGACATTTTTCTTGTTTAAAATCTTATTCCCCAATGATGTAATTGTACATGTTTCCCCATGAATTTCAATTTAAACATAGGTCTTGTTCCAATTTTTTGACTCCTCTAATTTATCAAAATTTTAATTTGAATTATATATATTTTGGTTAGCTCGTATATTCACTATGTACATCTATAGTTCATAAATTCAGTAGTGCTTCTCATCATTTTTTTATGGGTATCTAATGTATATAATCTGGTCATGAGACTCCTAAGTTATATGAGTTTCTAGTGAACCATCATGTGTAATAGATTTTAAATTAGATGATGATAAAAATGAGGTGGTCTTAATCTCCATAAAATCTATTAAGATTAGTTAAATGAGTGGACTAGGTGTAGACACGCAAAATGTACTAGTTGACATTGCACATCTAACTCTGATCTACTAACATCATTTCTTCCTAAATCATCCCTCGGTCTAACTATTTAATCAAATTCCCTTATCTGATTAAATTCATCAATATTCATCTCTTAATTAAATAAATTATTTTTGTCTAATTAAGTCACTTTCCCTTGTTATTTAAATCAATTCATCTGATCTAATTATCCCTATTTTAATTAAATAATTAATTTTATTTGATTAAATCTCTAAAGTCTATCTATTAAATTAAATAAATTAAAATCATATTTAATTTAATCTTACTTCAATGTCTTTAATTAAATAATCAAAACATGTTTATTTAATTAAACTCATTAAATCATTTCCTGTCTTGTTTGGTTTAAATTAATCCAAAAATCTAAGTCAAAATAAGTCAACTCACCTAATCATCATTAAACTAACATAATCATCATTTATTTAATCTAACCATGATTAAATACTAATCTCACCCACTTGCATTCTCTAGATATCTCCACTTGCACAAATAAATCAATTTATTGATTTATTAAATCTTCATTTTCCCTCAACAAAGCATCTTTTGGAGGAATATTCTTCTATTTCAAATTCAAAATTTGAATGACATGTCCTTCCAACATGTCATTTACTCTCTCTTACAAGTCCTTCCAACAAGGCATTTACTTCTTCTTACATGTCCTTGCCTTGAGCCAAGTGGCTTTCAATGCAATTTTTTTTCCCACTCTTACATGTCTTTTCTCAAAATTCAAATTCAAAAATGCATTTATTGGCACATTTGTCAAAACTTGCTCATTCCTCATCCAATCCCATTTGGACAAGTGGCATTTTTCCATTGGCCAAATCTTTGTCCCACATTGCTCTATTTTGGCTTTGTTTCCATTTCAACATTCTATAAATAGAATGCTTCACCATGCATTTGATCATCCACATCTCAAGCAAAGTTACCATGCTAAAATAATTAGCAATTCTCATCCATCTCATTGAATCATAGCTAGGTTCTTTTGCAGATTTTAAGCTTGGAGCATACATTCAAAGTCTTCATCAAGTGGATCACTCTCTTCTCATTCCTCTTCATTTGTTCATCATCAATCTTGCAAAAGGAGTTGGGAAAGGGCCAATTTCCACATCAAATTGGTACCAAATCCCTCAAGAGATCAAGAGTTTTCTTGCATTAGATAGGATTTAATTGTTTCATTTGTGTTCTTCATTTTCATTTCTTATCTTTTGCAAATTTCAAATGGATTTCTTGAGGAATTGTTTTTTTCTAACCTTGTGTTTGATCTAATTGTTTGCATGTTTATTGTGTTTGTGCAAGGTCTAGATTCAAATGGTTCACACTAGGTATTCTAGGTGAAGATTGTGTTAGTTAAATGTATCGCTATGTTTGTCAAATGCGTCACAACTACAAATGTGTCGTTCAGGCCCACATATGCGTTGCAATAGAGTAGATTCATCATTTGGCCTAGCAGATGTATCTCTGTACTATGGATGTGCCATTCGAAAAAGAAAAAGTTTTGCGACGCATCAAATGTATCTCAAAAAGTCTCACTTGTGACATTTCATACATTTTATTGCTTTGAAACACTTCAAATTTGGGCTTAAAAATTGAACATCTTGTGGGAGTGTGGGTAGGGGCATTTTTGAATACATTCTCTTTCTTTGTGCCATCAAAGATCGATCGAGTTACGGATTGTATTTTTGCTTGCTTTTGTTTATCTTAGAGGGCCTGCCTTGGGGAAAAAGTACTCACCCAAGGGACGACTCAACTGGTAACACTCTAAAGCCAAGAGTATTTCCAGCCGGGATATAAATGTGGGTTTTGGTTAAACGCCATTATCATGCGGTTGGCTCCTACAAGATAGATCCGAAAGGGGACTCTTGCTGTATGGGTCAATCTCCACAAACGGAAATTTTGAACTAGAACCCTTGTTTTGTAGTGGCCTATTTATCCATTGAGCGAGTTTATCAAGGTGGTGCATTGGAACTTATATTCCAAGAAGTTACTTGCCATGTCCGATCTTAGTTGAAATATCGAGGTTAGGATTTCATCATACCTCTATATTTTTCCTTGGTTGCATGTAAAATCATCTCTTCTATGAAGGGCATGAGGCAAGCCCACTAAGAAAAATGTACCCATTAGGCTAGGATGTTACATTGCTTGTTTGAAAACACAGTGTTGTATTTGAAAACATTTTGCAAACAAACATTCAACATGATTCTCAAAATTTCAAACCCTCTTGAAGACAAATATCATTGAATCAATCCATATGCTATTGCTTTCCCTTGGGATTCACGTCCTTAGAGGTTCCTAAGCATTGGATTAATACCTCAATTTGTCTTCTTGAGTAAACAATAGGAAAACCCTTGCCTTAAGTTCATTAAATTTCCACATAAAATATCTTGTGAGGTTTAAGGAAATTAAGACATTGGACATCTTAGTTTGAAACTTTAATTAAAGAGAGTGTTTTTGGTAAAATAAATCCATTAAACAAAGCTAAGCAAAATGAACTTTCATGTGTGTTGAAGACTCCAAATCCCAAAAAGTACAAATAATTGATTGGAAATCCGAAATGTTCAAATCATTCCTTGGTTACAAAGGTCTTTAGGAAGCATATGCATGTTCTTCAATACCTAGGTCTAGGAAAACACAAAGTGTCTTTTTTAGGTTCACCTAAAAGGATCAAAACAAATCAAACCTCTTTCATCCATCTTTCAAAATATCAAACATCATCTCACAAATCATCTTTTGAAAAAACCTTGAAATCATCCTTGAAGTGCTAGGCTTTGTGACAAAATCAAGCAAACACCAAAATCATTGAGACCAAGTCCTTGAAAACATTTTATCAAAACACCTATGGCTAGGAATGTGTAAAATGCATCCTTTTGCATATCCTTAGTCAAAGTCATCCAAATCACCTTGTCTATCTTAGTGTGTGTAGATGAATCCTTCTCCATATACTTAGTGGAACAATCATCTTGTTTGGGTAGGTGTGGGTAGATGCATCCTTCTTCTCACACATATCCAAATCATCATCCTTTGAACACAGCTGTCATTTAGATCATTATCAAACATCTTAGGGTCTTTTTGTTCAAAATCAAAATCAAAATCCAAATCAAGATCAAGGACAAAATCTCAAAATCCAAAAATCAAACCACTCAAAAATCTAAAGCCTAGTATTTCATTCAAGATTTATCAAAAGCCAAAACATTTATAACATCCATCTTTAAACATCACCATCATATCATCATCACATTTGATCCTAAAAAGCATCCTAAAACTTTCACTTTGGGACATAAAATAGAGATTAATCCAAGGAATCAAGAGATTCATCTCCCATATTCTCGAAGATTGATACTTGTTTTATGGTTCAAATGAGATCTCAATACAAGAAGAGTATGGAAGCCCACAAAGAAACTCCTGCTTCAAGTGACCTTAGCCAAACAAACACAGAAATGAATCTCGCAGAATCAAGCAATCCATTGATCCCCTCATCATCACAAAACCCACAAGAAGAAAATCAAGGGGAGGACCTAACCTTTGGAATATCTCGCGAAGAAATAGCTGAAATGCTCCTAAATCCAGACAACCATAAAATCATCAACATCATGATGAGACTCAACCCTTCGTTGTACATGCTTGAACTAGCAAAACAAGGGGCCAAGTTGCCTTCGGATTTTGATGTGACCACTATAGTAGAGACATCTTTTCCACCAATCTCATCCACCATCCCCATTTCATCTACAACCCCATCTCAAAACGTCACGAAAAATATCCCGCAAATCACAACATCATTTGCTCCAACTCAACCCAATGTTAACAAGGGAAACACTTTCCTCAATGAACTTCAATCACATCCCCTTGTGAATAACCAAAACTTGGATGCAAACACCACAGTGGAACAAAACATCCTCCAAAATCCATCACACCAAAATTTTCCTCTCACTTTACATTATGACCCATCATCAACATCTTTTCACGGAGTGCCACAAACACCTCTTCTCACGAATTCACAAGAGGAGGGAGACATATTCGGAGCAGGGGGCATTTTCAACACCACAACACTCTCACAGGGATTCACCCCCCTTACATTTCCACCTCTTCCACCACTACCATTATCATCCACATCACTTCTTGGCTTGGGGTTGCCTCCCCTACCAAGTATCAATCAAACTGCTATCCCAATCATCAATCAAAACATTTTTCCAAATGCTCAAAGATTATTGTTGACATTACAACAACAAATGAAAAACACACAAGCAATGGAAAAATCATCAAACACCCCCACAACATTGCAAAGCATGGTCTCTCAAGGGCCAATCACATCAACAATGCCACTTATCACATCAACAACACCATCGACCAATCACGTAATTAACATGACAACACCATCCACCAACCGAATAATCAACACGACAACACCATCCACCAACCAAATAATCAACACAACATCATCATCTACCACCATTCCAAATCCACCACCACCTCCACCACCACCAATGTTCACCACATCAAACCAATTTGATGCAACATTGCAAGCTGCTTTCCAAAGAGGCTATCAACAAGTGCAAAAACAAAAAGCTGTGCAACAAGCCGCTCAAGCTTCCAAAGCTACCAAAGCTGCACAAGCTACAATACAAGCACAAAAGCTCAAGCGTTATTACAACAACAACAAGCTGCTTAAGTTGCCCAAGTCGTGCAAGCATTGCAAGCACAAAGGGTCACTCAAGCACAACTATTATTGTAGCAACAAGCCACACAAGTGCAATCCCAAGCACAAGCTCAAGCACAAAAACAACAAGCACAAGCACAAGCACAACTTCTTGCACAAGCAACACAAATACAAGCATATCAGCAAGCACTAAAGCAATACCAAGAGTAGCAAGAAGCAACAAAATTGGCAGCCCAACAACAAGCATTGTGGGAACAAGAACATGCAGAACAACAAGCGTTGTTAGAACAACAACAAGCGCAGCAGCAAGCAGAACAACAAGCTTTGTTAGAACAACAACAAGTGCAACAACAAGCAAAAATCCTAGCACAACAACAACAAGAACAACAACAAGCATTGTTCATCCAAAAGCAAGTAGAAGCCTACTTCACCTGCCACAACATACCGATACCATTGAACAATTCACTAACCAACCCATCCATCCAAACCACGATTGCAACACCCCAAAACACATTCATCCCACCCTTGATCCTCAAAATGATATGATGACATAATTCAAGTTGCTCTCACAACAAGTACTCGATCTTCAATCAGGGCGAACAACAAAAATGCAAAGCAACTTGTGTCCCTATCCATTTGATAGGAGCCTAGACATGAAACCATTCCCAAAGAGATTTGAGATCCCTAAATTTGACAAATATCGAGGGATGGGAAACCCTAAAGATCACATCAGGGAATTCCAGGTTCATTGTATGGAGGTTGCATATGACAATACTTATCTGATGCGGCTATTCCCTAGGAGCTTAGCAAGAGATGCTATAGAATGGTTCTCTCGCTTACCTTCAGGCATTAGGACATTTGAAGAAATTAGAGATGCATTCATTAGAAACTACGCATGTAACATTACAATGGATGTTAGTCTCGAAGAACTCTACGCTCTAAAACAAGGAAAGAATGAATATTTCACTTCATTTCTTCAATGATGGTGATCCAAGGCCAATCAGAGCAAAGGGACCATTCCAGAAGAGCAAAAAGTCTGCACAATCATTACCAACCTTGAAAGTTGCTTGTCATTCCACCTCAAGGTTCAGGGAATCACCACCTATGATCAACTAATCTCCAAGGCGCTTAGCATTGAAAGAGCCCTTGCAACCCAACCCATCAAATCAACATGATATCATGAATCACAAAACAATCACCCACCATCAAATTACAATGATAAACCTCGTACATGGGCGATAAACAAGAACATCACTAATGATGGCATCATCGATGCCAAAGTGGTCATTAGTGGTCCATGCAAAAATACACCCGCACCGCAAATTCAACCACAACGCCAAAACACTCATCACACAACATATCAACCCAACAATAATCCCACCATCAATAACGTCAATGACCAAAGAGGACCACCTCAACGCAAAACATACCCCAAATGAAAATACACTACTTTGGGGGATCCACTTGAGGACATCATGAAAAGGCTAATCAATGAAAAACTCATTCAAGCTCCTACATTTGAGAATTATCAAGAACCTGATGTCAAACCTCCTTGGTAAAATGAGAATCAACTGTGTGAATTCCACAAAATCAAAGGCCACACCACAAACAATTGTATGAGACTCAAGAACATCATTCAATATCTCATCGACAAAAGAATCATAAATGTGGAAGCACCTACTGGGAATCAAGATCTTAAAATCTACACGAATCCAATGCCAAATCATGGCAACAAAGGGAATAACAAGGATAAAGGCAAAGGTAGTGTAAATCATGTATATGAAATAGTTGTTGCCAACCTCAATGAAAATTGCATGGTCATCCCATCAAAGGCGCCTATGCCAAAGACTGTGGAGTCACCACAAGAGGCGGAAAGGTCACCATCGCAGGATCATCCCAACCCAATAGAGTCCCTACATCAAGAGTCGTTCTGTATAGCTACAATGTTGTAGACCAACTCAAAAGAACTCCAGCACACATCTCCATCATGGAGTTGTTAAAAATATCATCAGTGCATAAAAATATCCTTGAGGAAGCATTAGCCTCATCTACCATCCCCGCAGACCTCGATGCGGAACAATTCCAAGCTATGGTCAGAAACAACATAACACCTAATCTCCTTACGTTTTCTGACCAATATTTTCCCACCCAACCATCTCACAATCATGCACTTCACTTGGAGGTCACTGTCAACAAAAGAAAAATCAAAAGGGTCTTGGTAGATGGAGGTGCAGGTTTGAACATTTGTTCTTTTAATCTCATCAAGCAATTAAAGATATCAGAAGATTCCATTGATAAAGGGAAGGGCATTACAATCAGAGCATATGATGATTAGGAAAGAGTGTCTCAGGGAACAATTAAGCTCCCTATCCAAGTAGGGCCAACGCTTATGGAAACCACTTGTCAAGTCCTGGACCTCAACTTACCATACAACATTCTCTTGGGACACCCATGGATCCATGCAATGAAAGCCATAGCATCAACCTTCCACCAATGTGTAAAATTCACACATAACAGACAAGAGGTTACCATCCATGGAGATCCTGAGCCATTTTCATACTGCAAGAACCTTGAAGCCAAATATTACAAAATCCCCCAAGTGCCAAAAAATGATGAGGGCCCATCCACATCATACATCGATCCCACCATCCTCACTTCTGCGACAGAGACACCCACCATTCCCACCATATCTGATATCAAGCTCATCATCCAGGAGGATGGTTGTGGAAGTTATAGGCTCCCTAACAATTCTTTTGTGATAGAAGAGTTACCACAATCTCCAAGATCACGAGGACGTCAGCAAGAAAATCAAGCTCCCACATCTCAAACCTATCCTCAAAATTATCCTAAATTCATAAGGTGGGGAGACCTTGGCCATGAGCTAATTGAAGTAGATCCATCAAACATGTTGTATCAAGATGAAAGACCGACACCTGAATTTCCAATGGATGAAAGAAGCAGAGGCCTACACATGATGCTTGCGATGGGCTATGACCGCAATCAAAGACTGGGACAAAATGACAATGGGCTCTTAATACCAATCATGCCTGAGACGTGACCTATAAAAAATCTTGGTCTTGGATGTACCCCTCCGAGAATAAGCATATGTGGTCGAAGTCCTCTGGTTAGAGCCGCTAATGTTTCTCCTCAGCCAGTCCTAGTACAAGTGCACTC
The DNA here is from genome assembly GCA_007258455.2 of Sequoia sempervirens. NCBI lineage: Eukaryota > Viridiplantae > Streptophyta > Pinopsida > Cupressales > Cupressaceae > Sequoia > Sequoia sempervirens. The sequence continues at coordinate 522,808,316 of VDFB02193867.1, read as the reverse complement.
CCCAATACCCATAGGGACAGACATGCATAACTTTATCACTGAGCCCTATATTAGTAGCGATGACGAAGATACCTTATCCAACCTACCTAGGTTATACAAAGATACCACCCTGTGTATGATTAGTACCATATCCTTTGAACCAGATAGTCAAAATCATGAGATCCGCTTAGCATACCCCCAACTAATCGACTATGACCAACGAGGACCACCAGTTCTTGATACATTCAAAAATGATGAAGTGCTCTCAAAATTCATGGGGTTGAGGGTTAACATTCCAGATGGAGATCACAAGGTAGGATTCATAATGGAGTTGGACACACATGCCTATTACGGGGAAACAATTGAATCCTTCAGTCGCAAAAGTGAAAAATTAAGAATCATATCCAAGTCCTTGAGTGAAAACCACACCGTGGCACTCTCTAACAAGAAAATAGTAAAAATAAAGGATGTATCCAATGGTGAAAACCTCTCTAAGGCGCCTAAGGATGAAGGATTCAATCTTCCCCTAAGAGCTATTCATCAAGAGAAATCAGCAGTCTTGGCCGAAAAAATGCAACCTAGTCAACCTAGGAATAGAGGAGACCCCGCACATAACATTCTATGCAGAATGACTATTATCAGAAGAACAAGAACTCCTAGCAACATTCCTAAAGGAAAGAAAAATAAGCTTCGCATGGAGTTATGCGGATATGCTAGGACTTGATCCAAATACTGTGGTCCACCACCTAGCAGTGTATCTAGATGCAAAACTTGTCAGACAGAAGCTTCGTAAAATGCATCCTCAAATTGGTTTGTTAGTCAAAATGGAGCTCAAAAAGCTATTAGATGCTGGATTCATCCGACCAATTGATTATCCAAAATGGGTATCGAAATTGGTACATGTTTCAAAACCTGACAGAGCTATTAGAATCTACATAGATTTTAGAGATTTGAACAAAGCATGTCCCAAGGATGACTTTCCACTTCCCAATATCAATATGATAGTTGACATGACAGTAGGGCATGAGATGCTATCACTAATGGACAAATTTTTAGGATACAACCAAATCATGATAGTGAAAGAAGACCAACACAAGATGGCTTTCACTTGTCCATGGGGGACCTACTGCTGGAACATGATGCCATTCGGCCTAAAGAATGCAGGAGCAACCTATCAAAGGGCCATGAAACTGATATTTCATGATATGATTCACAAAACAGTCGAAGACTATGTCGAAGACATCCTAGCAAAGTCAAGAAAAAGACAATATCATATAGCTACCCTAATTGCTATCTTTGACAGATTAGAGGAATACAAGGTTAGACTAAATCCCAAGAAGTGCGTCTTCGGCATACAATCAGGTAAACTGCTAGGATACATAGTCTCCATGAGGGGTATCGAGGTGGATCCAGCAAAATTCAAAGCAATCCTTGAGATGGAAGCACCAAGGAACTTAAAGCAACTAAGAGGCCTCCAAGGCAGGCTCCAATCCATTAGAAGGTTCGTAGCACAATTGGCAGACAAGCAGAACCCATATTCGCACCTTCTCCACAAGGGGGTATCATACAAATGCGATACAAAATGCGAAGAGGCATTCAAAAAAATAAAGGAATATCTATTGACACCTCCAGTGTTAATGCCACCTATCCCAAGAAAGCCATTGATCTTATATGTGTCAGCAACAGCAGCAGCCCTAGGAGCTCTTCTTGCTCAGCATGATGAAAACGAAACAGAAAGGGCCATCTACTATATCAGTAGGACAATGGTTGGTCATGAGCTAAATTAATCCTTCATTGAAAAAGCTTGCCTCGCAGTAGTGTTTGCATCCCAAAAATTTAGACACTACATGTTGGCACACAAGATAAAGCTTATTACCAAAATTGATCCCCTTAAATACCTTTTATCCAAGGCAATGCTCACTGGCAGAATAGAAAAATGGGTCATGATATTATCAGAATATCAGAATATGACATTGAGTATGTTGAGAGAAAAGCCATCAAGGGTCAAGTTATTGCAGACCAATTAGCAGAAGCACTTATGTATTATGAGAATCCCCTTGTCTCAGAGTTTCCGGATGAGTCTATTTTTAACCTCAACATTGCTGATCACTGGAAACTATACTTTGATGGGTCATATACACAACATGGATTAGGAGCTGGTGTCTTCTTCATCACTCCACAGGGGGACTACATACCAAGATCATACAAACTGGCATTTCCTTGCACTAACAACATAGCAGAATACGAGGCTTTGACTATAGGTCTCAAGATAGCAGTGCAGTGGAATATCATAGCTCTCAAGGTATATGGAGACTCTCAGTTGATCATAAATCAGGTCAATAATGAATATCAGACAAAGGATGACAAGCCAACCCCATACAAGAAATTGGTGGAAACCCTAAAGGAATCCTTCATCGACATAACATTTGAGCAGATTCCAAGAACCAACAATAGAGCCACTGATGCCATGGCTAGAATTTGGTCTCTAGTAGACATCCCTCACAACATGCCGAAATATGAATTTCTGATTGAACAGATTCTCATTCCCACATTCGAGGTACCAAAATCAGAATATGTGTGTGAAATCATTGGTCCTAGTGATCCTTGGTATCATGACATCTACACTTATCTTCGAATAGGAGTCATACCCGCTGACCTACCATCGAGCCTAAAATGAACCTTCATCAAAAAAGCATCGAGATTTGTCATCCTAGGTGATACCTTATACCATAGAAGCATAGAGGGTACCTTACTACACTGTCTAAATGTTGAGGAGACATTAACCACTCTAACCGAGGTTCATAACGGTATCTGTGGCTCACACTCGAGTGGAATGACCATTGCCAAGAAACTATTGAGGCTGGGGTATTACTGGCCCACAATGGAAAGAGAAGCACATGATCATGCTAAAAGGTGTTTACAATGTCAGCAGCATGGGGATCTCATCCATGCTCCAGTTCAAGAGCTCCATCCAATCGTCACACCATGGACTTTCTCACAATGGGGACTCGACCTCATTGGAAAAATAACACCCACCTCATCCAATGGCCATAAATTTATCATAACTACAATTGAGTACTTCACAAAGTGGGTGGAAGCCATACCCATGACCTATATCACTGGAAAGCAGATCTCAAAATTCATCCTAAACTATCTCATCTATCGTTATGGTGTGCCACAAGCCATTATCTCAGATAATGGGACACCCTTCAAGAACTAGGAGGTTCACAACTTGTGCAACAAATTCAAAATCCAGCATCACTTCTCCACCATATACTATCCCAAAGGCAATGGCTAAGTAGAAGCCACAAATAAAACCATCCTCAAAATCCTCAAGAAAACAATCAATGATGCAGGTTGTGACTGGCACTTGCAGCTTAATCCTACCCTCTGGGCTTATCGAACCACCACCCACACACCCACTGGTGCCACCCCCTTCTCCTTGGTCTATGGATCAGAAGTCGTACTCCCCATTGAGATTGAGCTCCTATCCCTCAGAATATCACTGCAAAATATCATTACTGATGAAGAATATCGAGTCTCAAGACTAAACAAGCTGGAGTTACTGGATGAAAGAAGGATCGAAGCTTTGAATCATTTGCAAGTCTATCAAAATAGACTCAAACGAAGCTACAACAAGAGGATCAGAAGCAAGACTTTCCAAGTCAGAGAATTGGTCTTAAAAGAAAATCAGAAGAATGTCCCGAATCCTAACAGCAAAGGCAAGTTTGAACCCAATTGGTTAGGGCCTTTCATCATCACAGCAAGCTACAAATCAGGGGCATATCAGCTATCAACACCCAAAGGGGAACCTCTGCAGGAGCCCATGAATAACTCCCATCTCAAAAAAATTTATGCCTAATTCTTTCAAGGTATAGAACCAAAAAATCAAAAAAAAAATAATTAGAAAAAGTCCTGAAAAAATGGTTACTTCGGTGAAAACCTGGCAAACAGGTGTCTTGGTAACAACAAAAAAATCAAAAAAGCAAAATATCCAAAAAAATTAGAAAAATGATCAAAAATAATAAAGAGAAAAATCGTCCTCTAGTGAAAACCACTTCGGTGGCACTTTGGGTAAGTACCTTGGTGAGAACCTGGCAAACAGGCGCCTTGTGTAAATAAGCACTTTCCATCCACTAGGATCTTTATGGCTTGATCTGCATCATCCATCCATCACTCATCCGCTCACATCCGCACCATAGCTTGGTCCTGTGTTTGTATCATGATCCCTCCTAGTACTACTCAGCTCATTCTCAAGGTCAATTTGTCCTGCCTTTATCGGAGTAGTCTATTGCATCATGCTGGGGGCACGTTCTCATCGGATCAGATTTGTGTATGGTCTTAAAGTCCTCAAAATTAGAAAATCCAAAAACATTCAAAACATATCAAAATCCAAAAATAGGTCAAAAAGTCACTCAAAAATCCAAAAACAAGGTCGTCTTGTCGAACTATGTCATCTCTGAGCTTGAACGTAGGCAAGGTTGATCTTTGATCATCCCCCAAGACATTTAGGTCAGTCCTATAGGAGTCAAGTCGTTAGTTGAACTACGTGGTCTCTGCGTGTATAATGTAGGCAAGGCTCATCTATTGATAAGCCCCTAGGGCCCCTAGGATAGGTCTTTAGGTTAGTCTCTAGGTCAAAATCTCAAAAAATCCCAAAAACATTGGAAAACATAAAATCAAAAGATTTGCAAAATCTTGACAATACCAAAAAAATAGCCTCAAAACATTTCAAAATGTCAAAAACATCCAAATATTTGAAAAAATCCATCTGCCTCATCTCGCTTACACTCGCAATAATCAATCATCCATAATAAATCATCATCACCCTCAACCTTCGGTAAAACGGTCGGAAACAAGTCTAGCAGTCAAATGTGAAAACCTAAACTGTCAAAATCTCAAGTATAGGTCAGTCAGCAAGCAAGTTGGTCAACTCTTTTCTTATCAATGGCATATAAATCATAAATCAATTTCATCATCGTTTGATAAAAGCATGTCCTAGGATCCGTTCCAACAATGGGCACTTTTATCACACCAACCACTTTGGGTAAACAAAACGACGTGTCATTAACATGTCCTAGGATCCGTTCCGACAATGGACATTATCTTTTGGCAATAAGTTTCGGCTCCCATCTTTTGAAACATCGTTTCTCTTGGCTAACGGTACAAAGAACATTAGTTTGTTTGCTCACTTACTTTATCTTGTTTGATTTATCTCATTGGGCTCATTCCAAGGACCTCTCGATGATGTCCGAATGAAGGATTTAGAGAGATAGGAATGGGGCAACAATCATTATCTTTTGTCTGCTGTGCTTGTTGGATATCTTTGTAATATAACCTTGGTCATGCATGCTTTTGTTTAGTCTGTAGAGAGGGTGTTTTAAGTTTCTTGTTGACCACATAGAAAGGCTCGCCTTCCTATGTTTTGGTCTGAGATATTTGAAATATTTGAACTATTTTTTGGACAGGGTTTCTATGTCAGGTGTGAACAAGAATACTCCTATCCGATTTGTTGAGTCAAAGTCCATCACACTAGGTACAACGCCATCTTGGTTCTTGATACCTTGATGCATCGTACTGCGTGTACTATCAAACATAAGGAAATCTGCCCTTTGAAAATCCCAACTCCACAGCAAGTAGTCATCACCATTTGCATGATCATCTCATTCTTTCATTCTTCTATCACATTCTTCTACCTTTACTAACATTTCTATCCCAATTGGTACATGAAGCTACCCACAACTAATGAATGTCCATTCATCTACATCAACCACTCCTCTCACATTTTATCACGATTTGATTGGAAATTAGCATTCCCATTCAACATCTTGAGGGGGAAATATACCAATGCAATTCTTCTCACTGGGGCAATAGTGGGGCATTCAAAAAATCAGAATTTTTTTGATTTTGATCATGACAAGATCATTCTTTGAATCAATGCAACAAGTACATTACTTCAAAGAGGGGCAAAATGTAGGCACGCAAAATGTACAAGTTGACATTGCGCATCTAACTCTGATCTACTAACATTGTTTCTTCCTAAATCATCCCTCGGTCTAACTGTTTAATCAAATTCCCTTATCTGATTAAATTCATCAATATTCATCTCTTAATTAAATAAATTATTTTTGTCTAATTAAGTCACTTTCCCTTGTTAATTAAATCAATTCATTTGATCTAATTATCCCTATTTTAATTAAATAATTAATTTTATTTAATTAAATCTCTAAAGTCTATCTATTAAATTGAATAAATTAAAATCTTATTTAATTTAATCTTACTTCAATCTCTTTAATTAAATAATCAAAACATGTTTATTTAATTAAACTCATTAAATCATTTCCTCTCTTGTTTGATTTAAATTAATCCAAAAATCTAAGTCAAAATAAGTCAACTCACCTAATCATCATTAAACTAACATAATCATCATTTATTTAATCTAACCATGATTAAATACTAATCTCACCCACTTGCATTCTCTAGATATCTCCACTTGCACAAATAAATCAATTTATTGATTTATTAAATCTTCATTTTCCCTCAACAAAGCATCTTTTGGAGGAATATTCTTCTATTTCAAATTCAAAATTTGAATGACATGTCCTTCCAACATGTCATTTACTCTCTCTTACAAGTCCTTCCAACAAGGCATTTACTTCTTCTTACATGTCCTTGCCTTGAGCCAAGTGGCATTCAATGCAATTTTCTTTCCCCCTCTTACATGTCTTTTCTCAAAATTCAAATTCAAAAATGCATTTATTGGCACATTTGTCAAAACTTGCTCATTCCTCATCCAATCCCATTTGGACAAGTGGCATTTTTCCATTGGCCAAATCTTTGTCCCACATTGCTCTATTTTGGCTTTGTTTCCATTTCAACATTCTATAAATAGAATGCTTCACCATGCATTTGATCATCCACATCTCAAGCAAAGTTACCATGCTAAAATACTTAGCAATTCTCATCCATCTCATTGAATCATAGCTAGGTTCTTTTGCAGATTTTAAGCTTGGAGCATACATTCAAAGTCTTCATCAAGTGGATCACTCTCTTCTCATTCCTCTTCATTTGTTCATCATCAAGCTTGCAAAAGGAGTTGGGAAAGGGCCAATTTCCACATCAAATTGGCACCAACTCCCTCAAGATATCAAGAGTTTGCTTGCATTAGATAGGATTTAATTGTTTCATTTGTGTTCTTCATTTTCATTTCTTATCTTTTGCAAATTTCAAATGGATTTCTTGAGGAATCATTTGTTTCTAACCTTGTGTTTGATCTAATTGTTTGCATGTTTATTGTATTTGTGCAAGGTCTAGATTCAAATGGTTCACACTAGGTATTCTAGGTGAAGATTGTGTTAGTTAAATGTATCGCTATGTTTGTCAAATGCGTCACAACTACAAATGTGTCATTCGGGCGCACAGATGTGTTGCAATAGAGTAGATTCATCATTTGGCCTAGCAGATGTATCTTTGTACTATGGATGTGCCATTCGAAAAAGAAAATGTGTTGCGACGCATCAAATGTGGCTCAAAAAGTCTCACTTGTGGCATTTCATACTTGTACCTACAAAAAAGACAAAAAGTCATACAAAAATCTACAAAAAAGAGTGTTTTGGCATCAAGTTCACCAATGTAACTTAGGGAAAAATTCAAGTTAGCATTATAAAGCATAAACAAACTAAACCCTAGTTAAAAATGAAATACAAAGGATGAAAAATGCATAAAAGAAAGGAAATGTTTCACCAAATGTCCTCAAGCCCTCCATGATTGACCTTCATTGCCCTTGTCCATTTGTTGCAATATTATGTTTTCCCTTAGTTTTTTATGAGAAAATATGACCTCTGACTATGTCCTAAGAAAATATTGAAGGAATCTATTGTGGCCGCAAGTGTACTCATAAATACTCAAGCATGAAGTGTCCCAAATGAGGTAAAAATTGCCTTTTTATAGAAAATCCAATTTTAGATGAGTGGCCAAGATTGGAAGATGAGAGATGCCCTATGATCAAAGGTTAAAATTAAATTTTCCAACCAACAATTAGGGTTAGGGAAACATTAGCATAAGATTTGAAATGAAGGGTTGAGATTTTATTTTAGAAAAATCAAATCAATGGACAAGAATGAATGTGACAAGGAGATATTGGGCATGAAAAAAGAGATTGTTGGAAAATCAAATAATAATTTAAAATTATTTGATTTAAGAGACTGAGTTGACCTTTTGAATTAAATATTAATTTAATAGTGGTGGGGTCGTGTGACGGTAAATAATATTTTAAAATTATTAACTTGGAGAGAGAATACAAAGTGGCCAATTTATTTAAATAAATGTCTTTATTTAAAATTAGAAAAAGCCAAGGTGGATAATCATTAAATAAATTATAGAAATTTATTTAGTTATAAGAAGACATTAGAAATTAATTTCCTTGGTGGTGGGAGCTTATTGTTATCTCCTAGCATGGGGGCTTGACCTTAGGGCTGCACATGGTTGGGTAGAATGTGTTATGCACTCCATTGGGTTTCTAGTTGATGTTCATGAGTATTGATGTTGTACCTTATGTAAAGGTTCTAGATCTTGTACAAAACTTGAGATAGTATTGATGTAATTATTTAATTATTAAATGATGCAACTTTATGTAATAAATCTAATGTATGTGTTCCTTGGGTTTAACATTTGATCATTAATGGTTATTTATTTAATATGATGTATGGATGCATGATATTCATTTACTTAATGTGATGGATTTATAATTAAGTTTTGTGTGTTGGTTAATCTTAGATGTTGGATTAGAATATCTTAGGAAAGTATGCATGTAATGTAGTCATGATAACCTAAAGGAAACAATTAGAGCATATTTACATGTAGTTTACATTCTATGTTAGTTGATAGTATGATCTATATTTTGATTCACTTAAAAAAAAAGAGTCATAATTGTTACTTAGATGTGTTGTCCTTCAGGGTATCATGGTGGAGTGTTACAACACCAAGACAACTATGTTGATATTTTTAGTGGGGGAATATTGTCCCCCATTCATTGTTTGCATGCCCCCTTCTTAGTTTCGGTAACATACATCTCCTAGGAAGTGCAAACTTTTTAATCAGTGTGTGGTCTTCTCAATTCATCTGATGTGTATTATTGGTGTTGGCATAGGGTTTGATGTCCTTCAAGAGTGTGACCTTTCTTCGCATATGACATTCCTCTTAGTGGTGATTCTATGGCTTTCATTCCTCTAAGTTGTGAATCTTTTATCCCTTGACTAGTCTTCTCTTGGTGACATTAAGCATGATGTTCCCTAGGGTGAGACCTTTCATGAAATAAGAAAATCCCCTATGACTATCCTATCCTCTTGTACTCAAATTGACACCAAGCATGACACAACTTACTTTCTAGTGGAGCCCTTATTTCTTTCATGAGTGCCTAGCATAACGCATGTTGGCCTCATGACCATTTATATGGTGCCTTATCAAACTTATCAAGAGGTATAGATTTAGTATCATTGATACATGGGAGCCTATAGAATTGGCATGACTATCCGACCATCCGCCACTTTTTGGGTACATACCAACCTAGTTTGTGTTTCTCACTTTCTTGTGGGCTCACCTAGTGTATATCGGACTGCCCTAGCCCTTATGAGCATATTTTTCATGGCCATTGAGAATAACACAACTTGAATTCCTATGAAGCCATGTGTTTCATAAGTGATTTTACATCCTTATGAGTGTATTTGATGGGAATGGCATAATAAAACTTGATAGTTCATCTTTCTTTCCTCTTTGTATAATTCTTTACATTGGGGTATGTGCGGGATCATCATGGAAAAAATAGGCCCTTAAGTGGCAAAAAATTCAGAAAAATCAAAGTTAGGAAAATTGATGTAAAAATTTGAATAAATTATCTATATTATTTCAAAAATATGCAAGAATAAAATCTATAGAAAATTGAATATAGTTTCTAAACTACTAGGTTTGTTTAAAAAAGAAAAAATTCTATTTGGTGAAAATTTGAAATTTTAATGTAGTAGTACTTAAATTTTAGGGAAAAAATAAGAAGTAGGTGTTTGTCTGACCACCCTAACTACAATAAAATAATAATATTCTTTTATAAGATTTTAGATATAAGTAGATGACTCATGTCCCAATGTGATGCATATTTTTTGTAATTTTTTCCAAGTAAATAATTAATTATGATTTTTTATTACAAATTTAAAAAAAAACTCTTATGTGTGACCACGCTAACTTGGTCAAAACTTCATGAAATTCAACTTTTATTTTTTAATCCTATAGTATGAGAAGCATAGAATGTGACACATGTTTTGGATTCAAAAATGTGATACCGCTTTGAAAGCTATAGATGTTTTTCAATCAACCTATCAATCAAGACTTTAGTCATAATTCAAATAGAAAATGAATAATAATTATTTATTAAATTCAAAGTAAAGCATAATTTATATTGGTGGAAAGCTGAGAATCTCCTATAAAAACCCTTTTTGTTTCATCAATTTTGGGTAAAAAAAAGTCGTCAACCACATACCCATCATATTGCCACTTTTTGGCTCATCATGATCCTACACATACCCATTGTATGTTTGTGTGTCTTGTCTTTCTATTTCATATCATACATTCATGTGTGTCCATTTTTTCTTATGTTGGTTTACCATGGGATGTTGGATCCTAGGGGCTTGTCCACCTCCTTGATCTTTGTCATCCTCTTCCATTAATATGCATGCATGTGGATCCCTATTGATACTTGTTTGTCTACTTTAGTGTGATTTTGAGTGTAGGACTCATCCTCTCACTAAAGTGGGGGCTAAATGTAGTGTAGAAAAATGTACTTTACATTTTCACACTATGTTTGGGTCCTTTAATTAATTGGACTTAATTAAGTCTCTAATTAGCTCAATTATGCATTAAAATCCTAATTAATCTTGTTTTTCAAAATGGAAACTTGCATTAAACAATTGAAAAAATTAATTAAATTTCATTGAAGATTGTGTGTTATAGGTTTTGGGCCTAGGGCCCATATTCCCAAGGGTGAATGGGTCCTCCCTATACTTAGGAACCCAATTTAAAATATGTTTTTGGTGGTACTTTTATGATCCCAATTCAAGTTGCAGTTATCGGCTTTAAAATTTTAATTGTAGGGAAATTAGAAAAATACCTATGAATGCATAGTTATTTTATCAATTCAAAACATCTAGAAAGAGGGAAACTTTCATATGAGAAATTATTATTTTCAAGAGCATTAAAGAGAATATATATCGATTATCTACAATAGTAATCAAGAGCAAGATCATCATGTCAAAGTTATTTGCATTCATGCATTTTTTTGGAGCTAACATTGTGATGTAGGTTTCAAACATTGAAGTCAATATTCAAGCATCAAGATCCATCATTAATTAAGCCATTTGATGCAAGATCAAGACCATGGAGGGATGTGTTATATTTTAGTCTTCTAAGTATCTCTATTCAAGGGTTTGTTGAGTTCCAACATAGCATTGTTCATTCATAATTCCTTACATTCATATTTTATTTCATTTCAATGCTAATTACAAAAATGGGGTTTGATCAAGACAAATCCATATTCATCATAAACAAACAATTTTCCCTCTCTTTGTGTTTGGAGATTTGTAGGTGAAGAATGATTGAAGATTGATCAAAAGTGCAATTTTGCGAAGTTATCAAAATTGTCATCAAGCCATGAAAACACAGATCTCTAATTTATTTTTAAATTTCCAATAGTGGAACCTAGGGAAAACAAAAGCTTAGGTCCATCTCCGAAGGACCCTTAAAATCGAGCATAAAATACAAAGACTCATTTCCCTAGGGTGAATCTACCTTAAGAGGACACTTAACATAAGCTTTTGGTGACAGGTGCATAAAATCATAACTTTCTCAAATCTATTATAAGTTTGTGGATTCTACTAGTTTAAGGTTTTAAATTGATGCTTCAAGAGTTGCATTATATAATTGGGTTTATTTATTATTTATAGTTTTTCTTCCAAAAGTGCAATTCAAACTAATTTACCTCATCCTTTGTCATAAGGAAAACAAGAAGATCTCCATTAAGATTGACTCATTGAAGGTTTGAAACTCAATATTTCCCTAGGGGATCTCTTTTTCCTAATAAACTAAGGAGTATATGTACAACATACCCCCATTTTACCATTTTATTTTCATGAACATGTTTCCCTATGTTTGAATTCCATAAAATAATATTTAATAGATAAATTAGGATTTTCAAGCCTTATAATAGTGTCATCAACAATATCCCATAGATATCGATCTATAAATATATCATCCATCTTCAAATTCTACATATCAACATTGTTTCTAGAAGAATTTTTTACCTCTATTCTTCTTGGTGTGCTTGTCATCTAAAAATCCTATAATAAGATCACAAAGTATCCTCTACACAAGCTCACACTAAAATTTTGATTATCTTAAAAAAACCCAACAACCCACAACTCAAATCAAAGGTGATCAAACTCTGATACACCTTGTAAGGAAGATAGGGTAGCAAAACAACTTCCTACACTAGTCTTGAGAGAAGGTTCATGGAAAATATTAGAACTAAATAAGTAAAAAAATAAACTTGAATAATATTCATAACACAACACAATGATTTATGAGGGGAAAATTATTTCAACAGAGAAACCTCACACTTCAAAAGCTACCCAATATATTATTAAAAAATCAACAAGATTACAATATACCTGTAAAGAAATCCTTCTCATACAAGTATCACTTATCAGAGATTTAGAAGCAATTCAATAGCTATAATAATCTTACACAAAACCTTCATCTCATGCACATAATATATAGGAGATATAATACATGACGTGTCTAAAAAAACACCACCACATGTACCTACCCCTTTACAACTCATTTATTCATTTGACACATTTTGAAATCTCCCATTTTAGGAGAACCAAGTTCCAAAAGCTATAAATTTTGATCTATGTGTCTAATTGATGAATCGTTTGAATTATCAAAACTCTTGTGAAGTGCTATATCAAACTATAGCTATCTACAATGGTCAAGACAACTTCAAGGCCCAAAAGAAGCCTCTAAGGCCTTCAAAATTGGACTTTGAAACTTTGGAAAATAAAAACTTTAATATCTTCAAATCAAGACATGATTTTGTGCCAAAAATTTATGTCCAAGCATGCTTATTTAGCTAATCCAAGTCTTTAGAGAAAATTTCTTATCAATCCAAATGCAAACTTACTTTAAATAGTAACCTCATAGAATTGTAAGGTTGGCACACTATTTTTCTAACATATATTATTTAGCAACCTAAAGAGATCAAATTAATAAAAGTAATCATAAAATATAGATTCTTGTGTTCTATATGTCACACTACTCATTATCATATGTAACAATGAAACAAAACTAGAAAACAAGTAGGTTAACATGAGGAATAATATATATTATAAAAAATTCACTTGTGTTTTATAGATCCAATAATACCTATACAGTTTTCTACTAATGGGAAAAAATTCCATACTTAAATATCTTTAACTATAACTCAAAATAATGTTTGAAGTGTTTATTAATAATCTCTTCATAGAGTAAGCTCCTATCTTGTCCACATATAAATGACATGGAAAATGGTGCAATCAAAGGAAAAGTATCCACTTGGATACCTTCCTATGGATTGAAAGAAGAGTTAATATTTTATATCCTTTAAGTATGAGACAATATACACACACACATATACACACATATACACACACATATACATACACACATAATTTAAAATGTTCATAACACAAAAGTCCAATTTTCAAGGTTAGGCTTAGTATAGATATAGTGATAATTTTATATAGAAATTCCCTATAATACAAACTTAAAACAGTTATGAGGTCAAGAACTGTATTTATTATATAGTTGTTTACTATAATTAAAAGAAAATAAAATTGCAACCAATATAATAAAAAATAAATTAGACCTTTATAATATCACCCCACAATCCTTTAGGTAAATAAGTATATTTTCATTTCAACAAATATATTTATTTTAACGTACAAATTTTAAAAACGTAGAATGTAAAATTTTACAACTGATTTTCTCATAAAATGGATTTTGATTTCTTATCATTTAAATAGACATCCAAGATTGTGTTGTTGAGTGCAAATAATACAATAAATGGTTGTAGAAGGACAAATTGATTGACCTTAAATATGCATTCAGATAATGACTATGGAAAAACTTGCTTGATATGGTGGGATGTCTCACTGCACAACTCTAAGGAAACCATTATTTCTAATCAATTGTGGGGTTTCCACTGTCATGTTGGATGTGATATACTTTTCAATAATAGATTGGATGTTGAATGTGGGAGTTAAGTATAATTTTCAATATTAGTTATTTTATGGTTTTCATATAAAAGACATGGCAGTTTGGATGCCAAAATTAAATAATTTTCAATGTTAGTTATTCTTGGGTTTCTACACAAAAGACATGGTAGGTTGAATGTGAGAGTTCAATATTAATTATTTTGGGGTTTCTACACCAAAGATATGGATTGTGGAAAAACTTGCTTGATATGGTGGGATGTCTCACTCCACAACTCTAAGGAAACAACTATTTCCAATCAATTTTCGGGTTTCCATAGTCATGTTTGATGTGAGGGTTGATAATTTTCAATAACAGGTTGGATGTTGAATGTGAGAGTTAAGTATCCTTTTCAATATTAGTTATTTTATGGTTTTCATATAAAAGATGTGGCAATTTGGATATCAAAATTGTATAATTTTCAATGTTAGTTATTCTTGGGTTTCTATATGAAAGACATGGCAAGTTGAATGTGAGAGTTGTTCAATATTAATTATTTTGGGGTTTCTACACTAAAGATGTGGTAGGTTGGATGTGAGAGGTGTATAATTTTCAACGATAGATATTTTGGGGTTTTTCCATAAAATACATGACAATTTGGACGTGAGGGTTATACAATTTTAAATGTGTGCAGTTTCTACACAAAATACGTGGCATGTTGGATTTGAGAGTGGTACAATTTTCAATGCTAGTTATTTTGGGGTTTCTACACAAAACATGTGGTAGGTTGGATGTGAGAGTTGTATAATTTTTAATGTTTGTTATTTAAAGATTTCTACACAAAAGGGCGTGGTAAATTAGATGTAAGATTTGTATACTTTTCAATTTTAGTTATTTTACTCTTTCTACACAAAAGACGTGGCAAGTTGGATGTGAGAGTTGTATAATTTTCAATGTTAATTATTCTCGAGTTTCTACACAAAATACATGGTAAACATTGGATGTGAGAATTGTATACTTTTCAAAGCTATAGTTTTCTCTATATTACTTAAATCTTAGATAATTATTATTTGTAGTTGATTTTGTCAGCTTCTAGATAAAATATGTGCCATGTTATTTAATTTTGAATTGCAAATATATATTATTTAAAGTCAATTGCATTTATTTTGAATATAAAAGATGTGGCATGCTAGATGTGACATTTATTTAATTCTCAATGTTGGTTTTATTTGTTTTTTCCTTGAACATTGAGAAATTATTAGTTGTAGTAAATTCTATGCATTTGTACACAAAAAGACATGGCACAATGGATGTGAGATTTCTTTAATTTTGAATGTTAGTTTATTTTTGTTTTCCTTTGAACTTAAGTGAACTATTATCTTGAATCAATATTCATTCAGTTACATGTGATTCATGACAAAATATGAGGCATGTTGGATTTGAGACTTGTGTAAGTTTTAATGTTATTTTTACTTGCATTTTTCTTTGAACCTTTGGAAACTATTATGTGTAGTTAGTTGTATGCATCTGCACATAGAATATGTAGTGTAAGAAATTGTATACATTTACAATTTCACACCATATTTGTATCCCCTTAATTAATTGGAATTAATTAAGCGTCTAATTTCCCAAATTATGCATTTAAAAGCCTTATTATTCTCATTTTTTGAATGAGAAACATATATTAAACAATTGCCAACATTAATTAAATCACCTTGAAAATTTAGTGTCTTGGATTTAGGTTCTAGGACCACTTTCCCAAGGGTCAATGGTTCCCCTTTAAGTCCTAGGACCCAATTTTTAATATGCTTTTGGTGGCATTTTAATGATTCAAATTCCAATTTCAAGTGTCAACTCCTAGAATCTAATTTTTCAGAAATTACATTAAAAAATACAAATACATAGTTATTTTATCCATTCAAATATAAGACACATAATCAAGAGATCATATCAGAAAATATTACTATCAAGAGCATTGAAGATTCAAAGATTTATCAATAATTTACAACAACAATCAAGATTAATTATCATGTCAAAGTTCATTTGTGTTCATGTCATGTTTTGGAGCTAACATTGTGATGTAGGTTTCAAGCATTCAAGCATCAAATCAATCAATCAATCAAGCCAATCCATGCAAGATCCAATCCTTAGAGTGATGTGTTTAACCTCAGTCCTCTAAGGCGATCTATTATGGGTTTTGTGAGTTGTAACAAGCAAGTGTTCATTCATAAATTTCTTCATTTTATCATTATTTCATTCCCAAGGTTTAATTACCAAATATGGGGTTTGACTAAGTAAAACTCCAATTCACCCAAAAACAAATATTTTTTACTTCTCTCCTTCTATGTGCATATTTATAGGTGAAGAAGGATTGAAACTTGATCAAATTAGCAATTTTACAAAGTTACATTTGTTGCATTCATTGTTGTCAAGCCACAAAAACTCAAGTACAAAATTAGTTTATGGCTTTTAGAAAGTCAAACCTAGAGAAATCATAAACTTAGCCCCATGATTAGAGGACTACGAAACCTAATTTTGGACACTCTACCTAGGACCCATTTTCCCAAGGGTGGACCAGTCTACTATAGGCCCTGAAACTCACTTTTTATCATAGGTCCACACCAGTTTTCCCTTCTCAGATCTATCATCATATTTTTGTTTCTATTTTTTTTATCATAAAATTATACTTTTCAAGTGTTAAGTCATATAACTCATTTAATTAATGCACTTTAAATCATTCCAAAATATAGTAGATCATTCATTTCTATCATAAGAAAGTAGAGATCCAAAGATCCAAAATAGGGTTGACTCATCTGAAGGTTGAAAGTTCCTTTTGTGATCTCTATTTCTAATGAAATTTAGGGAGAGGGGTGTTTGAATCCTAGACTCTTTCATCATTCTACATTGATTGAATTGATTCCCCCTTTTCCCCTAATTTCATTTTGGTGAACCTGATATTGTACATCAAAAATCTTGATTTGGAAGTCTCTAAAACAAGAGTTAGGTTTTGTATTAGTTTGTTTTGCATCTTATTTGGGGTTTAAAAATTGTCATTTTCATTATTTAAATTCACAAAAATTCAAAAATATTGCATACATCTTGCATATATTTCACATAGTACTCTAGATAAGGGTGTCTTTCAATCATTTACATTAGAAAATTTAGTCAAAATAACATCCCAAAAGTTATCATTTTTTTTTTTTTTTTTGGAATAAAATTTGTAAAACCACTAAAATATTATTAATTTTATCAAAGATAATACATTGCTGATCTATTGAGTTTATAGAGAGGAGACAAATGAGAAAATATGTAGAATAGAGAGCTAGAATTACTCAAATTTCTAGTAGACAATATAGTAGCAAAAAAAGTAGCCTTTTTCCTTACTTGGTTTGATAATTGACATTAAAACTAAACTAATGGTGTCTTGGAGTGGTGTTTTAATGTGTTGTACACATTCACACTATTCTAGGACCCTTATTTGACTAAAAAATTTCTTAATTGATCCTTTGTAAGGGTGTTGTAAAGTGTTGTAACACACTTTCACAATTTTCTAGGATGTATTTGCTTACTTAAGCCTAATGGACCCCTTTCTAATAAAATGTATAAAATGTGTACCTTATTTAAGTGTTGTAGAGTATTATAAGGTACTTTCACACTTATCTAGGTGGTCATTAATTAATTGTGGATAATTGGAGTAATTAACCCCCTTTAATTCAAATTTAAGCCTTAATTTTAACACCTCTAGAAGATCTATCCTGACACTTATAATTTAATAAACAAAATATTTCATTGGGAAAAGTTTGGTCTTGGAAAAGTGTGCTAGGACCCATTCACCCTAGATGGAAAATGGGTCCTCCCTTAACAAGACCCCCCTTTTTTAGTTGATCCAGAATGGGTTTTTAGCCCTCTTTCAATCCCTCAAGGTTAGGTCCTAGTAAATTGAGCCATGACCCATTCACCCAAGGTGGTGAATGGTTCCTCCTTTAATGAGACCCCCATTTTTTAATTTCATTTTGGTGGGAATTTAATAATGTTTCTTTCTAGATCTGGTGTTGGCCTTAATTCTTTGAATTTCAGGGTTAATTTCCTAAGTTAGTATAAATAAGGGGTTAATTCACATTGTTTCTCCTAACAAGATCTATCAATTCATTCTAAGCATTCAATAATTCAGGTGACCAAGCATTAGAGTATAACAAGAGAATTTTCAAGGTAGATTTCAAGAGTTTATTGCAGCGATTTCAGATCACATGATAATATCAAGGGTTTGATGCATACATTCAAGTTGTTGAGAAAAAGAAGTGGATGTAGCATTGAAGATATATTACAAGCATTGTTCACATCATATTCAAGGATCCAAGATCTACATTCTTCATGCCCACTACATGTTAGTATGCAAATTTATTTCACAAGACATCATCCAAGGTGATATCAATTACATTATATCATGTTTCATGCTTCATTCCTTTATTTCATCATTTGAATTGATTACCTACAAGGGTTTTGACTAAGGAAAACCCCCATTAACTAAAAAAAAAAAAATTATGCCCTTGAGTGTGTGATTACACATTTATAGGCTAAAGATCAAGTTGAGCAAGATTTGGAGCAAATTTGTGAAAGTTGCAAAGTTGTAAAAGTTGTCATTCAAAGTGAAAATTCAAGGAATTAGAGCTACATAATTTCATATAGACTTCCATAACTTGATAACCTTGAGAATAATTCATCCTTATGTAACCTTGAGAATAAGGCATTCTTTTACCCCTCCATGCAAAAAATGATACCTCTTATCATCCCACCACTTGAGATGTTTGGGACTTTTCATCTTGAAGTTGAATAAAAAACCAAGTGTAAATCATCAAGCATGAAGGAAACTATTCAAAATGAAAACACTAATACTCTTCCATCTTATACCCACTAAGTCACTGATACACCTATCAACATAGAAAAGAGTTATGGTAAAAGCTTTAGAATCTTAAATATAAACAAGGATGTGATATAACAAATGAACATGAAATCCATCAATTTGTAAAAAAACAACCATCAATAGATACCAAGGGATTAGTATTGAATGAACAAGACAATTGAGAGGGGGGGTGAATCAGTTGTAGAAAATTAAAACATCAAATACCTCAATAGTAGTCAAATCCACATGCATTTATTAAAACCTTATTCAATTAAAGTGATTAAACATGAAATGTAGATAATAGAAACTAAACTAACAACACCATACAAGAGAGAACACTAGATTTACATGGAAAACCCAATGAGGGAAAAACCACAATGAGGATTAGTTCACAATATAAGTAATTGAAAAAATAGTACAAGTACTCACTACTAGAATAGGACATATTTTCCAAAAAAGCTCATAGCTAGGGCTCACTGTCACAAAAAGAACACAAGAAGATAGAAGACAAATGTTACACAAAGAAAAAATTATGAATGAAAAAATTAATCTACCATAAATTCTCCAACACTTTTTTCGCCTTGTTTGAAAGATTACGAAAACCTTCAGCTCACTGCATTCAATAATCCATCACTTTAAAGTTAGCATTGCTTTGCTCAAATTTGCACTTTAATCTTTAGAAATTTACATCACTCACATCAAACACCTCTTTTCTCTCTTACATTTTCTATTTTAATAACCTTCAACATATCGACTCATACTTATACCATCCTCAACCTTGAAAACTTTCTCCAAGTCAAACATTACATGCTTCACACTTTGGAATTTCAAATTAGGTCGACACTAAATATTCCTATAGTGGATAGGAATGGAAGTTGACCAAAAAAAACTTAACTAAGACCCAAATTAAATCTCATATGACATGCTATACCTTCATTAATACTTGAACATCTTCAAATGTAGTGTAGATACTAGGTTGGTCATTACCCATGAAAGCACATTAAACATTAAGTACAAGCTTTCTTAAAAAAATATTGAACATTTTGGATAGAAAAATTCTCTTGAAAATGATCCAAGATCATCCAAAAAATCAACTTCCTTTGCAACAAATTTCTCCTAGAGATTATAATCATACTATTTATTCATACAACACTACTAGATACTTCAATATTATGAAACTTAAAAGACTTTTTTTTGATACTTCTAAGAAAAAATCCTCTTGACACAAACAAAAGAAAAACATCATTAACTTTCCTTCAAAACCACAACTCCTGAAAATAAATAGTTGAAAAATGTGGAGAAAATCCATTTCTCTTAAACAACTTTGTACAACACTACATAACGAGTTCACATACTAGTGAACACAACTTCCTCTAATCAACTATTGAGAAGCCCAAATTCTAGATATAGAAACTCTGAACAACTCTAACCAACATATCCAAGCCACAAAAGAAAATCTTCAACCTAGAAGAAATGTGATGCAAAACTAGAACACCTTTGCAACACCATGTTTCCTTATTTGATCAATTTTCTCAATATCCTTCACATCTTCAAACACAGTTGACATCAATGACAACACCTTCATAATTGCAACAATCTCCCCCTTTTTCATTGATAGTAATATAAAATGTGGGAAACTATAAAAGAAAACACAAATCTAAATGCAGTTTCTTATGAATTGCTTTCTTTTCTCCCCAAAATAGATAAAAATTTTCACATGATGCTTTCCCTCCTTTGACATCAATGGAAAAGGAAAAAAATTGCATTGTTCTCCCACTTTGATATTGAACCAAGACACCTACTCAAAATATTCCCCATTTAGGAGTACACCCAATCAAATTAGAAAATCAATGACAACACATTACACTACCTACTGCTCCTAAGAGGTAGCCACCAACATCATCCTAGAAAATAGATAAATCAATAGATCAATAGATCCACTGGACTGATGCATCTACATATGCATCTTGTTCAAGGAAGAAGGCGCAATAACCCACAACTTCTCCTAAAGATACTCAAAATTATCCTTAGGAAGAGCTTTAGTAAATATGTAAACAATTTGATCATTTGTAGGTACACACTCAAGCTTTACCTCATTCTCCACAACCTTCTCTCTCAGAAAGTAATATATCTAATTGATATTTATCCTTGAATTCATGATTGGATTCTTTGAAATGTTAACTACACATGTATTATCACAAAATATAGAAATAGGGTCATCATATACTACTCTAATATCCTTCAATATCTTTCTCATCCATAAAACTTGTGTACAACATGATGTTGTTGTAATACACTTAGCCTCTGTAGTGGATAAGGAAACTAAATCTTGCTTCTTACTTAACCATGACACTAATCTACATCTAAGAAATAATGCACCATCACCAGTACTTTTCCTATCATCAACACAACTAGCCCAATTTGCATATGTATAAGAACTTAGTATGAAATCAATATCCTTAGGATACCACAAGCCATAATCTAGAGTGCATCTTCAATATATGAATATCCTCTTCACTACTACGACATGTGTTTCTTTATGTTCTTCTTGAAATCTAGTCACAAGAGAAACTACGGCCATTATATACAATTGTGGCAACAGAAAAAGTATCCATTTTTCTTGCTTGTTTGGGCCCTCCTTGTTAACTAAGCTTAATCTTTCCTTGATTTACTGTTATAATGTTTCTAAAATAATCACATTAGATCTTGGGTGCTTTTGAATTAATTAACTTAAAATGGTACCTTATTAAAGTTTCGTGAAGTGTTGTAACATAGTTTCACTCTTTTCTGAGGTTTTATTAATTAACTGAACCTAATAAAGCTCTTTTTAAAATTGTACCTTAATCATGCCTTATTTAAAGTGTTGTAAAGTGTTCTAACATACTTTCACACTTTTCTAGGGTCTTATTAAATAATTGGGTGTCTTTATGCTTGAATTGGCCTTATTTTGCATACACAAGCCTCATTCAATGCATCTTTTCAAGGATGATCCTGACAAAAATCAACATCCAATCATAATTCAAGTGTTTTTAGGTTGTATGGCCTAGATTTAGTGATCTAGGAATCATTCACAACCTTGGGCATATGAGTCCCACCTAGGATTTTGGGTCCCAAATCCAGTTTCATACCTTTCTAAGCATTTTTAAATTTTCTCCCATTAATTATGCCTAATGGGACTCATTCGTCACCTTTGCTGAATGAGTACCATGTGTCCCAAAATCAAATTTAATTCAAATTTTTGGTGGAATTTTATCCTCCTAGATCTGACGTTAGCTTGTAGCATTGTAATTTCGAGAATTCTTGCATAATTAAGTATAAATATAAGGTTCTTTCACTCATTTTCACCTCATACTTTTGTGAAAAAATTCATAATAGCAAGTTTGAGTTCATAAGAGCATTCAAGTGTTTACAAGAGAATTCAAGAGTCTTCAAGAGTAGATTATCAAGCATTTTAGAGAATTCTTCAAGCATCAAGTATCATGTCAAATTATTCATGCATCATGTTTATTTTTGAGCTACCAATTGTGATGTAGGGTTTCATTATTTAAGCTAGCATTTCATTCAAGCTAGCAGTACTTCATTGCTAGGGTTTGGTGAGTTGCAACATCCTATTTTGTTCATTCATTTTCTCCATTCCTATTTTATTCTATTTCAAGGTTTGATTACCAAAATGGGGTTTGAACAAGGAAAACCCATTTCTACTAACAAAACAACATTTTTCCCTTCTTTTTTTTGCATGATTTATAGGTTTATATTGAAGATACATTGAAGAGAAAGTTTGGAGAAAGTTGTCAAAGTTGTCACCTTGCATTAGAGATACTTGGAGAACTTCTACAAATTGCAAATTAGGGATTTAGATCTAGAAATCAATTAGGAAGCACAAAATAGACCTTGAAGACTAGATTCAAACCTTGAAGTTTTAGAAAACCTTAACTATACTGATTTGCTAGTTCTACATATGTGTCCTAGTTTAGGTCAAGTTTCTGATTTTTACAGATTGAGATGCCCATTTGCTAGATCCTTATTCCTGTACAGAAACCTAGATCTGGGACTGATTCACCCAACCTAGCAATGAGTCCCAATCAACACTAAATTCACTATTTTTAGTATTTCTGATGAGGGCCACACCACCTTACACCCATGCAAATCAACAAAATAGATACCAACACATAAGATGTGAGACATAAAAGTAACTCTCTTTCAATTATTTTCATAAAATAAAATTACAGATTCAAAACTTATGTCCTACAGCCTCATGAGCTTGATTCATTACAACAAAATCAACTCTAAATACAAAATATATTATTCGGAGCCACAATCTACACTAATGGAACCATCTTCTACAACCCTCAAATAACCCTTTTATTTTACCCAATAATTATCCTAGAATGTTCTAGAACTATAACATTCCCTTTTTTTTGGCACCAAAAGTCTTGCCATTTGATTTCTTGCCTAAGAAGATAGTTTAAATAAATTCACTTTTTAGTGGGGTAGCTTCTCAGGGCCATAACTTTTGATCTGACCATAAGATTTTCAAGGGGCTCTAAAGGGACTCAATTTTTAGTTTTAAACTTCATTGGAAAAATTCCCCATGATTAAAATTTAATATCTTCCAAATGGTACAAGATTTTGAGATGATTCTTTCACCAAAAATCTTATTTTCCAATTTCACTCCTTCGGGTCAATTTTCATGTCCATATGACTCAAATAGGCTGACTTACTAAAAATAGTAGCTAACAATTTTTGGTTGTTTCAAACCTCTAACTATGCCAAAGACTGCATGAGTTGTCATGGGCCCCAAGCCAACTAAGGAAACTAAAAACAAATGAAAATACAATATTTTTGGGTGATGCAAGATTTCCCTTACACCACTGATGCTCCTACATCAGACATCCAAGGTAATTTGAAAAGTGACCCTATCACTTCTCCGGTGTTAGAGGGAAACCAAGATAGTTAACCTTAGCTTCAGATAACCATGACAAATATTCAACATGCCTTCTTCTCCATTTCACCAAGTACTCTTCATATTTCCTATTTCTTGTACTTCTACCCACATGGCTATCCAAAATTTCTTCTATCTCCTCCTTTTCTAAAGTAGTTGTAGGAATATTCCATTGCACTTCTATTATTTCTTCATCATTTCCTCCTTCATGATATTCTATTAAATTTGAAATGTTAAACATGGGTGAAATATGAATTTCATTAGGCAACTCTACCTCATATTCATTTCCCAAATCATGCTTCTTTAGGATCTTGCATGGTCCAAACTTCTTTATCTTTAACTTGTTGTATTCACCAACTAGAAACCTCTCCTTTCAAAAATGAACCATGACTTCACCTCCTACTTAGAACTCCTTATACCTCATTTTCTGATTTTCCTTAGCCTTATATTGTGAGTTCATGTTATTGATATGTTTTTTCACCTCTTCATGCAAATTCTTTAGGTGCTCAGCAAAATCTTTAGCCTCAGCACTACTCTTCTCTCCTTGTCCATTTTTCTCAACTCAAAAACATTCCTCGGACTACTCCCATATACAATCTAGAATGGTGTTTTTCCAATGCTCCTCTTGACAAAATTGTTGTAAGAAAATTTTTCTTGTTGTATAATCAAATACCATCCCTTGTACTTATCTCTGACTAAGCATCTTACTAGGTTACCCAAACTCCTATTCACTACCTTCATTTGTCCATCATTCTTTGGATGATGTGTAGAATTGAATCTCAAATCTATCTTCAACATCTTCCTCAATGTCCTCCAGAAATAACCAAAAAATTTGGTATCTATGTCTGAAACAATACTCTTTAGTAGACCATGTAGTCTCACCACCTCTCTAAAAAAAAACTCTGCAACATGAATAACATCACTAGTCTTTTGACATAAAATGAAATGTGCCATCTTTAAAAATATATCCATTACCACAAATATGGAATCATGCGCTCTCTATGTCCTTGGAAAGCTAAGAACAAAAATCCATGCTAATATCCTCCCATGGCCTCTTAGGTATAGGTAATGGACGATACAATCTAGTATTTTGACTTGTTCCCTTTTCCATTTGACATACTCTACAACTTTATACAAAATTCTTCACATCTTGTTGTAACTGAGGCTAGTAATAATTCTCACTAACAAGAGCAATGGTCTTATCTCAATTGAAATGTCTAGCCAATCCTCCACTATGTTTTTCCTTGATTAGATTCTCTCTCATATAACTCCTAGGAATACACAATTGGCTCCCTCTAAACAACATCTCATCTTGAATTAAGAAATCCAACCATCTTGTCCTATCCAATGTAAGAGGTTCCAAACATGCCTTTCAAGCTTCTACAAAGTCTATATCTTCATGATACAAACTCTTGAGTTCATTGAACCAAAAAATCTATATATTCATCTCTATCAATAAACTTTTCCTTCTACTCAAGGTATCTACAACTCTATTTAACCTTCTACTCCTATGCTTAAAAAAAAAGTATAACTCTACATAGACTCAAACCATTTTAAGTTCCTTTGATTTAACTTTCCTTGACTATTGAGATACTACAAAGCATGGTGATAAGTATATAAAATAAATTCTTTTGGCAACAAACATTATCTCCATTTCTTCAAATATTGAACTATAGCATAAAAGTCCTAATCATAGACAAAATATATCTTCTTAGAATCATTTAACTTATCACCAAAATAGGCAACATGCTTAACTTCTTGACTCAAAACAACCCCTATGATAGTGCCACTAGCATCACAATCTACTTGAAAGACCTTATTGAAATATGGAAATCACAACAAAGGTTGTTCTATAACTTTCCTCTTAAACATATCAAAACTTTTGGCTGCTCCTATACTATAGTTAAACTCTTTTCTATCCCATCTCATTGCTTATATTAGAGGTACACAAATACTACTGAAATTCTTAATAAACTTTCTATAAAAACTTACTAGATGTACCATATAAAAAAGGAAACTTTCTTGAATTTGGAATAATTGATGATAAATTGGACTTAAAGGGACCTTGGTTTACTGTTCATAGGTGTTTTACACATCCACATTAGGTCTTCGACCCTTGCGAATGCATTTATTAATGTCTTGTAAAAGTGTTGTAAAATACTTTCACACTTCTTTAGACTTAATAAACCCATTTTCCCTTAATTCAACAATGTAAATGTATTTAATTGCATTATCACATCAATGTACAAGGCTTCTAAAATAAACTTAATGTTAATCTAGTGTTGTAATGTGTCTTACACATTCACATTGGATGTTGTGCCTTCCTAGGCTATGCAGACCTCATTTTAATATTGTAAAGTGTATTTAATCACACTTTCACATTGAATTTTGTGTCCCAATCCCTAATTTACCTTTACATCATCATTAATAGGCCCCTATTACCCCATATTTTGCATCCTGAGACATAATTTGATGAAATACCTAATGAAGTCACCATATAAACTTGATTTCCTCATTCCCCAACAACCCAGCTGGCAAATGGATCCCTCTGGGACTAATTCACCATCTATGGTGAATGAGTCCCACTAGGTGGGATTTATTCACCCAAGGTGGTGAATTATTCCCATTTGTGTCATTTTTGAGTTTTGAGTGATAATTTTTGGAATTTAATTTTATTATTCTTTCATGTTAGCATTAGGGATCCAATTAATGGGTAAATAAGGTGGAATTCCTATAAAATAAAGTCTCTAAACCCTAATTCACATCTCTTAACTCATTCACAACTCGTTCATGATTTTTCTTCCACTTCAAATCAAGCAAGCTAGGGTTTTATCATTCTAAGTCATCAAGATAGCTTCCAAAGACATTCAAGGGTAGAATCTTCCTCCATTGCTGCATAAATTCAAGATCAAAAATCATGTTAAGGTATCAAATCCATTATTTAATGCTTCATTTCATTCTTTCATAATTTTGTTTTAATTAACTATAAAGGAGTTTGAACAAGGAAAATCGCCATGCCCTAACATCCAACATCCCTCCTCTTCTTGTGTGCTTGAAGATTTAGGAATCTTGGAGACTTGTAAATAATTGAAGATCAATTTTCAAAGTTATTAAAGACATCTCCTTGTTGAAAAAGTCAAAATATCAACAAAAAATCACTTTTAGGTTTAGAAATCATACTTTTAGAGGTAGACACCTATCAGGAACCGAAGAGCAGACTGAAGACTTCAATTTCCACTTTTTGATTATCAAAAATTAAAAAGTGGACTAATTCATCATTGATGGTGAATGAGTCCCACTGCTAGGCTTGAACATGGTTCTCTACAATTTTGGATACCCATTTGTCTGAAACGAGCTCTAGAATAGTTTCTCAGAAGGAAGACTAATTCATCCATAATGGCAAATGAGTCCCAATAGGCCAAATTTCTAGCATCAGGAGCATTTTAGAAGAAATTTCTAGTCCTCATCAAGTTCTTAGGTCAAATTTTAGTTTCATCCATTTTTGTTATAGTTTGCATTCATTTCTAGGTGTTCTTGCATATCATAATGTGTTTTCCAACAAGTTGCATTTCAATAGTTTTTAGTTAATGATCAATAGTTTTTATCATTAATTTGTATTTTTTTTATTTCATCTAGGCATATTTCATTCATTGTTCCATTATACTTTCATTACTTTGAGTGAACCACCTAGGTTTATGGGTCTATCTCTCCTTTTAGGTGAAAACCCATAATTGAGCAAAAGAGGCATAGCATTTCACACCTTAAAATATATGGTTCATTTTGGTGAGCCTACTTTTCAAATACCTTCTTGTCTTATTTACATTCCACCATCATCCTTGAATTCACTTTCCTTGCATGTTACATTAATTAAGTTGCATTATAGGGTTTCAAAATTTTCATTAGTAAAAGTGCATATAGGTTGCATTTTTGCATGTTAAATCATTGAAAACTTCTAAAATTCTACATGTGCATCTTAGATTTGCATCTTACAGCCTAGAAAACATCAAAATCCATCAAAAATATTTGAATATTCTAACAAAAATTCCTCACTAGGACTCATTCGCCACCTTGGGTGAATTAGTCCCTTTTACCCCTAAAACTCCCTTTTATAGAGTTGAAAACCCTATTTTTAAGCTTTTAAATGTTTCCATTACCTATCTGTATCAATTGGCTAAGTTTTTGTAACATGCATTTCACTAAATCTAGCTTAAATTAGCTCATTTCATGCATTTCTTAATTTCAAATTTGTATTCCCACATTGTTGCATAACATAATCAATCAATTATCATTTGAAAATTGCATTTCATTTCAGCCTTTTACATTGCATTTTGACTTGGAATAGATTGTTATTTCAAAATGATAGTATCTATACTTTCCAAGTTTGCATCGAAAAAGTTAGTTCATAAGCATGTTAATCATTCATTCAATGCATTCCCTAGTTATGATAGTCTCTTAGCACAAGAAAGTGAGAATGGTGATGTTTGTCTTAAACTTCTACGCCCTCCTATCTCTCCTATTTTTGAGGATGATGTGTTAGAAGAGAATACAAACATAGATAAACATGATGATCGTAATTGTACTTCTTCTGATACCTCTCCTTTTAGTGAAAAAGGTATCTTGGCGAAAGAAGATACAATCAATGAGAATCATGAAGTTCTTGTTTGTCCTTCTCCTCATTCCCCTTCAGAAGATAGTATAACAATACAAGATGAATGCACTATCACCACTTTATCTAGTATCCCTTCATCTCCCAACACCTCCTCTATTTGTGACAATGCTTTCATGAATGATCATGAAAAAAACATTTCTGTGGAGGATATGTTGATATCAAGAAACCCAATGATTGAGATTTATAGCATTATTTCTCTCCTTCATAATGTTCCTAACAATGGGAAGGGCCTATTTGAACAAGAAGATCAAATCATTGGAACACATGAAATTCCTAGTTTTCCTTCCCTTGATCTCTCCCCTCTTTGTGATGATGCTTCTTTACAACATCTAACCATGAAATGTGATGAACCTCTTAAAAAATATCCTAATAGGGTCAATATTATGGCACAATACAATGAGATTATGGACAAAAATAAAATTCCCCCCTCTCCTAATATCTTTCCTCTTAGTGAAGATGATATTATGGTGTTACAAGATCCAATTGATGACAATCATGTGAATCTTATGGAACAAGACACTTAAACCATTAAACTAATCTTTGAAATTCAAGAACATTTGGATTGTCGTTCTCCTACAAATTCTTCCCTTAGGAATACTATTATAGTGCAATAAAATGATATGTATTCCTTCTGGATACATCAAACCAATACCGTCGAGGTTATGAATGTGGAAGTGTCCATTAGAACCCTCGATCAATGAACCTCATACATACCCCATAGGGCATCCCAAGAATCCCCTAATTATTTACTCATAATCAAATAAGAAACAAGCTCAAAAACAACCCAAACTCATCCTTTACCCACCTACACATAATGTTTCATACCAACTAAGCTACAATGACATTGCTCACATATGTAACAAAGTATATACAATCAAATCTAATCCCAAACCTGAAAAATATTATGACACAAGGAAAAGGATGTGATGCTATTGAACAAAGTATCCATGCCCTTATAGAGCATAATACACATGCACCAAATCATTGTCTTGTTGACTATCCTTTCATAGAAATCAACCCATCCAACAAAACTTCACTCAACATCAATACTATCACACAAGTCTCTTCCAAGTCAACTATAACCTTGGTACATCCTAAACTCATAGACATCTCATTAAACATGTATCAAGCAGAAACTTTGTTTACTTATCAAAATAAATAGCATTAGTTGTTTCTCCTTGCCATGCAACAGTTGTATGATCATAACATACTCACTCCTACATGTTTTCAATTCATCACAAGGGGTAGCGGGTGTTGCCACAATAGTGGTTTACACTTTTTGGGAGATCCTAATTTTTGCTAAAATCACATATTTTTAAAAAATTTAATGATTTAAGCCTTGAAAATTTCCATTTAAAGGATTCCAATTGAAGAGGGTTTGATCAATTGACTTTAGACCAAGCCCCTTTAGATAGAACCCCACTATTTTTAAACCATACCTATAACAGAGTCTCCTTTACACCTATCAAAATGCTGATAAAAAACCACTTTTGATTTACCTTTTGTGGGATCAAACGAATTCATTTAAACATTTTTTTTTATAATTATGTAGCCCTTATTATAAGCTTCCAAAACAGTATAATTTTAATTAAATTAAATTTTATTATTATATTTATTTTTTATTTCTTGTGAATGTAGGTTTTCACCAAAAATAAAACTCTTTGTTTTGCACATGCAGAGAAATAGTTGATTATAAAAATAAATAAAAAATATGAGTGCACCAAATATTGAAGTCCTTGATCCAACTAATAAATAAAAATTGAATTTTGATACATACAAAAAAAGTTACATGTTATATTGTCTACCTATGTCTAAATTATAATTGGTTTAATGTTGAAACTTGATTAAGGAAAAATTAGTTAATAAAACAATATGAAACCAATTGGAAGCACTAGATATCATAGTTACAAATCTAAATTTGAAAAAAATATAATTTTATCCTTCATGGAAAAAAAATTATGCGTTATATGGTGAGCGTCACTCCTTAAAAATGTTGTTTACTAAAAAAAATTAGTTTTTGAAGGAGATGGAAAAAGAAGTACAATTTGATTCCAAAATAATTGAAAAAAATATATTTAGAATCAAAAAAAAAATTTCACAAATCACTAGTTTGCATAATCTTCAAATTCCTCATGGTTTAGCTGCTATAGGTGCCCAAAAGTGAAAATTTAGTTAGAAAAAATTATTTTAGTGTCTAGTTTGGCCAAAAATTGTAAACCAGTATTGTGGGATCACCCTAGTAAATAATCATCCATTCCAGGCTCACCTTTGTCCTGCACTAAGTGGGGGCAAAGGGTTATAAATCTTTATCCCCGTATGTCACTTGTCGTTGTCTCTTTTGACTAATCGTTAACCTTTCATGAACGTCTAAGAGAAATATTGGGATGTGGATGAAATGTCTTAATATTGACTCACATGTGACATAATCCTTATAACTAAGGGTATTTTCCAAGGTTTAGCATGATTAATGCATTAACATAAAAACTCAAAGCAATAATGAAGTGCAAAGGAAATAATATGAAAACATAAAGGAAATATCTCACCCAATGTATTCATTCTCCATGGTTGACCTCCATTATACCTTCTCAACTTGCTATAATGTGATTGTGCCCTCAGATTCTATGTGAGCAACTATTTGACAATGCCAAGACCATACAAGTGTTGAAGGATTTGAATATGAAATGCTAACTATGCACTTGTGCAACTAATGCGTAAATCTAGAATAAAGTATGCTAAGACAATGAGATGTAAGAAGTGTACAAAAGATGAGAGATGTCTTGAATGAGAGCCAAATTGGAATTTTATAGAAAATGCCATTTTGGATGGATAGCCAAGATTGAGGATGAGAAATGCCCCAAAATCAACATATGAGATTGAATATGACAACCCACAATTAGGGTTAGGGAAATATTAGGGTGAATTCAAAATTAGTGGACAAGATTTGATTTAAGAAAATTAAATCAATGGACAAGATTGTGTGTCACAGAAGGAGTTAGAAAATCAAAAAAAATTAGAAATTACTTGATTTGTGAAGGAAAACTGCCATTTTGAATTAATTTAATTTAATTCAAAAGGTCTAATTATGTGAGAAAAAATAGTAATTTAAAATTACTTATTTGGAAAGAGGGAAATTCAAAAAAATCATTTTATTTAAATTTAGAGGAAATAAATGAGACAATTAAATAATTAATTTTAATTATTTAATTATGGAGGAAGGGGATTAATAATTAAATAAATTATGGAGGATTTATTTAATTATGAGAAGATATTTCATATTAGAGACCTATTTAAATAAATAAATAAATAAAGTTTATTTATTTAAATAATCAAGATGGAATAATGGATTAATTGAATAAATTTAGAGATTTATTTAATTAAAGAGGAGATTAGACATTAGTGGCGTATTTAAATAAATAAAATGTAATTCATTTATTTAAATAGTCAAGAAAAATATAGCTATGAATTAGTTAAATAATTAGGAATTATTTAATTAATAGTTGAATTTGGATTGGACATAATCAAATATTATAATTATGTTTTAGAACAATTACAGAGAAAATTGAATTCGCAGGCCTAGGTCAATTTTAGGTGTCTACACTCCCTTTCTTCATGACACAACTTATCGAAAACATATGACTTGGCATAGGGTTTTTCACATAAGTTCTCATATCCTCTTCTACATTAAAGCAATTGCTCATACTAATGGTGTTAGCAACCGCTTTAAAGTGCGGGCATCCATAGACAACATCCTTTTGAAATTGTCACAGTGTGATTTTTTTTTTCTTGTGACGTATCCTATTCTTGGTGGTGTCATTGGGTTTGATTCCTTCCAAGAGTGTACGATCAACTAAAGTGGCCTGATGTGAACAAGGAATCCCATGGATAACAATCTAACACCCTGAATTTTCCTCTCTTGGAGATATTAGGCACAATGCTCCCTAAGAATAATACCTTACATGAACAAAGAAAAATCCCCTTTAGAAAAATTCTTTACATATTCAAAGAAAAAAATTATGAAAAGAATTACATTGTCGTGCCTTATCAATGTTATTAGGAGCATAACTTTGGTATGGTTAGTATAATGGGAAGCCGACACACTGGCATGGCTTTTCTCATTATATAGTGGGAAGCCAATACACTGGAATGACTTTCTCACTAAACCACTTCTTTGGTACAACTCACCCCGTGGACAACCTAATGTTCCATGGCCCCAGAGTTAGTGCATCTTTTCCACCCTGTTCTTCTTCCCTTTAGATCTTTCCATTGCATGATTGTGTGTCTTGATGGTTTGACTTAAGATGTTGGATCCTGTGGGCTTGACTACCTTCTTGATCTTTGTCATCCTTTGTCATTTGCATCCATACACTTGGATCTCTCTTGAATGTCTACTTTAGTGTGAGTTTGAAGCAAGTTCATCCTCTCACTAAAGTGGGCACTAAATTTACTATAGAAAAAAGGAAACTTGCATGATTTGGGAATAATTTATGATAGATTTGACTTAAAGGGGCCCTAATTTAGTGTTGTGAGGTGTTTTACACGTCCACATTAGTTCTTGCACCCTTACAAATACATTTATTTGTCTTGTAAAAGTGTTGTAAAGTGTTGTAAAATACTTTCACACTTCTCTAGACTTGATAAACCCATTTTCCCTTAATTCAACAATGTAAAATGTATTTAGCTACATTATCACATCAATCTAGAAGGCTTGTAAAATAAACTTAATGTTAATCTAGTGTTGTAACGTGTCTTACACATTCACATTGGATGTTGTGCCTTCCTAGGCTATGTGGACCTCATTTTAATGTTATAAAGTGTATTTAATCACACTTTCACATTGAATTTTATGTCCCAAGCCCTAATTGACCTTTACATAATCATTAATAGTCGCCTATTACCCCATATTGTGCATCTCGAGGAAT
Source organism: Sequoia sempervirens (assembly GCA_007258455.2). Classification (NCBI taxonomy): domain Eukaryota; kingdom Viridiplantae; phylum Streptophyta; class Pinopsida; order Cupressales; family Cupressaceae; genus Sequoia; species Sequoia sempervirens. Next base: position 522,774,633 of record VDFB02193867.1, on the reverse strand, counting down.
AATTTGATGAAATACCTGACAAAGTCACCATATAAACCTAATTTCCTCATTCCCCAACAACTCACCTTGTAAATGGACTCCTCTAGGATTAATTCACCATATATGGTAAATGAGTCCCTACCAGGTGGGACTAATTGACCCAAGGTGGCGAATTATTCCCATTTGGGTCATTTTTGAGTTTTAAGCGGGAGATTTTGGAAGTTAAGTTTATTATTCTTTCATGTCGGCTTTAGGGATCCAATTAATGGGTAAATAAGGTGAAATTCCTATTAAATCAAGTCTCTAAACCCTAATTCACATCTATTAACTCATTCACAACTCATTCATCATTTGTATTCCACTTGAAATCAAGCAAGCTAGGGTTTAAATACCTACAAAGGGGTTTGACCAAGGCAACCCATCATGGTAAAGTATTAACTCCATTTTTTCATGCTTCATTGTATTCTTTCATCATTTTGGTTTAAATACCTACAAAGGGGTTTGACCAAGGCAAACCCCCATGCCCTAACATTCAACATCTCTCCTCCTCTTCTTGTGTTCTTGCAGATTTAGGCATCGTGGAGGCTTGGAAATCATTGAAGATCAAGTTGCAAAGTTATTGAAGACTTCTCCTTGTTGAACAAGTCAAAATATCAACAAAAAGTCACTTTTAGGTTCAAAAATTAGACTTTCGGAGGCAGACACCTGTCAGGAACTAAAGAGCAGACCAAAGGCTTCAGTTTCCACTTTTGGATTATTAGAAATTCAAAAGTGGTTTGATTCTCAATTGATGGAAAATGAGTCCCACTTCGAGGCTTGAACATGGTTTTCTACAGTTTTGGATACCCATCAGTAGCATTTTAGAAGCAATTTATAGTATCCATCAAGTTCTTAGGTGCACACTTTTAGTTTCATCCATTTTTGTTACAATTTGCATTTATTTCTAGGTGTTCTTGCATATGACAATGTGTTTTCCAACAAGTTGCATTTCAATAATTTTCACTTAATGATCAATAGTTTTTATCAGTTATTTGCATTTAGTTTATATCTCATCTAGGCACATTTCATTCATATTTCCATTATACTTGCATTATTTGAGTTAACCACCTAGGTTTTTGGGTCTATCTCTCTCCTTTTAGGTGAAAAACCCTAATTGAGCAAAAGAGACAACATTTCACACCTTAAAATATATGGTTCACTAGAACATGAAATGATCTTACTTCTATAACACTCCTTAGGTTAGGCCATTCAATGATAGCTCTCACCTTCTCTGGATCCATTTTAAGACCCTATGTTGAGACAACAAATCCCAGATACACCAACTCCCTCTTCACGAAACTATATTTCTTCAAATTAATGAACAACTTCTCCTCCCTTAGCTTCTCAAAAACTCTTAAAATATGCATCAGGTGCCCCTCCAATGTATTACTAAAAATCAAAATATATCCAGATAAACTGTAGACACCAAAAAATGTCCTCTTACGATACCTTGCCACAACATTGCATCATTTAGACATCTTGTATCATGTTTTTCCCTAGGTACCCATATCATCATCTAATTAGTTAAATAAATCTTATTTATTTGACTAATTTCATTTATTCCCTTCCTATGCATAATCCATCCATTAATGCATCCATTCCTTTAATGTTAATTAAATAATTTATATTATTTAATTAATTAAATCATTTCCATCCATTCCTCTAATGTTAATTAAATAATTTATATTATTTAATTAATTAAATTATTTCTATTAATTCTTCTAATGTTGATTAAATAATTTTTATTATTTAATTAATGAAATCATAAAATCAACATTAATTAAATAAATCAAATATTTATTTAATTAATAAAATCCTAAAAATATCCTCTCGGTTTCTTTCCAAAATTGGAACTCATGTGTATCTAATTAATTTATTTAATTAGATAATTCATCAATTATCCTTCTCATCTTTTTCAGGATTTATTTCCTTTAAAAGAAAATCAAAATCTTTATATCTTTTCACAGCTTATCTTATCTTGTTTTATTTCCTTTAAAACAATCAAAATCTTTCCATCTTTTTAAAAATCTTATCTCATCTCATTGTATTTCCTCTTTTGTCAAAAATCAAATCCTTATTGAATCTTATCAAATCTTATCTCTATCCACATCGAAACTCTATAAGTCTAACCTTTCATAGGCCATTTGTATTGAATTCTTCAAACATCCTTATGCTGTCAAAATCATTCTTCTGTCCTCCATCCATCACCATCTATCATCTTCATCAGGTCATTGTGCTACATAATTGAGCAACCAACATTCCTTCAAAAATAAACCTTCAAAATCTTGCATTCTCATGCAGGTGGAGAAGAGACATGGAGGTCAATCAAATCTAAGTTTGAGAATTGGTTTGCATGTCTTTCATTTATTTGCATTTTCATTCTATTTTTTGCTTCATGGTGCTTGATAGGATTTAATTAGTTTATTGTTTTCAACAATATAAATCTAATTGATTTTTCCCTATCTACATTTTGGCACCCACCATGGGGCCCTGCCCCATTTTTAACATTTACTTGCAAGGTTTTTCTGATAGGATTTCGTATTATGGAACTCAGATTTTTGACAATTTTTTTTGTTTTAGCACATACAAGGATTTTTGTAGCACATCTGAAGGCTTCTATAACACATCTAGGGATTTTAACGACACTTTTACAGGTCTTTCAGTGCATTCAGAGTTGTTTTAGTGCATTTAGGGAACAAAACAATGCTTATAAGGAACAAAATGGGGCATTTACTCAGTCCATTTCATTAAAAAAATTGTAAAATATATATATATTAGCTCATTTAGGAATTATTTTAGCACATTTAAGGTTTTTTGTAGCACATCTGGGACATTTTTTAGTGCATTTGGCACTATTTTGACGTATTTGGCATTGTTTTAGCACATATAAGGTCACTGCTTTAGCGCATATAGTCTTTGTTTTAGCTCTTTTAGAGTAAATCTTAAAATGGCCATATCTTTGTCATATTTTGGTCTTTTTCAGAGATTTTTTTTTTTAAATGGGGTATAATTTCATATGCTATCCAATGGTGTATGTGTTTATCAACTTTTCTAGAGTTAAAGTTCTCAAATTATCATATATTCTTCAGTGCATATGACTTTTGTTCTAGCACATTTGTAATTTGTTTCTTTTTGTCTTGGTGACTTGTTGGTGAATCATACTAAGTTGGAAAAGTGTTGGGATCAATCAAAACAATAGTTTCAAAAGTGAAAATAACCAGATGCACTCGTTTCATCCTTCATCTTATTAATCTTGTTTGTCACACATTTCAATTTGGGACATAAAATCAAATCTTTTTTTATCACATCATTGAAATTGGCTTAAAACAATTTTTTTCTTCAATCACACTTCAAAAATTGGATCTAAAATTAATCATTGTATTCCATCACATCTTGATTTGGGGTTAAAAAGGACAAGTGCTTGAACTGTTTTATAAACATTTAAATTTTCTAAAGGGTAAATTAACAACTGCGAGTGTGAATCAAGTGTGTGTGTGATAAGAAACACCTCACTTGGTTTGCTTTTGTCAAACCCTTCATAGGAGGCCTGCTAGGGGATTTTATAAGCCATGGGGATTACCTCAATTGAAGTGTGAATCGAAAGACACACTTGTTTGGGAGTTAAAATCTTGTCACTCTTGGCTAAGCCCCAAAGAACTTTATAATACCTTTGGGAAGTGAAGGTGAAGGGTGGGTTACCCCTTTCTCCCAGCTATGTGACAAGATTTTTCTTTCAAATCATTCCTTAGTCAACCTTGTGTAGACAACTTGAGTCCTAATTGGCCATACCCCACTTGACTAGTCATAGGGCTTGTTGATGTGTCTTCCATGTGTTCTTGTTTAACAATCATCATTACATTCTTCAAATTTCAAAATTCTAAGTTTCTTATGTGTCTTGTGTGAGTGATTTATGTGTGTACATGTGTGACCATTCATTTAAACATTGCCAAATCAAGCTAAACACCAAACACATCAAGACAAATCTCTCTACACCTTCTTCCAACACATTCATATCCAATCACTTTCATCCTAATCACCCTTCTTAGCCACATCCTATCCATTTCATCCTAATCAATCCAAGTCATCCAATCTAATCATTCCACATCATCACCATCACCAACCTAGTCCCAGTCACCACTTGTCAAAATGGTCATAATAATAAACAAGCCCAATCCTAATCATAAGCCCAAAATAATAATCCAAGGGGGGCATCCCTATAGGCCAAATCATGAGACAAAACCTAAGATCAAGATCATAATTCAAGGAGTTCCCTTCTATAGTTCAAATAATGAAACAAAACCAAAACCTAAAATCATACTTCAAGGGGCTTCTCCTACCACCTCTAATGATGACATGAACTATGAGGAACAAATTGATATGAAAGAGCTTACACACATGTGTGACATTAGGCCAACATTATAAGTCCTAGCACCCCAACTTCACCAAACACCCCAACCCCTAGACCACCAAACCATACAAAGCCTTCAAACCCTCTTCCAATATTTTCAACAAAGTAAATCACCTCAAACCCAACACCTCCTAGCTCAAGCCAATCAATTCATTGCCACTTGTCAAATCCAAGAACCACAACATCATCCCCTATCCATTCATTATCACCTTGCCACCTCATACCAATCTAATCCATCCACTTCTTCATATGTCAATACCACATCAACATATCAAGTTGCATCACGACAAACACATGTGAATTTAAGTCCACTTGGGCAACAAAATCAAGATCCTTTAAGTTCTAATGCAACCATTCACAAGGGGAACACTAATCTAGGTTATGTACTCTCTAAGTATATCATACCATCATCTAATCAAAATCAAAATCCTAAGCCAACACCTTCCACCCCTACACCTATAAAGGATATGACCGAAGGGCTACAAGCAAGGAATCAATTGTTGCCATGTCATTCAACACATATACTTGAACATACAAAAGAATCCTAAAACATCATGCCAAGTCATTCAAGTCAACCATGTCATCCACAACCCCTTGATTCAATTCAAGAGTCTCCCCTCCTAAGTCCAAGTCACCCTATTTCATGCTCCTATGTTGTTGACCATCAAGAACATGCCAAGTCTCTCCATGAGAAATATCCTTCCACTTCCATTCAATCAACCCAAGAGTTATATCAAGAGTCTACTCCCAAGCATGTGGAAACATCAAGCCCTAGTCCTAATCAAGATCAAATCATTTTCATCCAACCTATCCATAATCTATATGATTTTTATGATCAAGATGATATCCATAATGATGAAGAGCTTATCCATGAGAAACTTTATCCTATACCCATCCATGAGAAATATATTCCAAATTTATCTCCACCTAGTCCTATTCATGATCTATCACCATCCAATTCCCTTGATGAGACATATGCCTCCGAAGCACACATAGAAGATCAAAAAAATACCTTGGATCTAAGTGAACAAAATGCTAATCAAGATCTTAATGATCCTTCATCACCCACTATCGACCCCATTGCAATTCCATCATATCCACTTGGTCTTTCCACCCTCATTCATGAATGTTCCTCCTTAGAACAACAAAAGCAATTATCTTCCCTTGCTTCATCTTCTCCATCCAATAAGGAACTCATGTCTAGTGTTCCACCTACACCTAGTCCCATTATCCATTGCACACTCCAAAACATGAACCACCAAGGTAAAGGTCTAAACCTTCACAAACAAGGTATTTTGGAGCCCATCCATGTCAAAGTCCCTCCATGCTCTTAAGGCCTTGAACCTACACCCCAAGGACAAAAACCTAAAGATGTTGGTATTTCCTCCATGCATCCCAAGTCCACCTTTTCCCATCATAAATCCTATCATACACCTAAAACATATGTTTCCATCCCTCCTCCATCATCCTACAAATGTCAAAAGCATGTGACCATACACCTTCCACCATCAACTTTACCACCATTGCTTCCAACTCCTAATATCCCTCCATCCACTTTTCCACCATTGCTTCCAGCTCCCAATATCCCTCCATCCACTTTACCACCCTTACTCCCAACACCTAATATCCCTACCATTCAATCCTCTTATCCATTTGTCCTTAAATCCTCTAAACATCTTAATCATGACCAATCAATGCACACATTGTCTAAACATAAATCTTCCACTCATTCCACCAAACCCAAGGGATTCCAAAATAAAAAATGGGATGCCTCTACACATAAAGTCAAAAATTCTAAAGGTCCTAATTCCTTAGCACACAATTGCAAAAATTCAAAGCCAAGTACATCTAACAAGCTATATAATCCCATTCCTGCAAAAGAAAAGTATAAAAAAAAATGGTTTGGGTGCCTAAGAAAAAGGAAAGCAAGTCAAATGAGGCATCTACATCACAAAAATACCAACCATCCACTTCCACCCCACATTCTCATTCCATTCAAAATTCTCAAATTCCTAAAACCCACAAGCAAAATAAAATTCATAAAAATAATAAGTCTATGTGGGTACCTAAAACACTTTGTCAACCATCTCCTAAGCGAACATCTTCATTGCTTCCTACACCCCATCCACATCAAAATTTTCAACGTTTATCACAGTGTGTGCAAGCATTGGTCATGGTTCCCTTCCATTTCACAACAATCCCACATAATTGCATCTCCCCATCCTTCAACTACTATCCTACATATCTTCCTAATCACCTTCCTATGGTCCATGCTTTTGGCTAAGCCTCCTCACTCATCTTTTGCATAAGTCCCATATAATCCCTATCATCTTTCCTACATAATTTGCATCATAATCCATTATTTTCCTCCTTAATCCACATCATAATCCATCATCTACCTACTCCATCTCCATTTCATGTCATCCCTTACCAACATCTATGAGCATAATGAAATTTGACATGGTCCATGTAATGGCATCCATCCCTACTGGGACTGTCACCTTTCATGGAACTAGACACTTGAGTCCCTTCTATCCATATTCTCCTTCTCCTATCCAAAAAGTCAAAATTAAAATTAAAATTAAAAAAAAATAGAAAAAAAAGTAAAGAGAAATCCTTCATCCAATGGTGAAAACTTGGTAAACAGGTGCCCTGGATAAGTACCATGATGAAAACCTAGCAAATAGGCATCATGTGTAGGTTGATCTTCTATGTCACTTACACTTGGGGGCACAATGTATTATCTATCCAACCTATCATTTTCATGTCATATAATTTCAATCCTACCTACCATCTTTAGTCATCATACATACCTATCATATTAAGCCCACTTATCCACCTTTCTCCTTTTGCTCTTGATGAAGACATAGGGGGAAAATGTTGAAACATTTTTTTTGGGTATCTCTTGTCATACCTCATCTTTCTAAATAAGCCTATCATTATCCTATTGTCATAGGCTTTGTCATGAAAAATCCTAAGTCTTGTACCTAGAATGGGGCATGTCATTGCAATGCGACATAGTCTTAGGAAATCAGATCCTTGCTCTCTTATGATGCATACATCCATTCCATTCACTATGATCTATCCTTTCCATCCATTTGTCGATCATGAGCCTTTTATCCCTTATCTTATCACCTGCCCTTTCATCCATCAATCCCATCTATCTCCTTGCACCTAGACTTGGTTTTCCCCTTTTTATTGGTATCTAGCACAAAGGATACTCAAATTTTCACCCTTTGACACATCAAAACATTTAAAAAAAATAAAAAAATAAAAACATTTCAAAAATCCAAAAAAAACCAAAAAAATTCAAAACATTTCAAAAATCCAAAAAGATTCAAAACATTTCAAAAATAAATAAAATTCAAATAGCCAACAAAAATCCAAGCAATAAAATAAAACCACATCACTTCTTCTAATCAAACCAAATCAATATCATCAAATCAATTAATTTCTTCATCAATCCAATCAATAAAAATCATTCCAATCAAATCAATTCCTCAATTCAATCAATCAATCATCTAATCAAATCACTTCAACCTAAATCATTCTAATCACATCAATTCTTCTATTTAATCCCTCACCTCAATCCAATCATCCAACCATTCAACAAAATCAATCATCTTCATCAAAACCATTTCATCCAATCAACTCAATCAAATCAATCCAAACAATAATCCAAATGCAAGTCAATCCTTAATCCATACCAATCAAGTCGATCAATCTTGTCAAATTATCCAATCACATCATTTGGTCTTGATCCTAATCTTGTCGTAAACCAAATCAACCAATCAATCAATTATCATCATCCTTGTGTTGTTCTAGGGATATGTCACTCCCCACAATGACAACACTATCATCATCATCAATCAATCAATCAATTCAATGGTTTACAGCTTGACAAGGGCAATACCTTGTTTTTTTTTGAATCATTTGTGCATGCTTGCTTGCTTGCTTGTGTGCGTTATCATTTTATCTTGCATTTGTATTAAATTCATATCATTCTAGCTAATATTCATATCTTGTGTGTGTGTTGCAATATCTTTTTGCATTAACCTTTGCATTTAAGGTCACATCATACCTTTTGTGCATTAGGACTTTAATTCTCTAAGTTTACTTCCTCATACATCTAGACAAGCTTGTATTATGCTAGGGAACGAGACAAATCATCACCTTGGTCCTTATATCTTGGTGCATAACGTCTAGTGCTATATCAAACATCCTAGTTGCTCACCTTCATTGCAACATAGTGCATACTTTCATCTCCTGCATCCACTTTCTCTCTTTCATAATTTGTCTTATCCCTCCCTTTATCATTTCCTTTCATTTCAAGAGCCTACCCATGTTTGTTCAACCTGCCTATCCTCTCGAGGGGGCATCATCATTCCATTATCCTATCTTTCCTTCACCAGCCATTTTCTTTTACCTATATCTTAACTTCTTTGAAATGATGTTACTTGACACAAATCTCATCATCTTGAACATCATCTCAAAGAGGAGCAAAATGTAGACACCAAAAAATGTCCTCTTATGATATCTTGTCACAACATTGCATCATTTAGACATCGTGTATCATGTTTTTCCTTAGGTACCCATATCATCATCTAATTAGTTAAATAAATCTTATTTATTTGACTAATTTCATTTATTCCCTTCCTATGCATAATCCATCCATTCCTTTAATGTTAATTAAATAATTTATATTATTTATTTAATTAAATCATTTCCATCTATTCCTCTAATGTTAATTAAATAATTTATATTATTTAATTAATTAAATCATTTCTATTAATTCTTCTAATGTTAATTAAATAATTTTTATTATTTAATTAATGAAATCATAAAATCAACATTAATTAAATAAATCAAATATTTATTTAATTAATAAAATCCTAAAAAATATCTTCTCGCTTTCTTTCCAAAATTGGTACTCATGTGTATCTAATTAATTTATTTAATTAGATAATTCATCAATTATTCTTCTCATATTTTTCAAGATTTATTTCCTTTAAAAGAAAATCAAAATCTTTCTATCTTTTCACATCTTATCTTATCTTGTTTTATTTCCTTTAAAACAATCAAAATCTTTCCATCTTTTTTAAAATCTTATCTCATCTTGTTGTATTTCCTCTTTTGTCAAAAATCAAATCCTTATTGAATCTTATCAAATCTTATCTCTGTCCACATCGAAACTCTATAAATCTAACCTTTCATAGGACATTTGCATCAAATTCTTTAGACATCCTTATGCTGTCAAAATCATTCTTCTATCTTCCATCCATCCCCATCTATCATCTTCATCAGGTCATTATACTGCAAAATTGAGCAACCAACATTCCTTCAAAAATCAACCTTCAAAATCTCGCATTCTCATGCCGGTGGAGAAGAGCCATGGAGGTCAATCAAATCTAAGTTTGAAAATTGGTTTGCATGTCTTTCATTTATTTTCATTTTCATTATAGTTTGTGCTTCATGGTGCTTGATAGGATTTAATTAGTTTATTTTTTTCAACAACATGAATCTGATTGATTTTTCCCTATCTACATAAACAATAATAAATTTTCCTAAAAAATCCTTCAATACCTTATTCATAAGCCATATAAATGTGCTCGATGCATTGGTTAACCCAAAAGGCATGACTAGCCACTCATATAAGCCATCCTTGGTTTTGTAGGCTATCTTCCATTCATCTCCTACTCTAATCTGGATCTAGTGATATCCGTTCTTCATATCTATCTTCATGAAGTACTCAACTCCACCCAAACAATCCATAATTTCATCTATCCTTGGCAAGGGAAATCTATACTTGATGGTGATCTTGTTGATGGATCAAGATTCTGTACACATCCTCCATTCTCCATCCTTCTTTGTTGCTAGTACTATAGTTATTTCACATGGGCTCAAACTCTCTAAAATCAATCCCTTCCACAACAACTTTTTCATTTGTTTATTCAAATCTTCATTCTCTACTGGAGTCATTCGATGGGCTACCTTATTTGGAAAATTGGCTTCAAGAATCATATCCATCTGATGGCTAATCTTCCTCACTAGAGGCAAACCATCAGGTACAATATTAGAAACAATTTCCTAAAACTCATTCAAAAAATCTAAAACCTCTACCGGTACCTCATTTGTATCTTATTTATAAATTCTAGGGATCAATGCAAAACACATATGCTCATGCCTCATACCTTCTAGGAATTTTCTTCCATCAACCAAAAAAACTCTCGCATTACTACATACATTTTCCTTTGCCTCTTTCAAGGAATACAACTTATGATGAACTCCATGCTTTGTCAAAGAATGGGTATTGGCATGTCCATCACATACTGATCATTGATAAAACTACCATGGTCTACCTAAAAACATCTGAAAAATATCGATATGAATAAAATCACACAATACCTCATCATGGTAATTTCCAATCTTGAAATTTACTAGAAATTCTTCATTTACCAAAGCTTTATGGTCCTGCAATCGAGCAATCTAGTATGGATTTAGATGCCTTCTTCTCTCCAGCCACAAATTATTAACCATCTCTTTTGAAACAAGGTTATCATTACTACCTCCATCAATAATAACATTGCAAACTTTACCTTCACACTTACACCTAGTGCAAAAAAAATTCTTCCTTTGAGTTGGTTCCTTCTCCTCAATCAATAAGGCTCTTCTAGTAACAAGAACCTCTCCTCTTTTTGCATCCTCAAAATGTGAAGATTGGGAATCTTCATCTACATGTGCAACTTGTGCATTACCCTTAGATCTTCTATTTGTTCTTTATTGATGTTGAGGGCACTCATAGGCTCTATGTCCTTCTTCTCTACACTAGAAACAAGTTCCACAAAAGCCTCCTCTTCCTAATCCTCATCCATATCTTCCTCTTCCTCTTTGGTCTCCACTATTCTAATCACGAGGACGATAGGTGTTATCTCCTTTCTAGTTTTGGATACTAATAGAACCTTCACCCTTCTTTTGATCTTCATTTCGACCTCCATATGACCGTCCACTAGTCTTTGCACCATGATGTCCACCTCTCTGCTTACTTTAAAATCTTCTATTCAAATTTTCTTCTACCTTCAAAGAAAACTAATATACATCTTCCATGGTAGACATTCTCACTAGAACCAACTCTTCTTGAATAGTTGGCTTCAAACCCTTTATGTAATGGACAACTTTCTCTTTATTGGCCTCAAAATGGCCTATTCTAATGAATACATGGTAGAATTATTCTATATACTTCTTGATGAATTTTCCTGCTTGTTTCAACCCTTGCATCTTCTCCAACAAATCTAGCTCATAATCCATAGGAATGAACTATCTTTTTAATTTTTCCACCATATGATCCCATCTTGTTATTTTCTCTTTTCCTCTTCAATTTTGTTTTAGTTGTACTTCTTTTCGCCAAATATTTGCATGACCCTTTAGCTTGGTCTTTGCAAATTTGACTCTCTTAGGATCTTCCACCTCTTCATACTCAAAGTAATCCTCCATATAGTTGATCCAATCAATCAACTCTTCTGAGTTAAGATTTCTAGAAAATGTAAAAAAATGGATCTTTGGCCTTTTCCTAATCTTATAGATGGCCTTAAATAATCTAATTTTCTCTAGATCTTCTGCTTCTTGTTCTTCTTTGAACTATTGCGCATTTTTAGATTCATCGTCACTTTCATCTCCTTTTCTTGGCTCAAACCCTCAACGTAGCTCCTCTTACAGTGGTTGAACTTGTCTCTATAGGGATCTAAAACCCTCTTCTAGTACAATAACATTTCTTTCACCACCATGGTTTCTTCATGGAGGAATTTTGATCACCTTTCTTAAAAACCCACAATCACAAATCCTAGTGCAAATTGCCTCACATTTGGTGATTTGTTTACGCACTCGGGAAAATCTGCTCCAATACCACTTGATGAGGGCCACACAACTCAAAACCCACACAAATCAAAACAATAGATACCAACATAGAAGATGCGAGATGGAAAAATAAATCACTTTCAATTAATTTCAAAAAATGAAATTATGGATTCAAAACTTATGTGCTACAGCCTCATGGGCTTGATTCATTACAACAAAATCAACTCTAAAAACAAAATATGTTATTTAGAGACATAATTTTCACTAATGGAGCCACCTTGTACAACCCTCAATTAACCCTTTTAATTTACCCAATAACCACCCTAGAATTTTCTAGAACTATAACTTCCCCTTTTGTTTTGGCACCAAAAGTTTGGCCATTTGATTTCTTGCCTAGGAAGATATTTTTAATGAAATTCACTTTTTAGTGGGGTGGCTTCTCGAGGCCATAACTTTTGATCCGATCATCAGATTTTTTATTGTAATATATTATTGCAAAGCTTTCAAAGAGATCTACAACAATATTTTTCCACATCGAAAAGATCAAATATTTTTCACCCTGTTCTAGTGCTCCAAAGGGCCTCAATTTTTTAGTTTTAAATTGCATTGAAAAAAATCTTTGGGATGAAAATTTAATATCTTCTAAACAATACATGATTCTGGGATGAATCTTTCACCAAAAATCTTTTTTTCCAACTTCACTCCTTAGGGTCAATTTTCATGTCCATACGACTTGAATAAGTTGACTTACTAAAAATAGCAAGTGACTATTTTTGGTTTTTTCAAACTTCTAACTACACCAAAGACTGCATGAGTGACCATTGGCCCCAATACAACTATGAAAACTACAAACAAATGAAAATGTAATATTTTTGGGTGATGCAAGAGTTCCCTTACACCACTAGATGCTCTTTCATCAATTTCAAAGCTCCTTCCAGTTATCTTCAAATTTCTAGGTGCATACATTCCATCCTATAGCTTTCTATCCTTTTTTACATACTTTCCTAGGTCATTTAGTGAAGCATTGCATCATATTAGGGTTTAGCATTACATCTTGCATTTCATTTTTTTTCCAATCCCTAGATTGGTGGTGAAGCCCTCATTAATTTGCAATCAATCCCTATGACAACCCTATTGTGAGATCTCTTTCTCCTTTGCATTGAGATCTCTAGGATCATTGTTTAATGAAATAATTGGAAAGTGGGTGTGCTCTATGTCCTAAGCCATATGAAAGCATCCCAAAAACACATTTTCCATCATTTCATTTCGGTGAACCTGACTTCAGAACATTATAATTCTGATTTGGGGTGCATTATCATCCTAAATCTTGTTTGCATTAGCATTTCATTATGGTTTACATTCATTAACTGGAATTATATGTCTTTTAATTTTTCATTAGTGAAAGTGCATATAGGTTGCATTTTTTCATCTCAAATCATTGAAATTCAAACAAAATCAGCAATTTCACTTAGATAAATGAATCATACAACATAAAAATCATAAAAATCAATTGATTTTTTTTGAAATTTCTTGAAACAAACAATCACTAGGACTCATATACCCCTATGGGAGAATCAGTCCCATTGTAGATTTTGCACTACATTTTCCTACTACCATCCCTCCCTTTGTCTGGTTCTAGATCTGAGGTAGTAGCATATCCAGTCAAAGCATTTGATCAGGGTGACCCACCACCTACACTGTGCATGGACCTAGACATAGATGACCCAGATCCAAGGACCAGCTGAAGGATATTTAAAGCTCTATTTTTGATCTTTTGTTTGTTGTTTATAGCTTTTTGTTTTAGTTTATAGAATTTATGTTATAGTCATTTAATTGTTCTTAGCTTATATTGCATTTTCATTCATCTTGCATTTAGAATCCCTTACATGAGCATTTGGTGTCCTATTGCTAATAATGTAGTGAGATGAAGTTCAAGACTCATGTCATCCCGCAAGAGAACAATCGTCATGGATCTTGGGTTGTCTAGCTCTTTCATTCCTAATATTGACACTGTTAGTACACTAGATATGGACCCTATCCTTAACCACTCTTTACCTTCATGTAGTGTTGTACATGTTGAAAAAATGGTTGCTAGTGTTCCGCAAGAAAACATAATTCAAATCCATGAAGACTTAGAAAACCTACAACATCAAGTGAAAAATGATAATATTTGAACTATAGATAACATTCATTGCATGCTTGAAACTGAAGATGGACTTGACCTTGTGAAAAACATAGTTCAAATATTTGGAAAACACCTCACCTCAACCACTATCCTTTAACTACAAGAAATGTCACAAGCCAAGGAGAAATTAAAAATCCTCCTCCAACAAAAATTTCCTCTATTCCTACCAATACCAACCCTCAAGTAACAACAACAATGCAACCAACTAGTAATGTGATTCCCTCCTTGGGTACTTCTGTGAGCATCCCTAGTACCTTTGTGGCATTGCACATAATATCTCCTTCTACCTTACCACCTATAAGAATTCCATTCAATTTTCCCTCAAACACCTACACCCCTCCACCCTTTTCACCACCATCTCATAACAAAGGTAATGATCCTCTCATAAATCAAATCTTACAAATCATTTCATCCCTTTAAAAAAAATGTCCACCATCAACCAAAATCAAAATGTCCCACCTACATATTATTTCAAAAGTATCCCTTTTTCCTTAGATATATTGCAAACATCAATGCCACAAGGTGTAGAGATGCCTAGATTCAATAAATGTAGGGGAAAGAGAGATCCTTCTAACCATGTTAATGCTTATACCACCTTATGTAGTGACTTTTTGATTAATGATAAACTCTTGGAAAAACTTTTCCCTAGGTCCTCAAAGGATACTACCTTGGAATGGTTTTCTTCATTACCAAATAATTCAATTAATTCATTCAATGAACTTGTTGAGGCATTTTTCAACCATTTCCAAGTGCATATGACCCCTAAGATGAAATTGGCCAATTTGATAAGATGCAAGCAAAAAGAAGAAGAAAATATTACTGACTTTATCTCATGCTATCTATCGCTTTATTCCTAAATCAATTTTAAGGTTCTCAATCCTCACCTTCAAAAGATGTTCATAGAAAAATTGCAATGTAAGATGCAAGATAAGCTTACCATGATGAAATTTCCATGCTTCATGCATTTTTGTATTGCCCTCCATGATTATCAAAATTTGGTTAGTAGTCAAGATACAAAATCAACCTCTACCATACTGAGAAATCCATGTCCACAAACCAAAACAATTCCCAAACTTTTAGAATATAGAATAAAGGTTTCATTCAATTCAACCCCCCTTAGCAAACAACTTAGAATATCAATAACCAAGTAGCTACTATTAAAGCCACCATACCCTTTAGCTATGGGGACCTGAAAAGACAATTCACACCCTTACCCGATACCCTTCACAACATAATGACACAACTCTTAGAACATAAAATGATTACCTTGCCTCCTATTAAACAACCCGATTCTAATAAACCATTACCCACAAACTATAGACCAAATTCCTACTTCCATTATCATCAAAAAAATGGACATGATATGAAACATTGTGCGTGTCTTAAATATCTTGTGCAAGACCTCATTGATTTTGATCGTCTTTTCATCGGAGGTGTTAGTGATCAAGGAAATAAGTTTGTCACCCCTCCTAATGAAAACTTACAAATCTTTACCAACCCTATGCCCAATGATAACATTTCATTTGTCAGAGCTAGTGAAACTACAAAGAATGATATAATGAATGTTGATATGGATAATGATAACTATAATTCTATTCAACATGATCCTATAGATAATAATCCTAAGGATGACATGGTAGGAGTGATAGACATCATTCCTTGTAAGGGATGAACTAAAAATCCTCTTGATATTGCTTTCTCCTCACAAGATATACTTAAGCATGCACTTCATGGTCCTCTTTACATAGCCGACCAAATCTATGACAAGCCCACTAATGGGATATTAATAGATTTTGTCAGTGGAGAGAATGTGAATACCGAGGAATTCTTACTTCTACATGAACTCTATCAAGATATATATGATAAACTGAAAGCATGGATCAAGGCGTATGCCCTATGATGGGATTGATCACTCTTCCTTTACAAATAGGACTGAAAATATTAGAAATCTCATTCTCCATCATCCCACAATTAGACCAATTTCGTGTGAGGCTAGGCTATCCATGAATTTGCTCCTTGAATGTAGTCCCATTGGTTGTACATAAATGATTAAAGTTTCCCTTTGACAATGAAATTTCCACTATCCATCATAGTGGCTTTAACTAAGACCAACCTAAGACAAAACCTTCACCTACCTCCTACAAAATACCAAGAGATAACAAAACAATCCCATCACACCTCCTAGAATCAAATAAGTTTATAAAGTAAAAGAGAAAGTGGTTCAACAACCTCTTGTGGTTCGTTTCATTCCTCCCCTTAGGGAAGAAAAGAAACCTATGCTTGACTAACTTGCTCCTACACAAACACAACTTTCAAACAAAACTAAAATAAACAAATTTTCTAGAGAGCATTGGCATAGACGTCATTCCCTTGCTTGCGGGTTGCATGAAGAATTAAACAAATAAAATCTAGATCCAAACTTGACTGAAGTAATGCATGACAAGCCTTCGCCTTCGCTTAAACAAGACGATCCTATAATGCAATCACAACAAGAGCCAAAAAATTCTTTAGAGATTATAATTTGATCTCCTATTGTGATTAATTTAAATAATGATGGCAAGATTACTAAAATTGATGAGGAAGTTCATAATAAATTGAATACATTTTTTTCCTCTTCTATGACCTTAATCGATAATTCTCCTAAAAAGAATTTTGAATGTGGTGATGGCCCTAGTCCAATAGTTTCTATTGTCCCTTTGGCTATTTTTCCACATTTGGTATATAATGAACATGATTAGGATGTAGACGACCGACTTTGGGTTGACTTACATTTCCCTTACTAGTTTCTTTGCATTATTTATTTATTATTTTATTTTGTGTGATTGCATGTGTGTATTGGGATCCCTTGTGATATATTTGGTTTGATGTATCTCTCTCTCTCTCTTTATGACATTCCTCTATTTGTACCTTCACTCTTCTCTATTTCATAAATATGTTATCTTAGCCTTTATTTCTTTTTCATTTGTCTTGTGTTTTCCTTTTGGGGATAACACAAGATGTTGAGACATTCATGTCTCTTCCATGTTGACCCAAAATATTTTTCTTTATCTTTTTCATTTGTCTTGTGTTCTCCTTTTGGGAATGATGCAAGGTGTTGAGACATTCATGTCTCCTCTATGTTGACTCAAAATATTTTTATTTGTTTTCACTCTCTGTGTCATTCTTCTAGTTCTATGAGTATTTTGGGAATGATGATAGTTTTGAGCTCTCTAAAAATATTGTAGCAAGAACATACTGACCCAAAATCCATAGATCCCTTATGTGTTTGGTGTTTTCATTTTTTTTGGTAGCCCCTCTATTTTATTTGCGTGACGTAGCTTTATTTGGAAACATATGACTTGGAATAGGGCTTTCCAAGTTGGCTCTCATGTCTTCTTTATTGTTAGCATTTATCATTTTCTATTTTAAATTAATTGCTCAAAACATGGTGTTTAACAATTTCTTTAAAGTGGGGGAATACATTGGCATAATTCTTTTGCATTTTTTTCCTTTTTATGGTTCATGGTGCAGTCTTCTTATTTCATGCAATGTGTTTTTCACTTTTTGGTTGATAGTGGGTGTGATGTCCTTCAATAGTGTGATCTATCTTAGCATATTACATTCCTCTTAGTGGCTTGATGTGACACACATCCCCTAAGTTTTGAATCTTCTATTCTTTTATTGGTCCACTCTTGGAGACATTAAGCACAATGTTCCCTAAGTTAAAGACCTTATGTGAACGAAGCAAGAATCCTTTGAACATTCTTTACATTTTGCATGTGAATTTTTTTAGTTATATGCCCACCTTGTATAACACAACTTGCATGCTTGTAGAGCCATCTTGTTGTTCATGAGCTCTAAGCATATGAATTTTTTCTTATCTCATGAATCTCAAAAATCATTTTTTTGCATGGCGTTTTATTAAAGTTATCATGAGGTATAACTTTGGTATGGTTTAATGGGAAGTTGAATGAGGGTATGACTTTCCCTTAGCTACTCTCATGTGTATTTGTGTACATACAAGCCATGTGTGTATGTGTCTCACCTTCTTCAATTTCTCACCTAGCACATGGCCTAAAGTTTTGTTGCCTCAGAGTGAGCATGCACTTTTTAGACAAACAACCTAGATATGATCCACATCATGATGGAAAAATAGTCAAAGCTTTATCCACCTCTTTCTTTTTCATTTTGTTTCATTTTCTTTATGTCTTTGGCAATGCATGCTTGTGCTTTTTTGGAGCTCTTATATAATTTTCATGTGTGTTCATCTTTGTCTATGTTCGTTTGCCATGGGATCTTGATCTTGGGGTCTTGATTACCCCTCTTGATCATTGTCATCCTATCTTACCAACATTGGCACACTTGGACCCCTCATGATGCATGTTTTTAGACTTTAGTGTGAATTTGAAGCAAGATCATGCTCTCACTAAAGTGGGGGCTAAATGTGGAAACAAAAAAGTATCCCTTTTTCTTCCTTATTTGGGCCCTCCTTGTTAAATATGCTTAATATTTCCTTGATTTAGTGTTGTAATGTATCTAACACATTCACATTAAATCTTGGGTCCTTGTGAATTAATGAACTTAAAATGGTACCTTGTTAAAGTGTTCTGAAGTGTTGTAACACACTTGCACACTTTTTTGAGGTTTTATTAATTAGCTAAACCTAATAAGCCTCTTTTCAAAAATGTACCTTAATCATGCCTTATTTAAAGTGTTGTAACACACTTTCACACTTTTCTAGGATCTTATTAAATAATTGGGCTTCTTTATGCTTTAATTGGCCTTATTTTGCATCCACAAGCCTCATTTAATGCATATTTTTAAGGATGATCTTGACACAAATCAACATCCAATCATAATTCAAGTATTTTTAGGTTGTGTGGCCCAAATTTAGTGATCTATAATTCATTCAACACCTTGGGCATTTGAGTCCCACCTAGGTTTTTAGGTCTGAAACTTGGTTTCACACCTTTCTAAGCATTTTTAAATTTAGTCCCATAAATTATGCCTAATGTGACTCATCCACCACCTTGTGTGAATGAGTCCCATGTTTCACAAAATTAATGTTAATTCAAAATTTTGGTGGGATTTTATCCTCCTAGATCTAATTTTGACTTGTAGTGTTGTAATTTCAGGGATTCTTGCATAATTAAGTATAAATACAAGTTGCTTTCACTCATTTTCACCTAAGACTTTTGTGAGAACATTCATAATAGCAAGTTTGAGTTCACAAGAGCATTCTAGTGTTTACAAGAGAGTAAAAGTACAAAGTTGTGTCACACTTTTAGCCAACTTATCAACAAGTGAATTTAAGTATTTCTAACTAAAAATATATTTTGGTCAAACATGTGATCTTGTGAGATTAATTCTAGGTAAGTTAGACATATCCACAACTTTTTCAACTAAAATTATTTTCTAAATACATATGTAACACCACATTGAGGCCAATTTACCAAAAAAAATAGATTTATTAAAAAAAAATGATATTTTAACAATTTCTACTCATGCAAAAAACTTTTTTTTTAAATATAAAAATACCCTTTTGTAGATCTGTAAGTCTAGTTTTCAAAAACATATATTTTAATAATTAAGTTATTATTTATATTTATATTTATATTTATATTAAAAGTAGGTTATCAACACAAAATATTAGGTTGATTACCATGACAAGGAAAAATAGTGAAACTTATTAAAAAATGAAAAAAATATGATAACCTAGATAAAAGAATCTATATCAAGAGGGTATAATATTTTTTCCATTTTAGATAAATAGATAAAATCAAAGTTGATGTCAAATAGAAACAACAATGTTTTGATACACACACATTTTGATATTTATTTAAAAATATATCATGTGGACAGTGATTTTGGTTTCCAAAGGCCAAAATGTAAATTTCCACACTTAAGATTAATGTAAATGAGATGCAATATGTCTAATTATGATGTACTATTGCTCTAATAAAAAAAGAAAGAGATTTAATGATGTAAAACCTAAGAAATGCAAAGTGCTGGAGAACACATTGTGATATGCAAAAACACCTAAAAATGCAAGTAAATGATGAAATAACTGAACAAAGTTGGAGAGATGTACCTAGAATCTAAAATATGATGTTGAGAAATTTTGTAATCCTAAAAAATTGAATGAAAATGTTGACTGGGACACTTACACCAAGTTGGGCGACTTAGTCCCAGTTTTGAGGAAAACTATTCATAAACGTACTTAGGCCAAATGGGTATTCAAATCTATAAAAAACCTCCAAAAAAAAAGTTTAGTGAGACTAAGTCACCACTGTTGGAAACTTAGTCCACTTCTAAATTTCTAAAAATTCAAAAGTGGAAAAGGAAGCCCTTGGTTTGCACTTATGTTCCTGATAGGTGTTAGTTTCTGAAACTCTAATTTTCGGTCCTAAAAGTGACTTTTTGTTGATATTTTGGCTTTGCAAGCAAGGAGATTTCTTCAAAAATTCTTCAACCTTATCTTGAATGATCTTCAAACCCTCAAAGTGTCTGAATTTGCAAACAAATAATGAAAGAGAAATAAATGGTGAATGTTAGGGCATGGGGGTTTGCCTTGGTCAAACCCCTTTTTAAGTAATTAAAACAAACAAAGAAAGAATGTAATGAAGAATGAAACAATGGAGTTGATACCTTTCCATGATGTTTGATCTTGAATTTATATGCAGAACATGAAGAATCTACCCTTGAATGTCCTTGGAAGCTATCTTGATGACTTGCAATGATAAAACCCTAGCTTGCTTGACTTGAGAACATGATGAATGATGGATGAATGATGTTGAGTTATGAACTAGGTCAAATGAGAGGGAAAACCCTATATTTATACACAATTATGCCTAAATTCTTGAAAATACCACATCATAGGCCGACCTTAGGTCTTAAGGAAGAAAAACCTAAAAGAAATTTAATTTTTGAACCAAATGGGACTAAGTTGCCACCAATGGTGACTTAGTTCACTTGGGAATTTTTAAGTGGATTTTAGGAATTGTGATAATTTAAATAATTTTTATTGGGTCCTTCTTAAACAAGACACTTGAGTAAGGCATGTAAGTGTATAAAGGGGTCATTTAAAGCATAATAATAGGTGTAAATATTGATGACAAGCCTAGGAAAGTGTGAAAGTTTGGTACAAGACTTTACAACACTTTGAAATAGGTATTGGTAAGGTTATTTAGGTGAATTATGATATTATGGTCTTATAAAAGTGTGAATATGTGTTACAAGACCTTTAGAAGACATCAATAAATGCATTTTTTTCAATTTGGAGGGTCCAAGACCTAAGGGAGTTTCATAGGTATTTTTATTAGTTCATGCAAGTTATCATCTTAGGGAACATCATGCCTAATATTTCCAAGAGAGGAAAAGTGAAAATGGTCTCATCTTGTTTCCAAGAGTGCAAAAATGCAATGTCTCATCATGGAAAACATTGTACCTAATGATTCCAAGAGAGGAAATAACACGAAAAAGAAAATCACACAATGAAATGTGAGTGTGGATGTATTCCCCAACTTTAAAGTGGTTGCTAACACCACTACTGTGAGCATTTTCTTTAAAGTAGAAGGAGACATGAGAGATTACTCAGAAATACATATGCCAAGTCATGTGTTTCTAATAACCTATGCCATGAAAAGGGAAGTATGTCATGTGCGAGCCAACTTTAGGCATGTCGTCCAAATTCCAAGCTTACTCTTGTATTTTCATGAAAGGTTAATGACTAACCAAAGGAGGCAACAATAGATGATATATGAGAAAAAGGCTACTTAACCCCTTGCCCCCACTTAGTACAAATCACAAGTGAGCCAAACTGATTAATGAAATGCATGCCAGAGTGAATAAATATCAATTAGAGTAATTGGGTACCCCCACAAAAGGAAGAATACCAAACTCCTAAAGATGTTGGATTTTACTACTCAAAGCCTTACATTTATTGGTAGAATGACCATGAATTCTATGATAGGAAAAAAATGAAGTCTTGTAATAGCATTTATTTCAAGTTTGTGGAGGGAGAGATATCAAGTGATCTTGTAGGAGTCTCAACAAGATACCCTCTTGATTAATGATAGAAGGTGGTCCTATAGGTTGCGACAAAGATGTCTCTTTCTTAGATGTACAAAGTGTCATATCTACACAAGACTCTTTAGATTGCAATATTTTTTCTCTCCTTAGCATGAGGGTGTAAAATCTAAGAAACTCAATTCATGAGTGTTTTACGAGATGACATTTAAATTAAGCAAAGAATTTTTTGTTTGTTTCATGTTGTGTAAAGGTTGGATTTCAAGACCACTAGTGTTGATGAATTCAAGATATTTTATAGTTAAAGTGGGCTTAGAAGAATGTTGTGTGAGAGTGTTGATGTTGAGTGAAGGCTTGGTGATTTATATCAAAGGAAAATAACCAAGACCATAATTTTTTTGTCGTGTGATAGGATCTATAGGGTTGTGGATACCTTGTTCATTAGCACCACATCCTTTTCCACTGTATCCAAGTTTTTTCATAAGTTCATAACCTCATCCATAAAGATTATTCATTTCTTTTGGATTGGGTGGTTTTTTGTTATGAATTTCATCAAAGGTTGTGTAATTTGTTGTCTTATGTTTTGTAGTGGTTGAGGTGGATCCTTTCAAAGAGTCATCTAAGTTTTGTGTTGACATGACTAGTTTTTCGTTTCCCATATTTGAATCCTTTTTTATGATCTTATACATGTCCATGAGTGTTAGTGTGAAGTCTGAAGAACCCCAATCATCACCTAATAGCTTCATGACGTGTTCATTATCATGACATGTTCATTATGTTATTGTTTGTCTTTCTATTGTATAGGTTCCACTTTTTTGGTTGGTGTTAATGTGTGTAAATGATTCACTTTGTTTTTCTCAATGTTCAAACAACTATTGGGATGGAGGTCAACTTCAAGTACACTTTATTGTTGTAAATTTATTTCATTTTGTGATGAAGAGTGGAAGGCACATGATTTAGTGCATGAATCCACGGTCTACCTAAGAGAAGTTTGCATGAAATTTCATGAGGCATAACATGGATTGGTGTATTCAATGTGGCCACTCCAATTGTAAAAGGTATAATTATCACCCCATGTGGTTTCATTTTGACATTTTCAAATACTCTAATAGATAAATAATCAGGTTGAATGTTCGATTGATCAATTCCAAGCCTATCTAGAAGGCTCACACTACGCACATTAACCCTTGAGCTAGTGTCAACAAAGGTTCACTTTGTCCCTTTTGTTTTGTATTGAGATATGAACATGAATGCACCATTTTGGTTTTTCACATCTAAAGAGGGGAGTTCAATTTGGTGAAAAACAATGTCAGTGGTGTGTCCTTGAATTATGGATGCTATGTCATTTGGTTGTGCATTAGAAGAGATAGGAACTTTTCATAAGTCCATTTGAAGCATAGTGTGATAGGTAGGTGAGTTTTGAAGAAGGTACCAAAGGGATATCTTGGCGGGAGTGCTCTTAAGTTGCTCCATAAGATCATACTCCCTTAAGCGAGGAGCAGGAGGAAAGCTAGGAAAAGGTAGGGAAGTAGGGGTTGGTTGTTGTGGGGATGGATTGTTTCTAGTGTGATATGTATGAGTAATGGTAGTATGACTTGGTTGCTATGAAACATTATTTTGAGGTGGGTAGAGGGTGAATTCTAGTTTTTGTTGAGTTGAAGGTTGGTGTGATGGTGGATAAAGGGTGAGTTAAAGTTGTTGTTGAGTTTGTTGTTTGTTTGAAGGGGGATAAAGGATGAGTTGAGGTTGAATGATATTAACATCCCTTGGTGAATGAGATTCTAACATGGGCTCTTCATCTTCTTCTAAGGGAATAATATCATTATTGTCAATGTTAAAATTGTATTGTATCATGATATTCTCCCTAGGAGGAGATTTTTTAGAACTAAAAACCACATGTTCTTGACAAGTAAGGCTTGGTTCTTCCAAAATAACTTCATTGCAAAGAAGGGAGTGATTAATGGTTGAATGTGTTTTATTATTGATAGTGGGGAGGTAAGGGGAAGACTCTATTTGATTTTCCATTGGCTTGAAGGTCTCATTCTCTTGTTCCATATTATCTACCCTAATAGGAGAGCTTGCAATATGGTCATCCAAGTTTGTAATGTCATCACAAGTGGGGGAGGCTTCAAGAGCAGGACCATGATGATTTTCAATAGATTGTCCCAAATGGTTGGAGCATTAGGGAACATAGGGTCAAGAATTTCATGACTTTTAATATGTATATATTCAAACACCATCCTATCCTTTTGGCATCGAGGAGGGATATTAGGAGAAGGAAAATCTTGATAGTCACGGTTATGGAAACTAGTTAAGGTGATGTTTAGGAATGTTTATATGATCTCATGTTTAGATTGTTGTCTAACATCTTCTAAAGGGAAATGGGGAGATGGAATATCAAGACTCTCAATGCTTGTATCTTCCTTCACCAAGATACCTTTGTCACTAATAGGGGAGGTATCGGGAGAAGAACAATTATGATTTTTATGATTTTCTACACTACCATTCTCACCTATGGGCAATGTAATATTAAGGATTGTTTCAATGGTTTGAGCATGTTTCTTAATGACCTCATCGTTGTAATCAAAATGGATCTCATAAGAAGGAATGTTGTATTTATGGAATCCATTTTTAACCAAATCAAAGCCACATCTGTTGAAAGAAAACATTCTATCATGGAAAATTAAAGTGCAAGGAAATGACTTAAAATGAGATGTTTAATGCAATTTTCAGATGTGAAACAAGTAATTTGCGGATTACCTTTTGCAACAACCTAAAAGATGAAATGCTTCAAAGGAAATTTTGAAATCAAACAATGCATGAAATGAGCTAATTTAAGCTAGATCTAATGAAATGTATGTTACAAAAACTCAGCCAACTGATATAGGTAGTTGATGGCAGCAAAAAAAAGCTTAAAAATAGGGTTTTCAACTCTGTAAAAGGTAGTTTCAGGGCTAAACAGGGACTAAGTCGCCCAAGGTGGTGAATTAGTCCTAGTAGGGATTTTTGTAAGATTTTTCAGATTTTTCTAATGGATTGTGATGGTCTATGTATTTTATGATGTATACCTAAGATGTCAATGCAAAATTTTAGAGATTTTCAATGATTTAAGATGCAAAATGCTCATAATTGAAATGATTTAAAAAATGACTACCCTAAATTGATGTTTTTTTATCTAAATGCATAAAAAAATGTTCCTAAAAGTTTCCAAAATTATAGTATATGATACTAGGAAGCTTAGGAAACATAGAAATGAGGTTTTTGATCCTATAACAAATAGTGCAAAATTTGGACAGGGACTAAGTCGCCCAAAATGGTGAATTAGTCCCAATTAGGATTTTTGCAAAATTTTCAAAAACATTTAATGGGTTTTGATGTTGTTTGGTATGTATGTCCTAAATACTAAAAAAAATATACTTTTCAGAAGTTTTGCAATGATTTAAAATTCAAAAATGCAAACTATATGCATGTTTACTAATGCAAAATTGTAAAACCCTAGAATGCAAATTAACTAATGAAAAATGCAATGCAATGTTAATGCAAGATAATTATAGGATGATGAAGGACTAAAAATCAGAAAATAAGGGATTAAAAGTTTGGGTTCACCAAAATGTGGACAATGATTTTGTTCTCCCAAGGGTTTGTCTAACACTTTCAAGGTTTTTCACCTAAAAGGAGAAGAATTCGGTCCAAAATACAAATGTCTACACTCAAGATTAATTTAAATGAGATGAAATATGTCTAATAATAATGTAATAATTATATAATCTAAAAATAAAGTGATTTAATGATGCAAAACCTAAGAAATGCAAAGTTCTGGAAAACACATTGTGATATACAAAAAATCTAAAAATGCAGGTAAATGATGAAATAACTTAACATAATTGGAGAGATGCACCTATAATCCAAAATTTAATGTGTAGAGATTTTTTAATCCTAAAAAATTGATTGAAAATGTTGATTGGGAGACTTATGCTAGGTTGGGTGACATAGTCCAAGTTTTGAGGAAAACTGCTTGAAAACCTGTTTTGGCCAAATGGGTATCCAAATCTAGAAAAACCTCCAAAAAATAGGTTCATTGGGACTAATTCACCATTGTTGGTGACTTAGTCCACTTCTAAATTTCTAAAAGCTTAAAAGTGGAAACGGAAGCCCTTAGTCTACAGTTTGGCTCCTGACATGTGTTCACTTTTGAAACTCTAATTTTTGGGCCTAAGAGTGACTTTTTGTTGACATTTTGGCTTTACAAGAAAGGATATGTCTTCAATGAGACTTCAACCTTATCTTCAATGATGTTCAAACTCTCAAAGTGTTTAAATTTGCAAATAAACAATGAAAGAGAAAGAAATGGTGAATGTTAGGGCATGGGGGTTTGCCTTGGTCAAACTCCTTTTTAAGTAATTAAACCAAATGAAGAAATAATGTAATGATTCATGCAAAAATAGACTTAATACCTTTCCATGATGTTTGATCATGAATTTCTACAAAAAAACATGAAGAATATTCACATGAACATCCCTGGAAGCTATCTTGATGAATTGCAATGATAAAACACTATCTTGCTTGACTTGAGAACATGATGAATGATAGATGAATTATTATGAGTTATGAATTAGGTCAAATGAGAGGGAAAACCCTATATTTATACATAATTATTCCCTAATTCCCAAAAATACCACATCACAGACCAACCATAGGTCTTAAGGAATAAAATCTTGAAAAAAACAAAATTGAACCAAATGGGACTAAGTTGCCACCCATGGTGACTTAGTCCACTTGGGAATTTTTAAGTGGATTTTAGGAATTGTGATAATTTAAATAATTTTTATCAGGCTCTTCTTCAATAAGACACTTAAGTAAGGCCTACAAATGTATAAAGGGTCCATTTAAAGCATAAGAAAAGGTTTAAATATTGATGACAAGCCTAGGGAAGTGTGAAAGTTTGTTACAAAACTTTACAACACTTTGAAATAGGTCTTGGTAAGGTTATTGAGGTGAATTATGATATTATGACCTCTTAGAAAAGTGTGAATATGTGTTATAACACCTTATAACACCTTTACAAGACATTGATAAATGCATTTTATTCGATTTGCAAGAGTCCAAGACCTAATGTGGATGTGTAAAACACTTCACAACAGTAAATCAAGGCCTTATTAAGTCCAATTTGTCATTAATTAATCCCATATCAAGCAAGCAAAAAAATTTTGTGTCCAAATATCCATGCATTAAAGCTTCAAGTTATAAATGCACACAAAAAAATTGAAAGAGAAAAAATAAAAATCACTATATAAAGGTTGATGTCTTATGTGACTTCATTTTTTAGCATTTTTTCAGCAACTAAATTATAGTGTCAATTTATAAAAAATATATTTAAATAATTTTAAATTTTTTTTAAATATAAGAATAAAATATACTAAAAAAGAAGTATTTCATTAGTTTACATCATTTCAAGATTCAAAACATATATGTCACTTTTTAGTGATTCAAGTTTAAAACTTGGATTAGTGTTGGCCATTTCCTTTAAAAAGTGTGACACAAATTTGTGCTTTTACCTAAGAGAATTCAAGAGTCTTAGAGAGTAGATTATCTATCATTTTAGAGCATTCTTCAAGCATCAAGCATTATATCAAAGTCTTCATGCATCATGTCTATTTTTGAGCTAACAAATGTGATGTAGAGTTTCATGATTCAAGCTATCATTTCATTCAAGATATATCACATCCAAGCAATATTCAAAATCTACATCCATTGGAGCCATCTCACACATGTTTGAAGTACTTCATTGCTAGGGTTTGGTGAGTTGCAACATCTTATTTTTTTCATTCATCATTCTCCATTCCTATTTTATTCTATTTCAATGTTTAATTACAAAAATGGGGTTTGACCAAGGAAAACCCCTTTCTACTAACAAAACAACATTTTTCGCTCTCTTTTTTGTGTGATTTACAAGTTTAGATTGAAGATACATTGAAAATAAAGTTTGGGGAAAGTTTTCAAAGTGCCTAAAGTTTTCAAAGTTGTCACCTTGCATTGGAGATACCTAGAGAACTTCTATAGGTTACAAATCAGGGTTTTAGATCTAGAAATCAATTGGGAAGCACATAGTAGACCTTGAAGACTAGATTCAAAACTGGAAGTATCAAAAAACCCTAACTAGAATAATTCACCAGTTCTAGTGCATGAGTCCTAGTTTAGTTCAAGATTCAGATTTTTAGAGATTTGGATACCCATTTTCCAAATTCTTGTTCTTGCACAGAAACTTAGATCTAGGACCGATTTTCCTAGCCTAGTGTATGAGTCCTAGTCAGCATTAAAGTCACTAATTTTAGTATTTTAGAGCTCCTTCCAGGCATATTCATATTTCCAGGTGCATACATTCCATCCTGTAGCTTTATGTCATGTTTTACATACTTTCCTATGTCATTTAGTGAAGCATTGCATCATATTAGGGTATATAATTACATCTTGCATTTCATTTGTCTTTCCAAGCCCTAGCTTGGTGTTGAACCCCTCATTATATTACAATAATCCCCTATGATAGCCCTATTGCAAGATCTCTTTGTCATTTACATTGAGATCTCTTGGGTTATCCTTCAATGAAATAATTGGAAATTGGGTGTGCTTTATGTCCTAATCCATACAATAGCATCCTACCCCATTTTCAGTCATTTCACTAGTCTAGTAGCAATTGTATATAGTATTCCACCGATCATAGATCTGCATTTTCTTTGATCAACCTTAGGTGAATCATCTTTGCTCAATTTATAACCAATCACAATAGGAGTGAATACAAGTTTGTATTCTTCCATTCCAAATTTCTCCAACATCTCTTTGACATAATTTGACTATGAAATGAAAATAGCTTTATCTATTTGATTGATTTGTAACCCAAGGAAGAAATTCATCTCCCCAAACATTAAAATTTTAGACTCTTTTTTAATCTCTTCAACAAATTTCTTACACATATCTTCATTTCTTCCAAAGATAATATCATCCACATACACAACCACTATCAAGATTTTATCTTCCTGAATTTTGAAGTAAAGATTACTATCTGTGGTGCCTTTATTGAAACCTTTTTGTATCAAATATATGTCTAATCTTGCATACCAAGCTTTTGGATCTTGCTTCAATCCATATAATACCTTATTCAATCTACAAAGTATATCTAGTTAACTTGACAACTGAAATCCTTCTAGTTTTTCTCGGTAAACCTCTTCTTCCAATTCACCCTTTAGAAAAGAAAACTTAACATTCATTTGATAAACTTTAAAGTCCTTGTATGCTGCAAATGCCAAAAAAAAATTGGTAGCTCCCATCCTAGCCACTGGGGAAAATGTCTCCTCAAAGTCTATTCCTTCCACCTATGAGTAACCCTTACAAAGAAGTCTTACTTTATTTCTCACCACATTTCCATTGTCATGCAACTTATTTTTGAATACCCACTTAGTTCCAATTATGTTCTTGTTTTTTAATCTAGGTACCAATTCCCAAGTCTGATTTTTCTCAATCTCAATAAGTTCTTCTTCCATTTCCTTCATCCAATGTTCATCTTTGCATGCCTCACTTACTATTTTAGGTTGAACTTTAGAAAATAAAAACAGATTTACCTCAACTTCAAAAGCTTTTCTTCTTTTCAATACTCCTTTATTCTTGTCTCCAATGATCTAATCATGAAAATGATTCTTTTGTACATACTTAGGGGTCTTCTCTAGAGATTCTTTCTCTTCAACTAATCTCTAGAATATATATTAAAATTTGAAACTTCCTCAATAGCATATACCTTTTCACTGTATGAATCAGGAAGATTTCTAAGAACTTTCTTTACCACCCTAGGTTCTTTAACTTGCACACCAAGACCTCTCATAGCACTTACTAGTTCATCAACTCTCTATATGTAGGTAAAAATTGTTTCATCTTCAAGCATTCACATAGTCTCAAATTATTCCTTTAAATTCTACAACTTTTCTTGTTTGACCTTTTCATCTCCTTCATATATACTTTTAAGCTTATCCCAAACATCTTTAGCAATCTTAATATTTATAGCTTTAACCAATTTAGAATTTTGAAAGACTGTTCATCAAAATAAATCTTGTCTTAACATTTACTTCACGTGCCTTGATCTCATCACTTGTGCTCAGACCATTCGGAGATGCAACATAATGATTCTTTATTTCCTTTTTCAATTTCAAATACTTGAGCTTCTAGATAACCTTCCATCTTTGTCTTCTATAATGCATACTTTGTTCCATCAAATCTAGGGCAATCAATTTGCTTTGCCATCCCAAATGTACCTTAAGCAGTTAAGCTCTTCTTCAAGGAAACTTGCTCTATACCAATTATTGAATGAAAAAGACAACTGAGAGTGGGGGAGAATTAGTTGTAGGAAATTAAAACATCAAATCCCTCAATAGGAATCAAATCCACATGCATTCATTAAACCCTTATTCAGTTAAAGTGATTAAACATGAAATGCAAATAATAGAAACTGAAATAACAACACTATACACAAGAGAAAACCATATTTAAGTGGAAAACCCAATGAGGGAAAAAACATGGTGAGGATTAGCTCACAATATAATTAATTGCAAAACAGGTAAAAGGGATGACTATCAGAATAGGACACATTTTCCAAAAGGGCTCATAGCCAAGGCTCACAACCATAGAATACACAAGAAGATAGAAAAGAAATGTTACATAGAGAACTTCTCAATGTAACAAGGAATCCACCACAAATGCTCCAACACTTTCACAACCTTTTTTGAAAGATTGTGAACACCTTGAAATCACTACATTAAGGAATCTGGCACTTTGAAGTTCATACTACTTTTCTTAAATTCACATCACTTGCATCACACACATCTTTTATTTCTTATCTTTTCTATCTTAACAACCTTCAATGTCTCATCTCATAGTTATACCATCCTCAACCTTAAAAAATTTATCCAAGGTTACATGATTCACACTTTGCAATTTCAAATTAGGTCAGCACTAAACATTCCCACGGTGGATAGGAATGAAAGTGGACCAAAATAACACTTAACTAAGACCCAAAATAAATCTCACATGCCACACTACACCTTCATTAATATTTGAACATATTTGAATGTAGTGTAGACACCAAGTCTGTCATTACCCATGAAAATACATTAAACATTAAGTACATGCTTCCTTAAAATAATCCAAAACTTCTGGATAGAAAAATTATCTTGAACACGATCCAAGATCATCTAGAAAACCAACAACTTCCTTCACAAAAAAAAAAAATATCTTGAATATATTATAATCATACTATTTATCTAGACAACACTACCAGGTACTACAATATTTTGAAACTGAAAAGGCTTTATTCTAATACTCTCACCATGAATCCTCTTGACAAAAAAAAGAGAACATCATTAAATCTCATTCAAAAGCACAAGTCCTAAAAAGAAACTATGGAGAAATGTGGAGAAAATACATTTCTCCTAGACACCTCTATACAACATTGCAAAAGCACTTCACATACTGGTGAACACAACATCCTCTACTTGACAATCCAGAAGCCCAAATTCTAGATATAGAAACTTTAAATAACTCTAACTTACATATCCAAGCCAAAAAAGTAGATCTTTAATCTAGAAGAAATATGATGTTAAACTAGAACACCTCTACAACACCCTGTTTCCTTATTTTTTCAATTTTCTCAATATCCTAGACATCTTCAAACAAATAGTTGACATCAATGAAAATGCCAAGTCATACTTGCAAAAATTAGGATATCATGTCACGCCCACCGTGCAAACCCCAAAGAACAATTAAATAAAGAACGCAAATTTTTTTTTTAAAACAAAACAAATAATCAACATACCAAATATTAAATGATCATATACATACTAATATACTTCATTTCATTATAACACAAATAACATAATCGACTATGTTCTTTGGGGCACACGAGGTCACATCGAAAAAGACATTACTAAACATTAACCCATAAGATATCAAAGGAACTAATGAACACAACATTAGATATATATGTACCTAGATTTCATTACAAGATAAAACCACGAGAAAATTACATAACCAAACAAAGATACAAAGCTGATAACTACATTACATCATCTTTCAAATTTTACATCATATCAATATAATTACAACATCAATCCCAATCATGTGGGATTAATACAATATACAAGATTATCAAAACGTAAAGAGATCAACTAGAACAAATCTTCAACTAGAAGAGACTAAAGCCAAGGAACGCTGATGGGGAACCCAATGGTGTGCGGAGCACGTTCCACCCGACCACCCCTGTGCTGAGAGGTGACAGAGAAGTAACTCCGACCAAGACTGACAACAGTAGTACAACCATACAAAAAGTACCAACATAGACCCATAACACAATACTCCAATTAAAATGAACAATCATTAACATCATTCACAATATCCTTAAGATACAAGATTATAAATCAAATATAAATGAGATCATACAAAGCATACTAAAGATGTATCAAAACAATAATCATAAATCAATTTAAATTAGTTCAAACAACAATCTAAACCAACTCCCATAACCTACTTCCAAAGGAACTCAATAAAGTAAAACACATGGGCAACTAGGGGAGAGTGTCATTGCATAGTCCTACATGGGCTATCCTGTGCTCTTCCTCCCAACTAGAGGCTCTGGTCCCATCTATGGCTATCCTATGCTCTTCCTCCCAATTGGAGGCACTGGCCCATAGGGTGACTCATGCGGAGCTGTAGACCTCTCGTGAAGACGAGGTCACGACCTTGCCAACCACGGCCTTCTCAGCCTTCCATTAGTCTGCGGAAGCACTAATGAAGACGAGGCATCCATTTTTTTAAATCTTGTAATGATATTACTACCCAACCCTCCTAAGTTAATTTTTAGGTTTTCACTTGTTTACTCACTCACTCGTGGGTTATCCTGAGCCCTTCCCCTTAAATGGGGCGATGGCCCCCATGAGGAGCCACTCTCCCTAGAGACCCAGCCAAACCAAAAGGAAACAGGGGTTGTACCATGCCAATCATGAACATCAAAATACAACAACCAAAGCAATACACGAGGTATAAACCATCTCAAAAATTAAATACCATAACATAATCTCATAATTCGGTACACCCCATCAATAAAATATAACTCAACAGAACTTAAGATGAAAAGGTATAAATTCAACAAAATCATCATCCTCTGAAAGACTAAAGTGTTAACACAAAAAGGGTTCCCACATCAATGAGTTAATAATGTCCCGAACCCAACAATTCAACAAAACTCAATTTTCAAGAATAAAAAATAAAAGAAATAACTTATTTAATCCCAAAATAGATTCCATAATAAATTCCATTCCTAAAATATATTCACACTAAAACCAGAAATAAATAAACAATGTTGTCATACATTCATAAATTGATTTCTCTACTAAATTATCCATCTCAAAATTGTAATTTAATAAATCAATAACAAAAGAAACATATTTCTTTCTATTTTATTATTCCTACTATAGCTAGATTTTGTTTAATTTTAACCATAAAAAGCAATAGAATATTTACTGATAAAATTAAATAGTTACAGCAACAATTAAATCAGTGCAATCTGAACAAATGAGTTGATAGGTATATATATACAAATATAAATATATATATACATATATATATAGATATACATACATATATATATATATAAGTAAATTTCACACAGAATTAAAAATCAAAATTTGCATTTTTTTACAAAAGTAACATATGCAAATTTGAATGGGGAAATTTAACCCCAAATAAACACACAGAAGTAACCGCCGGTCGTGTGCAGTCTACGGACTACTCATGGTAGTCCTTCGGACTGCCGTGGACAGTCCGCAGACTGTCACACAGTACCATCGGCAGGGTGTGGTGGGTACGGCCGAGGCCGAACCCCCACACAGCCAAATTAAATAATATCAACACTTAAATTTATGCACAGTGCCGACGGGGAAATGTAAATGCATTAAATTTTCACTTAAAATTTCATAAGTTTAAATATATGTGTGTATATATATATCAAATATATATATATATATATATCTAATATATATATATATATATATCTAATATATATATATACACACACAAGAATTTGAACATTTCAAAAAAATATGGGAAAGATAATTACTGTACACATTCAATTCACTATGCATGTTTAAAAAAATAAGAGACATGTTTAATAAAGTATATGTATAAACCAGCAATTCGTTGAAAGGAAATTGTTCTCAATTTTTTTTTTTAAACAATATGAAACAATAGAATACTGCTCATTTCCAGATTTCAAGCAAAACCCCTTTTCAATAAACAACAACCCAAAAACCCTCAGAAATTCCATTTAACAAATAACAATTCCCAATTCCTGGCTAAATATTCTTTGATTAAACCATAACCCCAATAGATTTTCTTCCTACAATTATTTGATTTTCAACCCCAGATAAAAATTTCATTCACAGAGAACAATTCCTATTTTAACAAAGAATAAATAATTAAAAGAAAAGAACCTGGCATCCTTCGCTTGCAGAAAACTGTAGAATCTTATTCCTTGCTACCGATCTTTCTAGCAACAACTCCAAGTATTTCTTCCTCTTCACTAATTTCTCCAGAAAATAGAAAAAGAAACCAAGGATAGAGAATGATTGAAAGCAAAATTTCTCCAGCATTCAAACCATCCCCCTCAAACAAAGAAAACCCCTTATAAAAATCCATGCCCAGGAAACCCTTTCAATTTCCTCTTCCCGTGAATACCAGAGGTCACAATTCAAGAAATAAATCAACTAATTATTAATCCATTATTCCTTTTTTTATCTCGTCATGTATTTACATTTCATTTTCATTTTTCATGCATTTGATTAAAACTAAATAAATTTAAATTCCACAAAAATGAACTTTTATTTAAATATATATATATATATTCATTGTCTCCACATTACTTTATTTAATAATTACTTTCATATTAAAATAATTAAAATCAACCATTGTAGGATTCAAAATAAATGTAGTATTTCACTACTACTACTACTAATATTTTTCCATTGCTCTAATTTATTTATGGTTTTATGGTTTTTATTTTATTAATTGCTTAATTATTTAAATCACAACATCAAACCATACACCACATTAGATAAATCATAAAATCACAATAACATACAAAGACCAATGCGTCAACACCGGGACTATGACCAAGACACACAACCCAAGATGGTAAAAGACTGTTGACACCTTGGAACGGAGTTACTTTCATGTCACCTTTATTCAACTTCCTACCGTTGGGTTGGTTCAATGCTCGCCCAGACCTATTGAAATAGGTAGAATTGAGTCTTATTCCTGCAAAGCCTACATCCAATAAGGTGATATACAATATACATACATAAAATCAATTACTAAGCATTATGAGAAGGATTTGCAGTGTCGCAGGGCACTAGAAAACGAGTGATGCTACCCGTCCCCTCACCAAAACATATCATCATCTAAAGCATTATAAATTTGCATCACATCATAATTTACTATTCTATAGTCTACTACATTCCAAATAACTAAATCAAACGATCATAATAAAATTTCATCACAATATCCATGGCATCATAAGAGTATAGTAACAGTCTAAGCTACCACAACATAATATCAACAGTATCAACAAAATCAGAATGTGCCAAACAAAACCACAGAGAATGTCAAGAATCAAGTAGTAACATGAGGGGTATTACATCCTCCCCCCTAGAATTCAGCTTACTCCTGGAAGCCAGTAAAAAGATAAGGGTAAGAATCCCTGATACGAGAGGCATCCTCCCATGTAGCTAAAGCCTCATCATTTGGGTCCCACTAAACCCGCACCTGATCAACCTCTCTGCCTCTGAGGGTAAGTCGTCGACGTTCAAGCACGACCACGGGCTCAAGTGCCAACTGCTCATCCTCGACCTAAAGAGTATTCCAATCTAGAACATGAGTAACATCAGGAAAATAAGGTCTAAGAACATAAACATGAAATACATCATGGATCCGCAACAAACTGGGTGGCAAATCTAAATGGTAAGCAACAGGTCCAATCCGCTCCAACACCTCAAAGAGTCCAACGAAGCGAGGCGCAAGCTTCGAACCCTTTCCATAATGAATTGGGCTCTTCCGCAGGTGCACTTGAAGGAACACCTAATCACCAACTGCAAACTGTCGATCAACTCTATGAGTGTCAGTATACTTCTTCTGTCTATCCTGGGCAGCTACAAGATGCTCCCGAATGCGAGACACTTTCTGCTCCATATCTCTAAGCATTTTGAGTCCCAGAAGCACCCTGTCCTCTAATCGATCCCAACTCAGAGGAGTATGACAAGGACGAATGTACAAAGCCTGAAAAGGAGCCATACCAATAGAACTATGGTACCCATTGTTATACGCAAACTCAACCAAGTACAGATAGTCCTCCCAACATGATTGCTGATCCATGACATACATACGGAGCATATCCTCAAGCACCTGGTTAACCCTCTTAGTTTGACCATCAGTCTCAGGATGATAGGTAGAACTGAAATTCAACTTAGTTCCCAAAGACTATTGCAAAGATGTCCACAATGTAGACGTGAATACCAGGTCTCTATTAGAAATGATCCTCTTTGGGATCCCATGCAATCTAACTATATCATTCATGAACACCTTAGCAACATAAGATGTCATATATGTAGATCGAATAGGAGAAAAATGAGCTACCTTAGTTAATCTGTCAACTGTGACCATAATAGCATCATGCTGTCTAGATGACATAGGCAACCCAACAATGAAATCCATGGAAATAACATCCCATTTCCACTCTGGAACAAGGTGAGGTTGTAGCAATCTTGCTGGATGATGATGTTCAGCCTTCACTCTCTGACATTCAAGACATTGAGCCACAAAATCGGTGATATCCCGCTTCATTCCTGACCAAAAGTAAAGCGACCGAAGATCCGCATACATTTTCTTAACTCCCGGATGTGCTATGTAAGGTGCCCGATGACCTTCTATCAAAATCAGGTTATGAAGACCCTCAGAAGGAGGTACATACAACTATCCAGAGAAACACAAAGCACCATCTGAATCCAATGAATAACCAACAAATTTCCCCTCCAAAGCTCTACCTGATTCTACCTCAGCTTTCACCTCTGAATACCAACTATCTGAAGGAAGGGGGCGAGAATCTGACTCTTCAAATCCACCTCAAGAGACATTGCAGAAACCTCATGCCTACATCGACTCAGAGCATCAGCCACCACATTTTCCTTACCCAAATATATTTAACTTCAAAATCATACTCACACAAAAATTCCATCCACCTTCTCTTCCTTGCATTCAAATTCAGCTGCGTAAAGATGTATTGCAAACTCCAATGATCTGTATGCAACTAAAAGTAGTGTCCTAACAAAAAGTTCCTCCATCTCACAAGAGCATGAACAACTACGGCCAATTCAAGGTCATGTGTGGGATAATTGAGTTCATGATCTTTCAATTTCCGAGATTCATAGGAAATCACTCTCCCATCCTGCATCAACACTACTCCAAGACCCTCCAACGAAGCATTAGTACAAACCACGAAATCACCTGAAGGATCTGGCATTTCCAAAATTGGAGCACTAGTTAGTTTTTCCTTAAGAGTTTGGAAAACTAACTAACACTGATCAGTCCAAAGAAATTTCTTTCCTTTCCTCTGAAGTGATGTGATAGGATGTGCAATCCTTTAAAAGCCCTGAATGAACCACTAATAATACCCAGCTAATCCCATGAAACTGTGAACTTCTGAGACATTAGTGGGCACAGGCCAATCCATAATAGCCTGGATTTTAGTAGGATCAATAGAAATTCTCTCTTCAGAAATAACATGGCCTAAATACTGAACTTCAGTTTTATAAAAGTCACACTTTGCTAGGTTGGCATACAACTAGTTATCCCTTAAGCACTGCAAAACCTGTTTTAAATGCACCTCATGTTCCTCCATAGACTTAGAATAAATCAAAATATCATCAAGAAACACAAGGACAAATCTATCCAAGCAAGTTCGAAACACCCCATTCATTAGACTCATAAAGACTGAAGGTGCATTCGTTAACTCGAACGACATCACTGTGAACTTGTAGTGTCCGTACCAAGTATGAAATGTAGTTTTATGAATGTCGGCCTCTGCTATCCACAATTGATGATACCCTGATTTGAGGTCAATCTTGGAAAATACCTTTGCCCCTTTTATCTGATCAAAGAGGTCATCAATCCTGGGAAGGGGATAACGGTTCTTTACTATTACCTTGTTTAATTGAAAGTAATCGATACAAAGGTGGAGAGACCCATCCTTCTTTTTGACAAGGATCACTGGTGCTCCCCATGGAGAGACACTAGGACAGATAAATCCCTTAGCTAACAATTCTTCTAACTGCAGGAAAAGTTCTTGGAGTTCCTGCGTGGTCATCCTATAAGGAGCCTGAGAGATAGGCTCAGCTCCAAGCACCAAATCTATCTTGAAATCCACCTCTCGCTTAGGAGGCATACCTGGTATCTCACTAGGGAAAACATCAAAAAAAATTGTAAGGAGAGGGTAATCATTCAAAGACACTTCACGGCCACCCTCTAACTCAAGGTCACTAACCGATACTGCAAAGAGCTGACAACCCTGACGAAAACACCTTTTTAACTGCATAGCTGAAATCATCCTCAAGGAAACAGTCCTCTGAACACCCACAATCTCCACCTCTTTACCAAAATCATCCACACACTGCACTGCTTTACGGTGGCAATCTATCAAAGCACGATGTGAGCTTAGCCAATCCATGCCCAAAACTACATCATAAGAACCAAGTGGCAGAATTCTAAGGTCCACCTTAGTTGACATTGCCCCTAACTCTAACCTACAACCTTGCACAAGCTTCTCAACCACAACCTTAGATCCTAAAGCTAACTCAACCTGCCACTTTTCACTTTGCTTTATTGCCCCCAGTTTACATCGCTCAACAACTAAAGGAGAGATAAAAGAATTAGATGCACCAGAATCAAAAGTATTGAAATGTTAAACTTATGTAATGAACATGTAGTCTCAATGACAGTGCTCTGATGATATTCCTGATGATTATCCATTGTTGCGAAGACTCGGTGAGATCTCCCTGCGTCACCCACTGTTGGCTCAGACACAGCTGGTTTCTGACTAAATTCTGAAGCGCTCTTCTGAGGACACATCCT
Organism: Sequoia sempervirens; assembly: GCA_007258455.2. Taxonomy (NCBI): domain Eukaryota; kingdom Viridiplantae; phylum Streptophyta; class Pinopsida; order Cupressales; family Cupressaceae; genus Sequoia; species Sequoia sempervirens. The sequence continues at coordinate 522,734,953 of VDFB02193867.1, read as the reverse complement.
AGCAATATGCCCCTACTATCCACATGAGAAACATCCAGAACCTTGACCAAAACCTCTTCCCCCGGAAGGAGCATTCAATTGATGGAAGCTCCCACGACTAGGTGGGGACTGAAAAATCAAAGTAGGCTGCTCCTGACGTGCACGATTCTAGTTCTGATCCTTGCGAAACTGAAGGTGACCACCTTGCTAAGAAATAGAACTCTTGTGCTTCAGCTGAGATTGCTGCTGCTGACCCCCTCTAGAAGGCCCAAATCAATTAACCATGTTTCAGCTTCCAATCCTCCTCCAGAACCATCGAAGGTAGGTGGATGAGCTCTCATTAAATCCCTCATATGGCTTGCTAACAAAGCATCCTAATCAACTAAAGTTTTCCTATTCCTTGGAGACCTTTCTCTTTCTCTCTCAACCAACTAACCCCCATCAGGCCTAGGACCCAATCTATCAAGAAGCTCACCCAGAAGATGTTGCAACTGACCATCCAACCTCGGTTGTTCCGGGTTTGGTCCACCACCCGACAGATTGTTCTGAGAATTCTGTTGCTCCTCAGACTTAGGACCTTGAGAACTTGGTGGTGAAGGACTCGGTTGGTGGGCTCCATGGCCACCGCCTCGGCCTCTTCCTCAGCCTCTACCTCTACCTCTACCTCTGCCTCTAGGCATGCTTCTGCACAACAAGACAAAGGTACACATGAGCTCAAGAGCCAACACGCAAAGGTTTCCTAGTGGACATAGCTACCCAGAGACCCTAACATGTGCAACCTTGGCTTTGATACCAAGTTGTAACACCTGCCGTGCAAACGCCAAAGAACAATTAAATAAAGAACGCAATTTTTTTTTTTTTAAAAACAAAACATATAATCAACATACCAAATATTAAATGATCATATACATACTAATATACTTCATTTCATTATAACACAAATAACATAATCGACTATGTTCTTTGGGGCACATGAGGTCACATCGAATAAGACATTACTAAACATTAACCCATAAGATATCAAAGGAACTAATGAACACAACATTAGATATATATGTACCTAGATTTCATTACAAGATAAAACCATGAGAAAATTACATAACCAAACAAAGATACAAAGTTGATAACTACATTACATCATCTTTCAAATTTTACATCATATCAATATAATTACAACATCAATCCCAATCATGTGGGATTAATACAATATACAAGATTATCAAAATGTAAAAAGATCAACTAGAACAAATCTTCAACTGGAAGAGACTGAAGCCAACGAATGTTGATGGGGAACCCAATGGTGTGCGGAGCACATTCCACCCGACCACCCCCGTGCTAAGAGGTGACAGAGAAGTAACTCCGACCAAGACTGACAACAGCAGTACAACCATACAAAAAGTACCAACATAGACCCATAACACAATACTCCAATTAAAATGAACAATCATTAACATCATTCACAATATCCTTAAGATACAAGATCGTAAATCAAATATAAATGAGATCATACAAAGCATACTAAAGATGTATCAAAACAATAATCATAAATCAATTTAAATCAGTTCAAACAACAATCTAAACCAACTCCCATAACCTGCTTCTAGAGGAACTCAATAAAGTAAAACACATAGGCAACTAGGGGAGAGTGTCATTTCATAGTCCTACATGGGCTATCCTGTGCTCTTCCTCCCAACTAGAGGCGCCGGTCCCATCTATGGCTATCCTGTGCTCTTGCACCCAACTGGAGGCACCGGCCCATAGGGTGACTCATGTGGAGCCGTAGACCTCTCGTGAAGATGAGGTGACAACCTTGCTAAACACGACCTTCTCAGTCTTCCATTAGTCTATGGAAGCACTAATGAAGATGAGGCATCCATTTTTTTAAATCTTGTAATGATATTACTACCCAACCTTCCTAAGTTAATTTTTAGGTTTTCACTTGTTTATTCACTCACTCGTGGGTTATCTTGAGCCCTTCCCTTAAATGGGGTGCCGGCCCCCACGAGGAGCCACTCTCCCTAGAGACCCACCCAAACCAAAAGGAAACAGGGGTTGTACCATGCCAATCATGAACATCGAAATATAACAACAAAAGAAATACATGAGGTATAAACCATCTTGCAAATTAAATACCATAACATAATCTCATAATTCGGTACACCCCATCAATAAAATATAACTCAACAGAACTTAAGATGAAAAGGTATAAATTCAACAAAATCATCATCCTCTGGAAGACTAAAGTGTTAACACAAAAAGGGTTCCCACATCAATGAGTTAACAATGTCCCGAACCCAACAATTCAACAAAACTCAATTTTCAAGAATAAAAAATAAAAGAAATAACTTATTTAATCCCAAAATAGATTCCATAATAAATTCCATTCCTAAAATATATTCACACTAAAACCAAAAATAAATAAACAATGCTATCATATATTCATAAATTAATTTATCTACTAAATTATCCATCTCAAAGTTGTAATTTAATAAATAAATAACAAAAGAAATAGATTTCTTTCTATTTTATTATTCCTACTATAGCCAGATTTTGTTTAATTTTAACCAGAAAAAGCAACAGAATATTTACTAATAAAATTAAATAGTTACAACAACAATTAAATCAGTGCAATCTAAACAAATGAGTTGATAAGTATATATATATACAAATATAAATATATATATACATATATATATATATATAGATATATATATATACGTATATATATATTTATATATTTATATAAGTAAATTTTGTACAGAATTAAAAATTGAAATTTGCGTTTTTTTACAAAAGTAACATATGCAAATTTGAATGGGGAAATTTAACCCCAAATAAACACACAGAAGTAACTGTCGGTCATGTGCAGTCTATGAACTACTCATGGCAGTCGTTCGGATTGCCGTGGACAGTCCGCAGACTGTCACACGATACCATCGGCGGGGTGTGGTGGGTACAGCCGAGGCCGAACCCCCACACAACCAAATTAAATAATAGCAACACTTAAATTTATGCGCAGTGCCGACGGGGAAATGCAAACACATTAAATTTTCACTTAAAATTTCATAAGTTTAAATATATGTGTGTATATATATATCTAATATATATATATATCTAATATATATATATATATCTAATATATATATATATATATTTATATATATATATATAAATATATATACACACAGGAATTTGAACATTTCAAAAAAACAGGGGAAAGATAATTACTGTACACATTCAATTCACTGTGCATGTTTAAAAAAATAAGAGACATGTTTAATAAAGTATATGTATAAACCAGCAATTCGTTGAAAGGAAATTGTTCTCAATTTTTTTTTTAAACAATATGAAACAACAGAATACTACTCATTTCTAGATTTCAAGCAAAACCCCTTTTCAATAAACAACAACCCAGAAACCCTCAGAAATTCCATTTAACAAATAACAATTCCCAATTCCTGGCTAAATATTCTTTGATTAAACCATAACCCCAATAGATTTTCTTCCTACAATTATTTTATTTTCAACCCCAGATAAAAATTTCATTCACAGAGAACAATTCCTATTTTAACAGAGAATAAATAATTAAAAGAAAAGAACCTGGCATCCCTTACTTGCAGAAAACTGTAGAAGCTTATTCCTTGCTACTGATCTTTCCAACAATAGCTCCAAGTCTTTCTTCCTCTACACTAATTTCTCTAGAAAATAGAAATAGAAACCAAGGATAGAGAATGATTGAAAGCAAAATTTCTCCAGCATTCGAACCATCCCCCTCAAACAAAGAAAACCCCTTATAAAAATCCATGCCTAGGAAACCCTTTCAATTTCCTCTTCCCGTGAATACCAGAGGTCACATTTCAAGAAATAAATCAACTAATTATTAATCCATTATTCCTTTTGTTATCTCGTCATGTATTTACATTTCATTTTCATTTTTCATGCATTTGATTAAAACTAAATAAATTTAAATTCCACAAAAATGAACTTTTATTTATATATATATATATATATATTCATTGTATCCACATTACTTTATTTAATAATTACTTTCATATTAAAATAATTAAAATCAACCATTGTAGGATTCAAAATAAATGTAGTATTTCACTACTACTACTACTAATATTTGTCCATTGCTCTAATTTATTTATGGTTTTATGGTTTTTATTTTATTAATTGCTTAATTATTTAAATCACAACATCAAACCATACACCACATTAGATAAATCATAAAATCACAATAACATACAAAGACCAATGCAACAACACCAGGACTATGACCAAGACGCACAACCCAAGAAGGTACAAGACTATTGACACCTTGGAACGGAGTTACTTTCATGTCACCTTTATTCAACTTCCTACCGTTGGGTTGGTTCAATGCTCGCCCAGACCTATCGAAATAGGTGGAATCGAGTCTTATTCCTACAAAGCCTACATCCAACAAGGTGATATACAATATACATACATAAAATCAATTACTAAGCATTATGAGAAGGATTTGCAATGTAGCAGGGCTCTCGCGAACGAGTGATGCTACCTGTCCCCTCACCAAAACATATCATCATTTAAAGCATTATAAATTTGCATCACATCATAATTTACTATTCTGTAGTCTACTACATTCCAAATAACTCCATCAAACGATCATAATAAAATGTCATCACAATATCCATAGCATCATAAGAGTATAGTAACAGTCTAAGCTACCACAACATAATATCAACAGTATCAACAAAATCACAATGTTCCAAGAAAAACCATAGAGAATGTCAAGAATCAAGCAGTAACATGAGGGGTATTACATATCAAGATCCCCCCCTCCAAACCAAATAATTTTCTAATCAAGTAAGAAACCCAAGCCATATAGACTAAAGAAGTTATCATTTTTACATACTATAATCGAGACTGAATGAAAATGGAACAACCCCTCCATTAAGGATTTATTACATTGCCAACTATTCAAGAAAACAAAAAATAAAAAAGTACAAAGATGAATTTCCTTGCATAAAACTATTATAATTGTTAACCCTCTTTAGTCATATAGAATTTTCATAGTTATGAATGTAGTCACCATACCATGATAGTCATGTTGATGAGTTAGGTTTGTGTGAATAAAAAAGAGTAGGCTTAAGTGAATGATAGTTAAATAATGAATTAGTGAAGAGAATGATAGCTACATGTATATAGAAGTTAGTTATGCTTTCTTGTTATTAATAATGATAAATATAGTCCTCACAATGACCTTGGAATGGATAGTCTTATGCATGAAAAAGTTAGGGGAAAAGTGAACATGTAAGATTCATGACAGCATACACCCATCTTAAAACTATGACCGTTGAAATGAGAAAGGGAGTATATCCTATAGTTGAGATACATCTGACAAAAATGACATGATAGTGGTGTTTACCATATCAAGACACCTAAAAGAAGCATGATAGTCAATAAACATTTACAAGACAATAGTTTCATGAGATATGATAGTGAAAGCACATTATTTCCATAGGTATATTATAGTGACCAACCACTATGATAGTATGAAAAATCTAGTAGGTGATAATTTGATCCATATAATGAAAGGGGTAGTGAAGTATCTATTGATACAAGAACTTTCATGGTGTTGAAATGTATGTTACATAAGAAGGGAAGAAAAAAAACATTTATTTAATATAATATAGATGTGAAATCAAACTATCTCAAGTACATATTATTGCCCCCATGTAGACCATTGAAGTATTCATGAGTTGAGACAATCAAAGGGGGTTAAACATTCAACTTGAGTTTGGGAGAATAAATATTATACATGGTTATGAGTGGACTTAAGGGAATTTTTTAACCCATAAGGGTGTAGTTATGGGTATTTTTGTGCCCTAGAATGAAGACTTTTTTTCCTTGCATGACTATAAATCCTAAAACCTTATGAAAAGGATGACAAAGACAACAAGTAGAGTTTTTTGGGGGGTATTTTAGGTATTCATGAGTGAGGTTAAATAATTTGGTGGTATTTATTTATTTAGAGGACACCATTCAAGAATTTAGGAGCATTAATGGGAAATTTGGGAGCATCTAGGGGGGACCCCAAACATATTCCAAGGATATAGGAGCCTCATCACTAGTTGGAGTAGATTGCAAGGAGTTAAAGAGACCAAGTAAAAACAAAAGAATTTGTAGGAATGCAAAGTATGTTAGCCTATTTTCAAGCCTTGTAACATAGTCAATTTTAGTCCATATATGCTCTTATATACTTGGGATGAGATATTGGACCCATAGGCTAGTGTTTTTAGTTAGGTCTTTCTTCTTTTTGAGGTCTAGAGAGAAAATTGAAGACCATTGTAACTCATCTAAATCTTAGTTACAACTAAGAAATATATTTTGTAATCATTTCAAATCAAAGATTAGATCATATTTGAAATATGTGTGATACTAAAGGCATATTTATCAATAAAAAGAAATGTTTCCACCAGCATTGTGTTGGTTATGTTGTGTGTTGATTGTTTCCCTAAATTTTTCTAGTGATCATATCTCAAAACCTCTAAATTATACATGCTTGAAATACCTACAAAACCTATAGATTCTTCTCTATATGATGGTTACTTGTTAAAAAACACTTATATGAGCTGATGCAATGTGAAACACTCATTTTTTCCTTCCAAAATAGAAAAGATAGGTCATATTTTAAAAAAAATATTCAATCATAAGGAAAAATATGTTGGCCCCACAGTTTTCATTGCACCAAAAGGTTGACCTCTTAATGCACAATACAACCTTCAAAGTTAATGGATCCATAAGATGCGGTTAGTACATGTCATGAATCCCAAGGGGAGAATTGACCATTTTCCAACAATCTCCACCTCAGTGCAATATGAGGGGATTAAAACTTGACACCTTTGGCTCTATTACTAGTTGTTGGCCCCACAGTTGTCATTGCACCAAAAGGTTGACTTGTTAATACATGATACAACTACCAGAGTTAGCAGATCCATGGGAGGTGGTTATTCCATGTCACAAATCCTGAGGGGAGAGCTGACCATTTGCAAAGAAAATAGGAAGGTTGTATGAAATAAAAATCCACCTTTTTTTAAATATTGTATGAAAACTAGTATGAACACTTATCATTAACCATTTTGGTGTATCACCCTCATAGTTAGATTTATTTCATGCCATCTTTCTACCAATTTCCATTAGTAGAAATAGTAATTTTAGTTCCAATAGGTGAATACCAAGCAAACCAGCCTTTCTCTGGAGGTTCTTTTCCACCATAGGTGGCCTACAACCTATAAAAGTTCCCATGTTTCACTAGTAGGCTAAGTTTTTCAACTCAAAAAAGGGTCCACTTCTAAGTGATAAAAAATACATCACATGGTCCTATATTCTCCATACGACATAAGATCAGTAGTCATAGAAACAATATAAAGGAAGGAGCTATGTGGCCTAAACCATGATTGACAAATTTTACCTTCTCACTTAATAAAAGTTTTAGTATATGGGTATGTGCAGGATCATCATGGAAAAAATAGGCCCTTAAGTGGCAAAAAATTCAAAAAAATCAGAGTTAGGCAACTTGACGTAAAAATTTGAATAAGTTATCTATATTATTTCGAAAATATGTAAGAATAGAGTCTGTAGAAAATTGAATTTAGTTTCTAAACTACTAGGTTTGTTTCAAAAATAAATAAATCTATTTGGTGAAAATTTGAAATTTCAATGCAATAGTACTTAAATTTTAGGGAAAAAATAAGAAGCAGGTGTCTATCTGACCACCCTAACCACAATAAAATGATAATATTTTTTTTAATATTTTAGATATAAGTAGAGGACTCATGCCCCAATGTTATGCACATTTTTTGTAATTTTTTTCCAAGTAAATAATTAATTATGAATTTTTATTACAACTTTTAAAAAATATAAAAAACTTGTATGTCTGACCACATTAACTTGGTCAAAACTTCATGAAATTCAATTTTTCTTTTTTTAATCCTATATTATGTGAAGCATAGAATTCAATGCATGTTTTAGATTCAAAAACTGTGATACCATTTGAAAACTACAGATGTTTTTCAATCAACCTATCAATCAGGAATTTAGTCATAATTTGAATAGAAAATGAATAATAATTACTTATTAAATTCAAAGTAAAGCATAATTTATATTGGTGGAAAGCTGGGAATCTCATTTAAAAACCCTTTTCGTTTCATCAATTTTGGGTAAAAAAAGAGCCATCAATGACATACCCATCATATTGCCACTTTTTGGCCCATCATGATTCTGCACATACACATATCCTATTAGTAATAATAATAGCCAAAGAAACTATCATATATCAAAATAACACTTCAAAAAAATTACTATGTCATAATTTCTTATCTAAAATATTCATCTAGGAAATCACATAGAAATAATTTAAATCAAATAACCAGCACAAGTAAATATTAGCATTTCCAATCTCATCCCCATAAAATCTACTCACATGAATACATATTAAAATCATATAATAATAACATTGAAACTACCAATAGCAGTAGTTATTGAAATGTATCATATAACAAATAACCAGTCACAAATGAACATTTTCAACTTAATAAATCTCATCTCAATTTATACATCCTTACATACTCATCTAAAGGAACTCATTTGATTATTATAGAGTAAGTGCAAAAAACATTAGTCAATTAAAATATGTCAATTTACCATATCCAATAGTAACTAAGGAAAAAAATAAAACCATAATAACATCATCTATGTATATGAAACTCTACTATTTATAAAAAATATTGTATATCATCCAATAATTGGAAACATGAAATATCAAGTAAATATCAAAAAAGAAACATAGAGTCAATAGGAGCACAAAAAGGATGGGGTCTCACATTCTCCCCCTAGAATTATACTTCCTCTTGGAATTCCTTAAAGGGGTGAAGGTATAAAGACCTCATAAGAAAAACCTTATCACCTTGAAATAAACATTTTATTTATCCCCTCCTTCTGATCATACTACTTAACAAAAAAATCTATTAGAGGAATACTTCAAGTCATACTAACTTTGGACCATACACTTTCATTCATATCTATGAAGTGCATAAATCTTTGATATCACTTTATTTGAAGTGTCGTTGAACATGGTAAGTTGATGTTGGAGAAAATACGCACTAACTTTAATCTTGCAAGTGCATTTACTAAGTTTGTTTCAAAACAAAAGTCAAAATTCTAAAAATATTCTCTTGTTCTAGTAAATTTATAATAAATGTACAAATTGGTATTAAATAAATTACATATAATATTTTGATAAATATTATAGCCATCCAAGATATAAGAACTTCTATGAAAGCATGAGAGAGATCAACTTTGAAAGAATAATGTTATTCTATCAAATAATGGAAATAATAGATTATAATGGAATGGTTTATAAATTAAACCCTTTGGTTATATAGTCAATTTTATACATAGGATTAGACAAGATCATGGAAATTTTCTTAATCTTATGATATGAGACAACTAATGGGTAAGTGCAAGAAGTTGGGACCACATTGAAGATAAGTGTCATTTTTTTAGCTTTAAAATAGGTACGCATTCAAATTTTGGAATGCATACCCATTTTAAAGTGGGTACTCATTAAAAATAGTTTAAAACTCACAATACATTTTTTTCATTTGAATTTAGGCCCATAGAAGGCATGGTAACCCAAAACTTAGCCTTGGACCTACAAGTAAAAGGACATGGCAATTTTAAGAGAAAAAGCTAACTTTGACAATATAGTTGATGACGTTTTTTTCAAAATTGTTTAATGAAATTAAAACCCACTATAGATGAGAATTTCTAGTTTTCAAATATATAATTTTTTAAATGATTTGATTATTTTTCTTTTTTTAATTAATTTATGAAGAAATTGATCCATAAACTTGAAATCTAAGGTTTTCATTTTTTTGATAACTTTTATTTTTTTGATTCTCTTGTTAAAAAGATTATATGGCATCAATCTATAAACAATTCTTTACATAATGAAAAAAAAATATGATTCAACAAATGATAATTTTAGGTCAAGTTATGGTGTGCAATGCAAGGGTTTAAAAAACCAGTAATCAAGGCCAATAAAAATATATTAAATAAATGAATACTAAGAAAAAATTATAAGAAAATATCCTCATCAATCTTCATTATAATACACATCTTTCCCCAAAATAAATTAGAAAAATAGATGTATTTAGGTCAAATTATGGTGTTCGTACATGTGCATGGTATGTCCTAACAAAGTGACTTTAAAAAGTGGGTTTTATACATGTGTATTAAAATTTATTTTGTATCATCTAGGTAGTAGAATAAATTACATATTCAAATTTAACTAGACTCAAAAATTTTAATTTTGTATTACTAAATTTTCTTAAGATTGAATGTGTAAGTGCTTCAAATTTGAAGTCTAATTGTGACAAATTTTAAAAATCAAGAAAAAAACTTCCACGTTTTGAACATTTTGTGAACCCAAATTCTTGCACTTACCATGATATTAAATAACCTAAGGCATGAGAAGTAAATTATATAAGATAAAATAAGATATTATGACAACTAAGACTTGTAAAAATATTTCTATGACCTAAGTAAATTTAATATGTGAATATGACCAACTAGGTAAAATAGTAAGGTAAAGCACTTTATTCACACAAAAAACCCCCTTTAAGTGTAACTTAAGGAAAAGGAAAAAAATGATGCAAAGATGGGTCTCAAATACCAAGCAATGTTAGGTACCCATGTACAAAAACAATCTCTCACAAATGCAAAAAAGGATAAAACCAAGCATGGTTAAAAAATCCTCCTAAAAATAGAGAAAATAAAACCCTCTCAATGAATAATGAGAAGGGAAAAAAACCCATATGAGGGTAAAATGCACCCCATTAGAGAGAAGAAGAATAGATACTAAGCAATCACCCCTCAATATTGATTTTCTTGTAATGATGGTAGATATTTTATGTTGAATGTTGAAGATAATAGAATTTCAAAGAACATTCGTACACTTAGGAAGAAACAAAAAAATTATGGTATGTAGGATGTATTCTCATTCCTAAGAGGAGGATGAGGAAGAATTATGATGAGTGATGTCTTAGAATTTTGTTCAAGTATGCCCATGTCGATGCTAAAAGTTACCACAATCAAGTCAGATGTTCTAGGCCACACTATAGAAAATTACAATTTAAAATCTAGTAGAGATGATTTTAGGGAACAATCTAAAGACAAGGATATCTCCTCTAATGAAAAATAAAAACACTCCAAATGTTACTCAAAACTATCCACACTCATATGAAACTATGAATAATGATCATATATAGAATGAACAAGAGGGTTAGATCATTCCCTCACAATATCTTAAGAAGAATCATCTCCATCAAATAGAATATTAATGCAATCAATGGTGTCTCCCAACTCTAAAATATGGGACTCTAAAAAAAACTTGTAATTTCTGTCAAATATCCATCCCATGTATCCATATCTAAAACATAGTGCTTTTTTTACACTGAAACAAAAGTATCCATGACTATGGCAACAAAAGCATCAACAAAAGAAACAATACATAAAGGAGATAAAATATCAGCAAATATCTCTAGAACCTAAGTAGATGAAAGAATACCAAGATTCAAATCACCATATTGAATCTCTTCAAAAGTGTCCACACTAGATTCTTTAATGTAAACATTAGCAAAATGAACAATAGGAGAAAAATGTGAGAAGGTTTAAACTCGAGATTGATGATCAATCTCCTAAACAATAATTATATATTTGCTAAGAAAATATCAGACTATGAAAAAATATGGTGTGAAATCAAAATGGTTGCCTACTCCACCATTTGAGGTCTAATTTATAGAAAGGATGTTGGTTGACAATGAAAGCACATAAAGAACATTATCAAATGTTTCATCATCCATCTCAATAGATCCCTTCCTACAAACACATTCATAAGTGTTGTTGGCCATCGTAATGTATGGTGATGAATATGAATAAAATGAAGAGTGTATTCCCTCTAATGAATCCATATGATGTGAAGCTTCTAAATCAAGTATTTACCTCTCTAACTTAGAATCTACAACTACAACAAGTGCTTTCATCTTATGTTTATTTGGCTTTGACAATGAAGAAGAAGATGAACCCATTGACATTGAAGGAAATTTTATTTTATGTTTCTCAAGAAGATGCTTCAAGTAATCTTGAAGCTTTTTTGAAAAACATAGATGTTTATCATGCCCTAATTTCTTGCAGTATCCACACTAATGCTCCTCCTTAAATTATTCCTTTTCAAATGGAGATTATTCAAAATGTTTATGTATATTTTTTTGTTTCTTCTTTTTCTCCTTTTCAAAATTCCCTAATTCTTTTTGTACCTTAGGCTCACTTGTCACTAATGCTTGTGACTTATAATACTTGATTAGACCCATACGAATTAACTTTTCTTCCTCTTGGAATAAGAGATTTACAAATTCATTAAAATTAGGATCAACATATGATGCTCCCATAGAAAGATAATGTGTAGGAAATCTAAAATAAATCATTGAATATTCATGACCAAACTTGGATAACACATTTAGAATCAACTAGAAACAATCCTTCCTAATTGTACTATATTTTTGTTAGTGTAGGTTTTTTATTCATTATTGTAAGGTTTTTCCTACACATTTATTTAAGCTTGCTTAGGTTAATAAAGCATGTTTAATTAGGTGAGGATTATGAGGTTTCACCTTCCTACATGTTAGCATCCATTATCTATCTTGGGAAGATACTTTGTTATCTTTAATTCGATAGATGGTTGCTCCTCATTGGTCGGTGTTGCCACCTCTTCCCTCTCTCTAGTCTATATAAGCATGCTACCTAGCTTGTATTTTCATTCGATATTGGAGATAGTTATCTGATGCTATTTTGCTATTCGAGCATTTCACATCAATCTCTTGGTATCGTTGTTATGCTGTTTCAATTGCTTTTTACAGTATATGTTTCTAAATCTTTCAATTGATTCTGGGTTATAATCTGTTTTACATATTTTAACATGGTATCAGAGCACAGGTCATCAGGTTCGAGTCCCTCAATCCCTCGACCCTTCATCTGCGTAAGCTTGGCTTATCAATGTGGTAGGTAGTGGGTGCAAATCCCACATGGTATGTGGTTGTATCCGGCTCTATCATGTGGGGGGGTGTTGGCGTAGCGACTATATCCACGATGAGATCCCTCTCCACTGCCAGTACGTGATTTTGGTGTGACAGAAAATTTAACATGGTATCAAGGAAGAAAACTTGTTCGATGCAAGTGGGTCTATCGAACAAAATTTGCTGCAAATGAGTCAGTTGAAAAACATAAGGCTCACTTGGTCGCAAAAGGATTCTCCCAAGTTCCTGGGATTGACTACTCTGAGACTTTTGCGCCGGTTGCCAAGATGACTTCAATCTGACTTTTCCTTGCCATTGCTATAGCCCATCACTGGGATGTTCATCAGATGGATGTGAAGAGTGCCTTTCTTCATGGTGACCTTCAAGAGGAGATATATATGGAGCAGCCACAGGGGTTCATCCAGGATCCTTCACTTGTTTGCCAACTTCGAAAGTCTCTCTATGGACTTAAACAGGCCCCACGAGCCTAGTATGCCAAGATGGACTCCTTTCTTCTATCAGTTAGGTTCACTCAGTGCCATTATGATCCGAATGTCTACATTTTGCAGCAGGATGATACTCTCACTTTCCTTGTTCTCTATGTTGATGACTTGCTGATTATAGGGAGTTCCTCATCCACCATCAAGGCAGTGAAAATTGCCCTTCATGATCATTTTCTAATGTCAGACTTGGGTCTTCTTCACTATTTCTCGGGCATTGAGATTACACAGTCTTCGGCTGGTATCTTTCTTTCTCAGCCCAAGTATGCTCTTGATATGCTCTCTCGATTTCGCATGGCTGATTGTAAGCCTGCACCAACTCCATTTCTATCAGGGATCAAACTTGAGGCTTCTTGTGCTTCACCTAAGTTGGTAGATGCTACCTTGTATCGCCAATTGGTTGGGAGTCTCATATACTTGACTCACACAAGGCCTGATATTTCTTATGCAGTGGGCCTGGTCTCCAGGTTCATGCAAGAGCCACATGAGCTGCATTGGAAAGCAGCTAAGCGGATTCTTCACTATGTACAGGGCACTCACAGTTATGGGATTCATTTTGTAGCAGGCGTGGATATTGACTTGGTGGGATACACAGATTCAGATTGGGCAGGTGATTCTCAGGATCGCAAGTCTACTTCAGGGTATTGCTTCTCTCTTGGTTCTGGTCCGATTTCTTGGTCGAGCAAGAAGCAGTCTGCTATTGCTCTTTCATCTACAGAGGCTGAGTATCGAGGAGCAGTTAATGCTGCTACTGAGGCCATTTGGCTTCAACACATTCTCACTGAGTTTGGCATTTCCTTTCGGAAGCCTACAATCATCTTTTGTGACAACCAGAGTGCTATTCAGATCTCTCGCAATCCGGTCCATCATCAACGGACCAAACACATTGAGATTCACATGCACTACATTCGGGAGTTGATTCATGAGCAGGTTCTTGATCTTCAGTATTGTTCAACATCAGATCAGACAGTGGACATCTTCACCAAACCCTTCACTGAGAGCAAGTTCATTCATTTGCGAGCTTTGCTTGGGGTGCGGCAGGCGTCCTCCTTTTAGGGGGCTTCTTAGCTCCTTTCTTTCTCTCTCTATTCTGGGGGGGGCATACTCTCTTTTGTGGGGGGGGGCCTTCTTCTCTCTTGGGGGGGGGATTTCATTGTACATGGGTACCTCATCAGGCTTGATTTGTCGGGACCCATCTCTGTACCCACCTAAGCTATGCTTAAGGGGGGGTGTTAGTGTAGGTTTTTTATTCCTTATTATAAGGTTTTTCCTACACATTTATTTAAGCTTGCTTAGGTTAATAAAGCATGTTTAATTAGGTGAGGATTATGAGGTGTCACCTTCCTACATGTTAGCATCCATTATCTATCTTGGGAAGATACTTTGTTATCTTTAATCCGATAGATGGTTGCTCCTCATTGGTCGGTGTTGCCACCTCTTCCCTCTCTCTAATCTATATAAGCATGCTACCTAGCTTGTATTTTCATATTCGATATTGGAGATAGTTATCTGATGCTATTTTTCCATTCGAGCATTTCACATCAATCTCTTGGTATCGTTGTTATGCTGTTTCAATTGTTTTTGCATTTACAGTATATGTTTCTAACTCTTTCAATTGATTCTGGGTTATAATCTGTTTTACAGATTTTAACAATTTTAACTATGTTATTATTTGCTTAATATTGGATATGTAGTCTTGGATGTGGTCAAAAACTTTAGGATCAAGATTCATCAAATCATTATCAATCTGATATCACTTAATATTATTAGTTTTACCATATAATTTTTCAAAATTCTCCCAAGCAGCCTTTAGTTTTTTTGCATGATTCAACATGAAATTGTAAATGAAAATAATAAAAAACTTTGGAATCCATGTGTGTTTTCAAGATTGATCAACCATTTTTCCTTTTCTCTAGTATTAAAAGGCTAAGAAATAGTTTTCATTAAATATCCTAGATAAACCTTTTGCATGAGATAATTTCATACTACTTTTCTCAATGAATCATGATTATATGGAGTTAGGACTTCAATTTGTTATTTCCCCATTGCATGAACGAAAAAAAAAAAGGAAAAAAAGCAATCAACTATTACAATATTAGCCCCTAAAATTACTTAATAAGGAATCCCCCCAACAACATATGATCTTAGCACTTTATTCTTGTTGTAGTTATAGGTGCCACTTGCTAAAAAAATGAAGTGAAGTTGAACATAGTGCTTAAAAATATCAAATTTAGCTACAAACTCAAAGTACAATTCTTATGTACATAATAAGATCAATTTGATCATACCATTTAAAATTAAATAAAAGATAATTTAGCAAAAATTAATCTACATCCAAAATTTTTATCATAAGAGTGAGGACGAAGCCACAAAAGCTCCCAAAACAAGAAAGCAACTCAACAACAACTATGAGAATCTATATTTTTTAGAAAAACTAAGAATGAAAATAAAAAGTAAATTATCCCAATATGAAAAGAAAAAAACTCTACACCAGAATAAAAAAGTTTCTCACAAATTAGAGGTTATACGCTTGAGTTGTGACACTGCGAAGTAAAATTGAAAATTTTAAAATTTCAATGAAGAGGAGATTTCCAAATTAGGTGTTAGAAAAATGAAATTAGTAGCTAGAATACTAACAATAATATAGGAGGAAAACAAAATACTCTTTCAACTATAGAAATATTCTTCTCATGATAGAATCTTTAAACACAATATTCTACCTATTTGGTTTTCTTCATCAACATTGGTTATGAAAAAATACTATTTATTCAAGCTGAAATATTCTCTTGGCACCATAGGTTATTGTTCTATTTTATTTCATGCAGTATGTATATCGTCAATGGTGGGGTGTGTGGGTCACATTGGTGGCACAACACCTTGGTGGCCTACAAATACCACTGGTACTCTAAAAGAATATAATTTGCAGTACCCACAAGTACTTAATCTTTATTTTTATTTTATTTTTAAAATAAAGTCTAAAAAATTATTTTAAAAATTTTCTTAGAAAAATTATTTTAACCCATACTAGCAAATTCTAGTATCTAAGTAGAAGATGGCGTAATCAACATTTGGTATAGATGTATAAATATTTGTATGAACAATGGGGCCCAAAAAAATTTTGAGAGCTCAAGTTAAGCATTCATACTTTTCTGAATTGAGAGTTGAACTTAGATTTCTTGAGCCTATTGGATGTGATGTAAAGATCTATTTTGACCCAAAATGATCCAAAATTCAGCTACCTTTTAGATTAGACAACCACCTCACAACTTGAAATCCTCATAGATCTAGCCTCAAATGTCTTATTTGATCTAAAATAATGAAAAAATAGTCTTCTTGGACACTCCAAACTCAATGGTTCATATTTGCACCTAAATGATTAAAAATAAATTTGCAATACAAAGCCATAAAATAGAACCCCCCCCCCAAAAAAAAAAAAACTAGTATTTCTATTATTATTTTTTAATTCTCCAAATCATCATTTGATGTTAGGAAATAGTATGCTAAAAGTTTCAATATCTACCAAGATCTAAAACCTATATCTCCCTATCAAGAATAACAAGAAGCAATATCACAAGTTGTGGAACCCTGTTAGAGTTGGTATAGAATAATTTACACCATACAAGATTTGGTCAAAGATTGTAGTCACGTAAGATTTATAAACTTCTATGAAAGCACAAGAGTGATCAGATATGAAAGAATAATTTTATTCTATCAGATGATGAAAATGATACATTAGAATAGAATGATATATAAATGAAAACTCCTTATTATATAGCCCAGGTGAGACATAGGATTAGAAAAATAAGCATTTTTAATCCTATGATATGAGAGAACTGATATTAAATGAGTTAAGAAATAAGAAGTAAAGATATAAGATAATATTTTATGAAAAGTAAGGCTTCTAGAAAGTGAAAGGTTGAAAATTGTTGGTTCTATGCTTGGGAGATAGAATAACAATCTTCTACACTTTACATTCAAGGAAAACCCTAGAGATCTCAATCTAAAGTATGCAAAGGAGAAAGAAATCTTGCAATAGGCTTGTCCTAGGGTCTTACTAGAAAATAAAGAGGAATTCACCACCAAGCTAGGGCTTGGAAAGACTAATCAAATGCAAGACCTAATGCTTAAACCTAGTGTAATGCAAGACTTCACTAAATGACCTAAAAATGCATATAAATTAGAACAAAAAGTTGAGCGATCAGAGGTGTGCACTTGGGAATCTGTAGAGGCCTGGACAAAGACTTGAGATGCTGAAAAATAGTAAAATTAATGCATGTTGGGACTCATATGCTAGTCTAGGTGATTTAGTCTAAGATTAGGGTTTCTGTGTAGGAACAAAATCCTGGCAGAGATATTCTTGGAACTTTTGAAAACTGCAAATTTCCCTATACTAGGACTCATATGTTGGAAGTGGTGTATCAGTCCAGTTAGGGTTTTTTGGAAATTCAAAGTCTAATTTTGCTCTTCAATTTCTTCTCTATCCTTTCCACCTTATTTTTGGGTTTGAATCTTTGATTTGCAACCTATAGATGTCTTGCAATGAAGTCCAATGTAAGGTGACAACATTCACAACTTTGAACACTTGAAAAATTTATCCAAACTAGCTCTTTAATGTGTGTTTAATCTAGATCTACAAATCACACACTAAAGAGAAGGAAAAATTTTGTTTTGTTCATAGAAAGGGGTTTTCCTTGGTTAAAACCTGTTTTGGTAATCAAACCTTGAAATGAAATGAAATAGGAAAGGAGAATGATGAATGAACAAAATGTAATGTTGCAACTCACCAAGCCCTAGCAATAAAGTGTTGTAAACATGTATGAAATGGCTCAAATGGATGTAAATCTTTACTCTTGTTTGAATGTTGTAGATCTTGATTTGAATGCTAGCTTGAATCATAAAACCCTACTTCACTATTGATAGCTCAAAAAAAAACATGATGCATGATGACTTTGACATGATGCTTGATACTAGAATAATTCTCCAAAACACTTGATAATCAACTCTTGAAGACTCTTAAATGCTCTTGTGAACTCCAATATGTTATTATAAATGCTCTCATGAAAGTATTAGGTGAAAATGAGTGAAATAACCTTGTATTTATACCCGTTTATGCCAAATTTCTTGAAATTACAACACTACAAGCTGACATTAGATCTAGGAGGATAAAATCCCAACAAGAATTTGAATTTAATTTAATTTTGGGCCACATGAGACTCATACACCAGAAGTGGCATATGAGTCCCATTAGGCTTAACTATGGGAAACACTTCAAAAATGGTTAGAATGATGTAGAGTCTAGATCGGAGGCCTAAAACCTAGGTGGGACTCATATGACCAAGGTGGCATATGAGTCCAAAATCACTAAATATAGGCCACACAACCTAAAACCACATGAATTATGATTGTATGTTGAATAATGTTGGGATTATCCTTAAAAATATGCATTAATTAAGGCTTGTGGATGCAAAAAAAGGCCAAATAAGGCATATAGAAGCCCAACTATTTATGAAGACACTAGAAAACTATGAAAGTGTGATACAACACTTTACAGCACCTCAAATAAGGTACAACTAGATTCATTTATCTCACAAGGGTGCAAGCCCTAATGTGAATGTTTCAAACACATTACAACACTAAATCAAGGAAACATTATGCTTAACTTAACAAGGATGGCCCAAACAAGCAAGAAAAAGTAGAGGCATACTTTTTTTGTTGTCACATTTAGCCTCTACTTTAGTGAGAGGAGGAACTTGCTTCAAAATCACACTAAAGTAGTCAAACTCACATAAAGAGGGGTCCAAGTGCACCAATGCTAGTAAGATAGGATGGCAATGATCAAGAGGGGTGATCAAGCACCCAGGACTGGGATCCTATGGTAAACCAAAATAGACACAAAAGAACACACATGCTATAAAAAGAAATAACAAGGCATAAGCATATGGGTAAGTGCATAGAGCTATGACACAAAAAAGGCTCTTAAGATGCCACTTTTTTTTTGAAATCAATAAAATTTGATTTTCACAAGAAAATGAAAATAGTTACAATCAAAATTTCAAGATGCAATAAGAACAATAGTTGAGGTTCTCCAAGTCTAGTTTCTAAGCTACTAGTTTTTTAAAAAAATAATGAAGATTAATGATATCAAAAATGGGGGGGCCTCAAAACAAGTCATGTTTTATCAAAAAAATAGCATAGCGTCTAAGGCCCCCCCCTTTTTCATTAACTTTTTTTTAGAATTTCAAAAATCTGAATTGTGAGAAATTAGCTAACACCATGTAGTTTATCCCCATTCTTTTGGCTAATTTTTTTAATGAATATATAATATTTTATGAATTTTCAAAGTGGACACAACATGAAAAGATGAAATTTGAGCGTGTTCACCCCTAATTTTTTTGAAAACTAATAAAAAATTGATTCATTTTTTTTCATCATGTGTAGAATAGAGTCTAGTTTAAGAAAATGTAATTTGTTTCATGTTTTCATGAACAAGTAAAAATCTATCCTAAATCTAGCACATGTTGGTTTTTGACAAAAAATGGAGGAAATAACAAGAAAAGTTATTGATGAAAATCTTAACATAATCAAAACATAAGAAAAAATATATTTTTGATAGCTAAGAGAGATCCTAATGTAGTCACAATTTTTTTATAAACTTGCATTGAAATACATGCAAATGCGACAGTTAGCACAACAAAAAATATGTGAAAATTTAGTATCCTCCTGAGAAAACCATGTCCATGGTATCAAATGGTCATCTAACCCTTAGGGTTGGATGCCCAAGGCAAGATCCAAACCTTTTGGTTGGTACTTCCCAATGCACCTAATTTGGCAAGTGTCAAATTTGGAGAGAACCAAATTTGGTGCTCACCAAATGGTGATGTATTGACAAAAGGACCAACTTTGCTACTTTCTATTTTTCTCTCATTTCCTTACTTCGATAAGGCTTAAAGTTTACAATTTATGATCGATGATGGATATTCAGGGTTTCCCCTTTCAGTCCCTCTTTGTCCCCTTCCCTCTTAACTAATACTTACCCTATTCTCACTCAACCCTCTCTAGGTCTCTCCCACCCTCTATACCTTTCCTTCCCTCATTAACCCCATCTTCATCCTTTCCACCCTACCTCTCTCTTCTTTTATCTCCCTTTGTTACTATTTCTCACCCATTTATCTCAATCGCACATCTCCCTCCCAATCTCTCTCTCCCCATATCCAAGTCTCTCCATCCTTGTCTCATAACCTATCTCTCTCCCCCTCTCTCTCTCTCTCTCTCTCTCTCTCTCTCTCTCTCTCTCCCTCCCCCCATCTCGAAGTCCTTGGACAACCTTGTCTCATTACCCACCACTCTCCCCCCTCTATCGATCATCTCATTCTTCTTTCTCTCATCTTCCCTCTCCCTCCCCTTTCTAGGTGATCACCTCTTTATCTCCTCCTCCCTATGTCTCTCACTCCCTCCATGTGTAAATATCCCTTTATCGCTATTAATCATCTACTAATACTTCCCTTTCACTCTCCCTATCTTCTCTCTCTCCCCCTATCTCCCTTTGTATCTTTCCTTTTTTCCTTACCCTTATCTATATTATTTCCTCCCTACACCTATCTTCTTCTCTCTCCCTCTATTATCGTTTCTTTCCCATCTATCTCCTTTCTCTAGCTGACTACCTCTTCCTCCCACCATATCTCCCCCTATCTCCATGACTCTCCCTCCTTCCCTCCATACCTTCCTATCTCTCCCACCTTGTCTCATTACCCACCTCTATCCCACCTTCTCTACCTTTCCTTCCCTCCTTAGGGTTTAAGGGTTGAGGGATTACGGTTGAGGGTTAAATGTATAGGGTAGAGGGATGAGGGTTGAGGGTTGATGGTTTAAGGGTTAAGTGTTGAAGTATTATGGTTTAATGGTTGAGGGTTTAAGGGTTAAGGTTTTAGGTTTGAATACTTGATGGTTTAAGGGTTGAGAGCTTAGGGATTTGGGTTTAAGGTATAGGGTTGAGCGATTAGGGTTAAGGGTTGAGGGTTAAGGGTTAAGGGTTGAGGGAATAGGGTTTAAGGGTTTTGGGGGGTTAAGGGTTTAAGGGTTTAGGGTTGAGGGATTATGGTTTAAGGGTTAAGGTTTGAGGGATTATGGTTTAATGTATAGAGTTGAGGGATTATGTTTGAGGGTTCAGGGTAAAAATTTGAGGGTTTAATGGTTTAGGGTTTAAGGGTTTTGATTTTTTAAGGGATTAAGGTTTAAGGGTTGAAGGTTGAGGGTCAAAGGTTGAGGGTTTAATGGTTTAGGGTTTAAGGGTTGAGTTTTTAAGGGTTGAGGGTTGAGAGATTAGGTTTTAAGGGTTTAGGGTTGATGGATTAGGGTTTAAGGTATAGGCTTGAGGGATTAGGGTTAAAGGTCGAGGTTGAGGATTTAATTGTCTAAGAGTTTAGGTTTTAAGTATTGAAGCTGGAGGGATTAGGGTTTGAGGCTTGTGGCTTTAGGTTTTAAGGTATAGGGTTGAGACTTGATGTATTAGGATTGTGCATTGAGGGATGAGGGTTTGAGGGTTGAGGGTTGAGGGTTGAGGGTTGAAGGTTGAGGGTTGAGGGTTTAAGGGTTGAGGGATTAGTGTCCAAGCTATAGGGTTGAGGGTTTAAGGGTTGAGGATTGAGGGTTGAGTTTTTAAGGGTTAAGGGATTAAGAGTTGAGGGTTGAGGGATGAGGATTGAATGGTTAATGGTTGGGGGATTAGGGTTTAAGGGTTGTTGGTTTATGGGTTACAGGTTTAAGGGTTGAGGGTTGATGGATTAGGGTTTAAGGGTTGAGGGATTAAGGGTTGATGGTTGAGGGATTATGGTTTAAGGTATAGGGTTGAGGGATTCAATTTGAGGGTTGAGGGTTGAAGGTTGAGGGTTTAAGGATTTAGGGTTTAAGGCTTGAGGATTGACAAGGGTTTAGGGGTTGAGGGTTGAGGGTTTAAGGGTTGAGGTTTGAGGGATTAGGGTTTAAGGGTTGAGTGTTTAAGGGTTGAGGGTGTATGGATTAGGGTTTAAGGTATAGGCTTTAGGGATTAAGATTGAAGGTCAAGGTTGAGGGTTTAAGGGTTTAGGTTTTAAGGATTGTGGCTTGAGGGATGAGGGTTTAAGGGTTGAGTCTTTAGAGTTTAAGGTATAGGGTTGAGGCATGCTGGATTATGGTTGAGCATTGAGGGATGATGGTTTGAGGGTTAAGGATTGAGGTTTGAAGGTTTAAAGGTTAAGGTATTAGGGTGCAAGGTATAGGGTTGAGGGATTAGAGTGTAGGGTTGAAGTTTGATGGTTGAGGGTTTAAGGGTTGAGAGTTGAGTTTTTAAGGGTTGAGTGTTGAGTTATTAAGGGTTTAGGGTTGAGGTTTGAGGGTTGAGGGATTAAGGGTTGAGGGTTGAGGGATGAGGGTTTCAAATCCCGTTGAGGGTTAATGGATAAGTGTTTAAGGGTTTAGGGTTTAAAGGTTGAGGGTTAAGGGTTGAGTGATTAGGGTTGAGGGATAAGGGATTATGGGTTTAAGGTTAATGGATTATGGTTTAAGGGTTGAGGATTTAATGGCTAAGGGTTGATGGATTATGGTCTAAGGTATAGGGTTGATGGATTAGGGTTAAATGGTTGATGATTGATGGGTTTAATGGTTTACAATTTAATGGTTTAAGGGTTTAGGGTTTAAGTGTTGAGGCTTGAGAGCTAAGGGTTTAAATTTTTAGGGTTTATGTTTTGAGGGTTGAGGTATGAGGGTTGATGGTATAGGGATTAAGTGTTGAGGGTTTCAGGGTTGAGGTTTCAGTGATGAGGGTTTAAGGGGTGAGTATTGAAGGATTAAGTTTTAACGATTAAAGTTTGAGGGTTATAAGATTGAGGGATTAGGGTTTAATGGTTGAGGATTGAGGTTAAATTATTGAGGGTTAAATGGTCAAGGGTTGAAGTTAGAGATTTTAAGGTTGAGGACTATAGGATTGAGGGATTAGGGTTTAAGGATTTAGGGATTAAGGGTTTAAGGGTTGAGGGTTGAGGGATTAGGGTTTAAGGGTTGAGGGTTGAAGGATGAGGGTTTAAGAGATGAGGATTGAGGGATTAGGGTTTAAGGGTTGAAGTTAAAGGGTTGAGGGTTGAAGTTAGAGAGTTGAAGGTTGAAGGTTATGGTATTGAGGGATTAGGGTTTAATGATTTATTGATTAATGTTTTAAGGGTTGAGGATTAAGGGATTAGGGTTTAAGGTTTGAGGGTTGAAGGATGAGGGTTTAAGGGTTGAGGATTGAGGGATTAGGGTTAAGGGTTGAGGGTTGAGGTTTGAGGGTTATATGATTGAGGGATTAGGGTTTAAGGGTAGAAGGTTGAGGAATTAAGGGTATATGGTTTAAGGGTTGATGGTGGGGTTATAGGATTGAGGTATTAGGGTTTAAAGGTTGAGGGTTATAGGATTCAGGGATCATGGTTTAGGGATTAAGGGTTTAAGGGTTGAGGGATTAGGGTTTAAGGGTAAAGGGTTGAAGGATGATGGTTTAAGGGTTACGAATTGAGGGATTAGGGTTCCCTTCCCTATCTACTCTCTTTCTCTCTATCTCACCTCTCTCTTCCTACATATCCATACCTACCTCCTCTCTTTCTCTATCACACCTCCCTCTCCATCTCTCAATATTTCCACATTCCTAATTCTTTCTCTCACTTCTCTCTCCCTTTCTCTCCACAATCTATCTAAACTATCCCTCTTTACATCTCCCTCTCAATATTTCCACCTTCCTATTTCTCTGTCTCACTTCTTTCTCCCTTCCTCCCTCTCCACAATATATCTCAAATATCTCTCTCTCTCTCCTCTCTTTCTCTATCTCACCTCCCTCTCCCTCCCTACCTCTCCTCTCTATATCCCACTCCCTCTCTCTACCTACCTCTCTCTATTTCTCTTTCACCTCTCTCTCCATCCCTATGTCTCCATCTATCCCTACCTCTCCCTCCTCTCCTTCACTCTCTACTGTTTATCTCCCATCCCTCACTCTACCTACCTCTCTCTCAATTTATATATATCACCTCTTTCTCTCCATCCCTACCTCTCCCTCCATGTCTCTTTCCCTCTATACCTAATTCTCTCTCCCTCTCTCCCTTCTTTCATCTCTCAATTTGTCCACCTTCCTCCTTCTCTCTCTACTTTTCTCTCACTTATCCCTTCCTTCCTCTCTCTCATTGCCTCTCTACTCTATATCTCAATTATCTCCCTCCCCACTCTTTCTATTTCTTGTCTCCCTCTCTCTCCCCTCTCCCTCTTTACCTACCCCCTTCTCTCCTCTCCCTCTCTCTACTCTTATCTATCTCAACTCTCTATTTCTCCCTCTCTCCCTCTCTACATACCCTCCCTTATCTACCTTAATATTTCTTGTCTCCCTCTTTCTATCTCTCATCACCCTCTCTCTATCTATCTCTCCTTCTCTACAATATATATTAACTATCCCTCTTTACCTCTGTCTCCATCTCCTCTCCTCTCTCTTTGTTTGTCTCTCTCTCACACCTATCTCTCTCTACTCTTTCTCTCTCTCACCTCTCTCTCCTTACATATCCATCCCTCCTCTCTTTCTCTATCTTGCCTCCCTCTCCCTCCCTCCCTACCTCTCCTCCCCCCTCTACTTCTCTTATCAAACCCTCCTTCTATGCCTACCTCTTTATTTCTCTCCCTCTGAACTATCTCATCATCCTTATCTCTCCCTCTATCCCTACCTCTCCCTCCATCTCTCCTTCCCTCTCTAATATTTATCTCCCCTCCCTCTCTCTACCTACCTATATCTCTATTTCTCTCTCATGCATCTCATCATCCATACCTCTCCCTCCATCTCTCTTTCCCTCTCTACTTTTCTATACCTACCTATCCCTCTATACCTCATTCTATCTCCCCCTCTTCCTCCTCTCTCTAATCTCTCACTTCTCCCTCCCTTCCTCTCTCTCCTTCCCTCTTTACTCTCTCTCACTTCTCCCTCCCTTCCTCTCTCTCCTTCCCTCTTTACTCTCTCTATATATCAACTCTCTCCATTCATCTCTATCCCTCCCTCTCTCTATGTGCCCCCTCTTTCTATCTCTCATCTCCCTCTCTCCCCTTTCCCTCTCTACCTACCCCCTCTCTCTCCTCTCCCTCTCTCTATATCTCAACTCTCTATCCCTCCCCCTCTTTCTATATCTCATCCCCCTCTCTCTCCTCTCCCTCTCTACCTACCCTCATCTATCTCTCCTCACCCTCTCTCTATTTCTCTCTCGATCTCTCTAGAGAGGTAAGGTAGAGATAGAGTACATTATACCTTCAAACCTCTAACCTATACATTATAAAACCTCTAACCTATACATTATACCTTCAACCCTAATCCCTCAACCCTCAACAATCTACCTTATACATTAAAACCTAATACCTAAAATCTAATACCTATACTCTTAACCGTCAACCTTATACACTCAAATCTCAATCCTAATCCCTAAACACTACCCCCTAAACCTTAATCCTTCAACCCTCAACCCTTAAACTATAATAACTCAACCCTAAACCTTCTACACTCTAACCTATACATTAAACCCTCAATTGTAGGTAGGAGATACTTTAGAAAGATAGAGAGAGATATGGGAGAGAGAAATATAGACCCGAGAGAGGGATTTGGAGTGAGAGAGAGAAATATCTTAGAGAGAGAGAGAGGGAGTGTGAGAGAGGGGGTTGGAGTGAGAGAGAATTTTATAGGTAGGGTGGGAGGGAGTGAGACCTCAGAGAGAGAGAGACTTGAGAGGGAGAGAGAGACCTAAGAGAGGAAGAGACCTAAGAGAGAGAGGGAGTGGGAGAGACCTAAGAGAGAGAGAGAAACTTGAGAGATAGAGAGATTTATCTAGTTAGGGTGGGATGGTGAGACATGAGAGGGAGAGGGGGTGTGAGAGATCCAAGAGAGAGAGGGTGGGAGGGATATAGCAAGGGAGAGACTTGAGAGAGGTGGTGGGAGGGATAGATGGAGGGAGATACTTGAGGGAGAGGGGGAGTTATCCTATACATTAAGCCCTCAACCCTATACCTTAAACCCTAAGGATGGAAGACAAGGTAGAGAGTCTAGGAGAGACCTAGATATGGTTGAGAGAGAATGGGTACATATTGGTTAAGAGGGAAGGAGCTAGAGAGGGACTGACAGGTAAAACTTCAAGTATCTATCATCAATCATAAACCACAAACTCTAAGTGTTATCAATTGGTCGTGTACCACAGAAAAATGTATCATTGACATTTTCATGCTATTTTAGGTCTTTCTCTCATGATGTTTGACTTATCTTGCTTTGATTTAATGTTGCAATGTAACTTAAACATACACATTAGGTCTTAAAATTCAAATCATGATGTCTTGTGAAGGTGTTGTGAATTGTTGTAACAAATTTCTACACTTTTGTAGACTCTTCTTATTATAATTCACCTAAAAGTCACCTTTTCATCAATTATAAATTCCTATTCTAAAGTGTTGTAAAGTATTGTAACAAGATTTCATGCTTTTCTAGGCTTGTTATCACTATTTACACCTTTCTTATGCTTTATGACCCCTTTATGCACTCATAAGACTTAATTAAGTGTATTTTTTAATGTAAACCTAATGAACAACATTAAATATGACTTAATTCCCAACACCCACTTACAAGCCCAAGGTGGGACCCATTGGCCATGGGTGGTGAATGAGTACCTCTTGGCTCCAAATTCAAAATAATTCAAATTTTATTTTTGGTTCTTATTAAAAAATACCTGATGTCAGCATGTGATGAGGTATTATTGGGTTATTAGGGCACAATAGTGTATACAAAAGTGATTTTCTTCTCATTTCAACCTCCTTCCCATTCATTGAAGCATTCATCAAGTTCACTCATTCAATAATTACATTCAAGCATCATTCAATCAAGCAAACATCAAGCATCTTGGAGTAGCCATTGACATAACTTCATATTTATTCAACAAAGTTGGTGAGTTTAGGAAATTTTCATATTTTTCATTCATCATTCCTTATTCATTTCATTTCTTTTCTTTATTAAGGGTTTGATTACCAAAGTGGGATTTGACCAAGGAAAATACCTATACCCTAACCTGTAACCATTTTTCCCCTTTTGCATGTGTGTTTGCAAACTTTTGTATACAGATTTGTCAAGAAAATAAGTGTTGAGAGGTGTTCAACAAGTCAACAAAGTGTTTCAAGTAAACTAAACCATATTTCAAGCTTGGAGACAACCTACAACCTATTTTCTATAGATTTGACTCCATCAACGCAACAAGAAGACAAGTGTAGATATGGAGCTCCAAAATTGACCTTTGATTTCATAGATTTTTGGAGGAGGACTAATTTTCCATCAGTGGAAAATGAGTCCCACCTAAGGGTTGAAAATTTTGATTTCTTCAGTTTCTAGTTCTTGATAGTTGGAAAGTAGTTTTTCAGGTGTTTTTGTCAAAAGTAGGATTGATTCACCATTAGTGGCAAATGATTCCCATTAGTGATTTGTAGTAGTTTTTTCCAATTTCTAGAACCTTCCATATTTGGAATTCAACTTCTAGGAATGCTCTATTCAGCCTCTTTCAATTGTGTTTGTGTTCATGCTTTCAGTTCATTTTTGCATACCTCACTATGTTTTCAAACATTGCATATTTCATTAGTTTTGCATTAATTATCAATCAATTTCATTGCTTAGCTATATTTAGATCATTAAATTTAGTCATAATTCCATCTTGTATTCATTAATTTGAGTGAACCGCCTCAATTTTTGGGTTTTATCTCTCTCCTTTTAGGTGAAAGATCTTGAGAGCGCAAGAGAAGTCCATAGAACATATCAAAATTGATGGTTCATTTTGGTGAACCTACATTTTGAACACATTAACTTTCTTATTTCAATTGTATCTTGCATCCTAGGTTTCCTTTGCATCAACATTCAATTAGGTTTTTTTTTCTGTTTGCATCCTATGGTTTCTCAAATTGCATTAGTGAAAGGCTCATATAGACTTCATTTTTGCATAGTAAATCATTAAAAAACTAAAAATATGCATTTTCATCCTCATTCTACATCTGAAAAGAATAAAAATCACTTTAATTTTTTTGAAAAACACAAAAAAAACTCATACCTGGACTCATTCGTCACCCTGGGTGAATCAGTCCACCTGCGCATTTTAAACTACATTTTCAAGCATTTTCTAGGTATTTTTTACATCACAATTTTCTATAGTTACTTTCTATTATATTTTCCATATTTTTCGTCTTCTTCTATTTCTTGCATATTAGTTTACTTTTATTGATTGTCATCATGGATTTCTGCTTTAATAAGTTTTGGAATTCATTGAAATCCCTAGTAGACATGTCCAATTGTGCCTTTGGTTGTGATCCTAATGACCTTGAGCTTCCTCATGCTCCCTCAACTCCTCATAATTATCCTCCTCATCATGTAGACATCATTGGAGAAGATGATGATAGCTTGAGCATGTTCTTAAATGAATTTCTTGACAACCTTGAACCCAATGCAGCCTTTTACCCATCCATGAAGTCACAAGATATTCCTACTATTGCACCTCCTCGTCACTTTGGATACCTGCATCCCGAAACAAATGAAGGACCTAAGTTTCCTCCATCAAGTTGACCTATTTCCTCTAAACAACCACATCCTCAAGCATTTTATGATAACAAAGTTACAAACACAACAATCAACCTTGAAGAAACATATGGAAAAGGATTTACTATCTTAAGTAAACAAGGTTGTGACACAACAAATGAGCATAAAATTCACCAACTTCTTGAAGAAAAAACAACAGAAGAAAACACAACAAGATTAGGATATCTATATCCTTCTCATGACAATAAGCCTCCTTTTAAATATTTGAGACTTTGAGATGATGGTACACTGATCTTTGCTTCTCCTCCTAACTTGAGCATTCTCCTTCAACGTGAACAACCATTACATAATTCCATTGAAAAGGATGCTAGGATACCCATGGGTCCTCTTCCTCCTTCCATCCATGAACGAGAAGAAACTAGAAAATGAAAGAGGCCTTACATATTGAAGAAACTAAAGTTTCCTCTCCATCCACCACTTGAATGTGAAAGGAGACTTCAAATTCATTTAAACAGAGGCCTTATACTCTTACCTCCTTCAAACAGGTTGGTAATCCATCCTAAAGATTCTAACGTCCCATATTGCAAATACTATCATCTTCTTGGGCACTAAACTGATGAATGTCGAACATTGAAGGACATACTAAATAAGTACCACTTCATTGATACCAACTAGCCTCCTATTATCCCTTAAACACAATCATCTCATCATGCCATAGTTGTAGAATTTTATATTCTCATTATTGCATGATCTATCCCATCACCCACCTCGGCTCATTCTTTCCCTACACTTAATGGGGCCAAGACATTGTTAGCCTTGTCCTAGTAATGCATATTTCTTTGTCTCTTAACTGTGTTATTCATTTTCCACTTATATTACTTAAGATTGTGAAGTCAATAACTCGATTAACGGTTGACTTACATTTGCATTACTAGCTGCTTTTACATTTTATTTTTCTTTAGTTTGATTGCATGTGTGTAGCGTGTTCCCCCATAATGTGCATTTGATGTTCTCTCTCTCTTTGTACACTTCATCTATTTGTACCTCTATTCTTCTATATGTTGTACTTTATCTATTTTTTTTTTATGTTTTCTTTTTGGGGATGATGCAAAGCGTATAGACACCCTATGTCTCTTCCATGTTGACTCAAAAGATTCTTTTCTTTTTTCACTTTTTTTTTGTGTTTTCCTTTTGGGGATGACACAAAGTGTTGAGATGCCCTATGTCTCTTCCATGTTGACACAAAAGGTCCCCTTTCCTTTTCCTTTTTTATATTTTCTTGTGTTTTTTCCTTTTTGGGGATGATGCTAGGCATTGAGACCGAAATGTCCCCTTCATGTTGACCCAAAAGATTTTTGTTTTCATTTCCCTTTTTATTTTCTTTTTACTTTTTCCTCCTTTTGAGGACGATGCAAAGTGTTGAGACCACAATCTCTCTTCCATGTTGACCCAAAATAGACTTTATTTTCTTTTGTTTTCACTCTCTTTGTGTCATTCTTCTAGTTCTATGTGTATTTGGGGAATGATGACAATTTAGTGCTCTTTGATAAAAACATTGTGGCAATGAACATACTGACCCCAAATACATAGATCCCTTATGTGTTTAGTGTGTTACTTTCTATGGAGAAACTCCCCTTTTCTTTCGTTTTCTTTTTTATTTACATGAAGCATCCTTACTTGGAAACATATGACTTGGCATATGGGCTTTCCAAGTTGGCTCTCATGTCTTGTTTTCTTTTTGTATTTTTCCTTTGCTACTTTAAAGTAATTTCTCACATAACAGTGTGTAGCAATTCCTTTAAAGTGGGGGACATACATTATCAACATTTCATTTGCATTCTTGGTTCTTAGTGCAGCCTTGTCAGTTCATATGATGTGTTTGTCACTTTTTGGATGACATTGGGTGTGATTTCCTTCATAAGTGTGATCTATATTAGCATATTACATTCCTCTTGGTGGCGTGATGTGACACACTGCATCCTAATTATTAGATTGGTCCTCTCTTGGAGACATTAGACACAATGTTCCTTAAGTGATAGAACTTGCATGAACTTAACAACTCCTTTGAACATATTTTACATTTTAAAAATTTTCATTTTACATTTTTATATTTTACCACCTTGTATAATGTAGCTTGCATGTATGTGGTACCTTTACATTTGTTCATGAGTTCTAAGCATATGTAGCTTTGTTGGTCTCATTAAGCACGAACTAACATTTTCCTTTGTGGCACCTTGTTAGAGATATTAGGATGTATAACTTTGATATGGTTGAGTGGGAAGCCCATCTAGGGACACAACTTTCCCCATAGCCACCTATGTGTTTGTGAGTGCATATCAACTAGCATATGTACTTTTGGTTCTTCTCACTTGGAAAACTGCCATGAGTTCTATCACCCCAAAGTGAGTATGCATCTTCTTTTTCTCACAAACAACCTAGTTCTGATTCACAACTATCTGAACAAATGACTGAAGCTTGATCTAAATTCTCCTTTTCATCTCCCTTCTCTCATTCTCTTTCACTTTTGTTCCTCTATTCTTATGTTTAGTTTTCCATGTGATCTTCATCCTGAGGGCTTGATCATTTTCATTATGTATAAGAGTGAATTTTCATGCCATGTACAAATCCCTTTCTTTCCTTCATCCACTTTAGAAAACCAAGTTTGGAGGCTTAATTCCACCTAAGCCCACTGCTTGCAACAAACTTGGTGCATGTTTTGAGCATCAATGGAGGAATTTTTTTGAATGATGCCCACATGACATATAGAATTCCATGCACCACACTTACATCCCTAATAGATTCTCACATATAGAACTTGTAGAGGTGCTACACTTCCCATTGAGGGTCGATTTGTAACACTCTCCTCAACCAACTGACCCAAATATGGTTGTTTCCTTCATCTCCCCTTCAAAATTCACTCCTTCCAGAGGTATTGGGATCTTGGAAGGACTTCTCCACTTCATCCACAAGCTCCAAGAAGCTCCTTCATCATCTCTTCAATCTCCAAACACTTTACACTTCACAACAACAAAATCAATACTCCACCACTTCAGTAGAGCAAGTGTGGAACAAACACCATTGCATCAAGGCTTGATTTCATCTCATTTTCTCCCCAAAAGAAGCCTTGAGTGCTCTTAGTGGAGGTGGTAAGCTTTCACTCCTCTCCTCTATTACTTGGTTGAGTAGCATAACACTATTTTGTAATGCTTTAGTTCTCTTTACTTCATTTCTACTTTTCTCTCTATCTATTTGGTTGTCCATGGAGGTCAGAACACCAAAATGGGGTCTGACTGAGGTAGGCCCCTATACAGCCACCCAACAATTCTTCTCTCCCTCTTGTATGCAAGTATTGAAGAAACTCACAAGTTGTAAGCTTCATCACTCACACAGTCATAAGTATCTCCTTCCTTTCTTCTCCTTATCCTCATCATTTATTTTTTACTTTACTTCAGTTCTACTACTTTATCACATTTTTTCATTTTCCTACATTATGGGTAGGTGCATGAAGTTGGTCGCACTTTTGTGGCCAAATGGGGAAACACATAATGCACTCACATTATAATGCGAGCACATTATGTGCTTTTAAAAGAAAAGAAAAATTGAAATGTGTATCATTTTCTTTTCACTATTTCTCAACTCTGCCCATGACCAAAAACCCTCATTTCACGCTCGCATTCTAGGAGGAAGGACTTGTGCAAATTTCATCAGGAATAGTTGGATTTTGTTTGCAAATATGGTGCCACAATGATGAAGAGATGCAGGAGGTAAGTATTGTTTACTATTTTTTTTGAATTTGTTAGTTTGAAATTGATTTTGTTAGTTTTAGGTTAGATTTGATTGTTTTTTTTTAAATTTGCAGGAAATCCTACAAATCCTCAACAAGAAGAGGAGTTAAATCCTCAACAAAATCAACCTCCCCCACCATTCTCTTAATTCCCTCTTGGCACTCAAGAAAACTTGAGTGAAATTGAGAACAATAGAAAACAACTTGAGGATATTATCAGTAGGTTGAGTGATCCAAATGCTTCTAGCAAATTCATTGAAAGACATGTTAAAAAATGTAGATGCAATCACCCAAAAAATATCTGGATGGCAAGATAGGAGGCAGATAGCTAGGGCATATTATGCAGACAAATTATCATATAAACAAGTAAAAGATTTAAAAATTACTTAAGGTGATTTGTGCTCTCTATTCACTGACCCTAAAAAAATCAAAATCTTAGCCTCAATGCAAAGAGGTTTCATATTCATTGGTGCCACCACCAAGAGATTAAGAACTATTTTTATGAAAGATGGTATATGGTCTTTGATTACCCACCATGAAATAATCGTGAAGTCCCCCAATATTTTCTGAGGAAACTATACAGTGAGTTTGTATTGAACCAAGTCCCAAATTATTTTGATATGAGGGAGTTCCAGGGGAGAGGTGGGGGTCAGCTCAGGATAGGCCTGGTGCACAACCAGATCCTATGTGGCAAGGGAGACGACCTCTTGCTAGGCCACCTATTGAGTATATTGTGATGCTTGTCATTGCGAAGGAGAGTGTTGACATAGAGACATTGCAGGCTATCACAATATTGACCTAGAGTTTCATCCATCACACTAGCCCTATTGTATAGTGCCATCTAGGGGAGTCTTCAGGTGGTGGCCTTTGAACCCATGTGTGTCAATCTTGTAGGACAACTTGTTCGTATGACCCTACTGACACTCAAGAGGGTGCTACATAGGATCCATATGCTACTACGTAGCCTGATCCATATGCATCTATGGGGATGGAGAGGACGGCTGACATTTTGCATGATGCATATGGCACTAACACTCAGGTAAAATTCAGCATGTTCATTGAATTTAATTTATTAAATTTTGATTGTAAAATGCAAGATTAACTAATTTAGTTTTATTATTTTAATAAAATTGCAGGGTCACAGTGTAGAGACTGGATACACTAGTCATCCACCTACTTATTTTTGTAGTACACCTATTAGTGGGGTATGTAAAGTTAGTAAACAATTATAAATTTATTACATGTGTTAATAGAATTGTTTTACGAATGGTATTTTAATATGTGATTTTGGATGTTGAATAGGGTATTATTGGAGGTTTCAAGGAAACACCTCTAAGTGCCAGTAGATTTGATCAAATGTTCATAGAGGTAATATATAATTTAAAGAGAACTTAAGTAATGAATTCTAAGTTTAATAGATTTGTGTAGTTTATATTCATATTGTTGACCTTACGTTGCATTACATAGATCATTCAAAATCAAAGCATTAATTCAAATTCAATAATTAATAATCAGAAATATATCTGTTTAATATTTGTACTCAAAATTTTGTTCATTAGATCTCATACATTATAAGTCATCACATGGATTGCTATTGTAAATTTTTTGTGATTGAATAATTTTTTGTTTCATTTTTAGATGTTGGTGATAGAAACACTGTCAAACGTTATGAGGGCAATGGATATTGGTGTTTCCTCCACTATACAATCCTCGATGGCTCTAATAGGGGAGGTATGAGGCAAATTACTAAATTTCAATTTGCATTCATTATTATAGATGAACTAGTTCTAGTGAAAAATAAAACCATTATTGATTTGTAGTTTAATTCCTATTTGGATGGTTTATACAGGGCTTGAGCACACCTAAGCATCGACATGCAAATATTTCCATCGAGGAGAGTGATCGTGAGATGGTCATAAGTTATTTTTTTAAATATATTAATTCTTATAATGTAATTTCTATATATTAATGTCTTTACTTCTTATTGTAACAGTTGAAACTTCACTAGAAGCTAAACACTAGGAGGAGCAGCAGGAGCACTCCTTGAGCACAGCAGAAATGGGTGACAGACTTATCACCATCAGATCACCTAGCAAAGGGAAAGAAAATTGTATTTGAACCAGAGCATGGAGAGAAATGAATTTTGAATGCAGAGAGCCCTTTGTTGTATGCCTACATGGAAATTTTGTACATATTTTGTATTGGATATATTTGACATTAAATGCCTATATGACATTCTAGTAAGCCTATATGGCTATTTTTTAACTATATTTTATACTTATATCGACATATATTGATGTATACGTACATGGCTATTTGCCTAATACAAATCTTTTTATTGATGGTGTCCATATTTGAAAATTATAAATTCATGGTTCAATAGATATGAGTTATGTGTATTCAAGTGTATACTTTAAAACTTACGCACATATGTTTTTTGACTTATGTGTGAACATCGAAAAGTGTGAAAATTTTTGTGTTTGGAAGTCAAATGTAAGCCAATTTTGCAATTCTCAGTTCTTGCATACTCGATCTTATGGACTTATTCCTTCCTACCACATATTATGAATATTTCTCATTTGGTGCAGAAGACAAATTCCTCATTTTTGAACCACTCATAGCAAAGAGATTCACAATAAGACTTTAGCATTGGAACACTACTCCATACTTCTCTTGTCTAGACCATAAAGGATTGAAAATTCTTAATTTGATGCAATGATAGTTGTGAGATGAGAATTTATATAACCATGCCTATTTTGAAACTTCGCATCTAATACTACATCAACAAGAACTTAAGAAGTGTTGCATAAGAGTGTTAGGTTTGATAGGCCTTCTCTTCCCTAAGGGAGGAGAGCCTGCATCTTGAATTTTGAACAAAATTTTAAGAAGCAAACATTTTACCTAAAAGCTTCAAACCTAGATAACATATTTGGCTAAGTCTATCTTGAAAATTATCAATGCGTTCAAACTCTAAAGGATATTCTCCCTGAAAAGAAAACTTTACCCATTTTCCCAAGGAAATAAATTGCAACAAGTTGCATGTGATTTATCTTATTTCTTTCTCACAGTTCCTAGTCAATCATTCATGGCTCAAGATAGTTCCGTTCCGAGGCAAGGACACCCAAAAAATCACTAAGAATCTTCTACGATCTGCAAGAAAAAGGTTTTGGCTCTTTCATAATGTAAATAATTATGTAACACTATTTTCTTGTTGTTCACAATTTTCAGATTGATCAATGATCAATAATGGCTGATTGTAAACACTTGACAGTTTTCTGTTTGAACTTTAATTTATAATTTTGTATCATGACATTCGAGTAGATCACTAATATTTTAATATTTCACTATGAAAGTGGTGGTGTATTTTTGCTATGTTATTTGACTATTAATATGGTGGTGTATTATGAACTTGATTACTACTGCAAATATGTATATATTTCTGATTTTTATATGTTTTTGTATCACCAAACCCAAAACAAACCCAATCCCAAAA
Organism: Sequoia sempervirens; assembly: GCA_007258455.2. Taxonomy (NCBI): domain Eukaryota; kingdom Viridiplantae; phylum Streptophyta; class Pinopsida; order Cupressales; family Cupressaceae; genus Sequoia; species Sequoia sempervirens. Next base: position 522,698,499 of record VDFB02193867.1, on the reverse strand, counting down.
GAAAAATTTTCTGAACCGGTGAATTGGGTTCTCAAACCTGATCCCGAACCCAAAACTAAACTGGTAACTTAGTAAAAAATAGATTTTTGTAGTTTATATTCATAACATTGATTACATTGCATTGCACATCTTTCAAACTTAAAGCATTGCTTCACATTTCATAACTAATAACTAGATGTTGATAGATGACAAATTTTCAATTACAATATAGTTTTTACAAAGTCAACCTAAGTAGTTATGCAATTACTTCACATTGCATAACAAATAACTAGGAGAAGCTACCAATTGCATTTGGTTGTCATGGCATTCTATGAGACCACCTTTCTTTGAGGCATTTTTTCAAATAGTTCACTGCCTTGTCTATACTACCACATTTTTCATACATGTCTACCAAAGCATTTTGTCAAATAGTTCAAGTGTTACCTTGTTGATATGGCTGAAAGCCTAAAACAAGTGATTTCGAACCAGCTATGGATGCTTGTAAAAAATATATCAAAAGCATAATAGTAAGCAATATCATAGACAAGGCAGTGAACTCTTTGAAAAAATTCCTCAAAGAAATGAGGTCTCATGACCTGATGGAATGCCATGACAATCGAATGCTTTTGATTGTCATGGCACTCCATCACCATGAGACCTAATTTCTTTGAGGCATTTTTTCAAAGATTTCACTGCATTGTCTATGCTAACACATTTTTCATACATGTCTATCAAATAATTTAGCCAAATAGTTCATTTCCTTGCTGCTATGGCTAAAAACCTTAAATAGGTGCTTTCGAACAAGCTATGGATGCTTAGAAAAAATCTATCATAGCATAATAGTAAGCAATAGCATAGACAAGGGAATGAACTGTTTGAAAAAAATTCCTCAAATAAATGTGGTCTCATGGTGGTGAAATGCCATGACAAGCAAATTGTTGTGGATTTTCATGGCATTCCATCACCATTAGACCACATTTCTTTAACGCATTTTTTCAAATAGTTCATTTCCTTATCTATGCTACTACATTTATCATACATGTTTACCAAAGCATTTTATCAAACAATTCGCTTCCTTGTTGCTATGGTTAAAATCCTAAAATAGGTGCTTCCAAAAAAGCTATGGATGTTTGTGGAAAAAATCTATCAAAGCATACTAACAAGCAATAGCATACTAAAGGCGGCAAACTGTTTGAAAAAAAGCCTCAAAGAAATGTGGTCTCAATGGTGATGGAATTCCATGACAATCCATAGAAATTTTATTGTCATGGCATTCATCATGCCATTCCATCACCATGAGACCTCATTTATTTGAGGCATTTTTTCAAAGAGTTCACTACCTTCTCTATGCTAGCACATTTTTCATACATGTCTATCAAAGAATTTAGCCAAAAAGTCCATAGCCTTGCTACTATGGCTAAAAGCCTAAAACAGGTGCTTTCAAACAAGCTATGGATGCTTAGAAAAAATCTATCATAGCATAATAGTAAGCAATAACATAGACAAGGGAATGAACTGTTTGAAAAAAATGCCTCAAAGAAATGTAGTCTCATGGTGGTGGAATGCCATGATGGTGCAGGAGCACCCAAGCTCCTTGAGGATCATTTGGAGAGTCAGGAGATGGTAGGGGTCTTGAAGGCCTATAAACCTTTCCATAGCATCAATTATAGCATTTTGAAGCCCATAATGGCATTTGGCATGGATGAGTGTAACAGGAAGATCAAAAGTCCTAAGGGTCCTAATAAGGACCATAGGACCAAATTGACTTGTAAATGAAACATTGATGTTCTAGGATTTTAAATAGGTATATGATATTTTAATTAGGTTAAATAAGGTTGAATCATGATATGTAATAGTTTTGGAAGCTTTATAGTTAATAGGAGTTAATAAATTGCAATGTTGGAAATTCAAATTTTTGCAATCCAACTTTGGGTAGAAAAGTGAGTTTTAGGAGTTTTAATCACAATAATGTAATAAAATCAATTCTATTCAGTTGGTATAGTTGTAGGATGAGTCTATAAGCCTGGAGAAAGCATTTGTATGGAGGGTTGGCTGATATTGCAAGTGTTGTATGGACTGCTACAAGAAATCAATAAAAACTTCAATCTTTTTGCATTTTCTTGAGTTTTTTTTATGAATCTTTGATTCCTTTTGGTTTCATGCTCATTTGGATGGTTTAAGAACTTATATTTACATGCATTTAACCTTTTGAATGACTTGAATAATGTTGTAAATTAGTTTCTTGTGTTATATTGCTGACTGTCCTAAAAAAATACAGATTTTTCACTAGTTTTGAGAGTCTTCATGAATAAATGATCCATTTCATGGGAGAGTGTGACTGAATTTTTTTTTAAATGGATCATATATAACTTGTATTATATAGATCTAACAAGTTATTGTGCAGGAAAGAGTGATTCTTGGGTGTACACCAAGTTTTAGCAAGGAAAAGGGCATGAAAATGGTGCCTAAAGTGTAGCAGCAGGAGATCTACCTTAATAACGGGTATATTTCTGAGTTGAAGGTGTTTAGATATGTTGAGTTATTGGTGAAAATTCCAAGAGAAGGTTTTGGAAGTGTTGGGAAAGCTAATTTTCAAGAGGCCCTAGTTTTGGAGCAATTTATTGAGGGTTTTGTGATGTAGGATGTTGAGGGTGTCAAAGAAGACTAATACCTTGAAAATATTTGGTTTCGGAACATTCTAAAACACTGTTGAAATTTTCATAGTTAGGGGATAAGTTTAGAGAGGGTTTGCTTTGAAAAAGTGGGCTAATTAGGCCTTAAATTTGAGGAAACAACAGATTTTGGTAGGTTTGATCTAGAACAAGTGCCATAAATGATTTGATATGTTGTGTATCATCATGAATCATATCTGAATCAGTCATTATATTGAGGAGTCCTTTGGGGAAGTTGAGTGAAAAGTCAAAAAACCATTGCTAGAAGCCTAGTTGGGCTAGAAGCCTAGTCAAGGTGCAAAAAGTGAGTTTTGTATAAGAGAGGTTTCGGGCTTTGAAACCATTCAAGAAAAAAAAATTTGAGTTCCTTGAGATCACTCCAAGGGCTTGATTCCATTAGGAAAGCATCTAAGTTATAAGTGCACCATTGAGGCTTGTCTCCATCAGGGTGCCTGGAAGAGTTTTTGAGATTGTATTATTGTAATCCTTGAAAATTTGAGTTTTGACTAAAGTCCCATCCCCTCTGCATCACATGACAAGCAAATTTTTATGGATTTTCATGGCATTCCATCACCATGAGACCACATTTCTTTGAGGAATTTTTTCAAACAATTTGTTGCCTTCTCTATGCTAGTACATTTATCATACATGTTTACCAAAGCATTCTATCAAATAGTTTGCTTGCTTGTTGCTATGGCTAAAAGCCTAAAATAGGTGCTTCCAAAAAAGCTATGGATGCTTGGAAAAAATCTATCAAAGCATACTAATAAGAAATCTAGCATAGAAAAGGCAGCAAACTATTTGAAAAAAAGCCTCAAAGAAATGTGGTCTCAATGGTGATGGAATGCCATGACAATCCACAACAATTTGCTTGTCATGGCATTCATCATGCCATTCCATCACCATGAGACCACATTTCTTTAAGGCATTTTTTCAAAGATTTCACTTCCTTGTCTATGCTCTTATGAATAGAATTTATTGAAATTTGAGATGCTCTTATAATGTCTACAACATAGGTGGTCATGATAAGGTTAAATTCAAATGAATAACTTGAAATTGCCTCATCAAGCTTCACGTACACTTTTTTAATGGCTTAAAATCATAATTGAGATTTGTCAAGATCATCAAAATAAGGATGTTGCATTGATTTTCTTCTTGAGATTCTCTTGGATGGCTCATAAATCTGCATTTTATGCAAGGGGACACCAATCAATGTTTTCCTAGTTACATACAGATACACAAAGTAAAATAAGATGATAGCATTGGCATCAACCAAACTGATGTGGATACAAGTATAAATTAATAAGAACGGTTGTGCATATACTTACAAATTAATCCAATGAACCATCTGGGTCTGCTCTACTCTTTATTGTGTCAAGTATTGCCTCGTGGTCAGACTCATGGACCTTCCACAAGATCTTGTTCAAAGGTCTACCCCCATATTTGCTCAAATGAACATTGGATGCCATGACAAGGTTTGAGTAATGAAGAATCTTACAATGCGTGTCAAATTCCTCAAACAACCAATGTTTAACACTCTTATGTGGGTACCTTCTCAGCCACATTCCAGTAACAACAACTGAGTCTATAGGGTATTCAATGTTTTCTCCATCTATAATTGGGGCTTCCAATTTCTTTTTTGCCTCAACACAATGACACAAGTAATAGTCTGTACCCTCTTAATTGTCTTCATCTACAATAACTGAATAAACATGCCCTCCATTTATATGTGTAGCATATCTCTTGAAATTAGTCAACATTATGAATACAGTACAAAGTAAGATAACAATATGGAATTTCAAATATTAAGAAAGTAGATATATTACCTAGTTGAACTACATCTAATACACGGTCAAAATCGACTGATGATTCCATCTGTGTTAGTTCTAATGCCATCAGAGGGTGATACATGCAAAGTGGGCTAAGATAACTTGTCAACCATTTGTCAACCCACTCCCCTAACTCACAATTATTCTAGGCTTGCATTGTACATGAAGAACAAAAGCATGCCATCTTACGTGTATCGATACTCCATGAACCTACATTTGAGCTAAGGAAAGAGTGTATCTCACTCGATCCTGTTAGTGAATAACAATCCTCATATGGTGCAATGTTAGTATCATCCATCAACCAAAAAAATCTACGCACTAAAGATGTACCTTCATTACTTGGACCCATCGAACCATTACACCACTCGACGATTGATCTTGCATCTATCAACTGTGCACTATCTTTATACTTTAACTCTTCTCATGCTAATGCTCTTTTCATGCATGCTCCTGCACCGTCATGCTCTCCCTTTCCATGTTTTGCCTCACAAAAGTTCCACATATGTTGAACACATGTAGTGAGATGCATCCTGCACAACTAGTAGAACATACGTGCATTCTTGAACTGTGCTGCATAGTTATCTGACCATATTATATGTTGATCATATGATATTCCCCCCTGAGCCAAATGATTGTAGAACATCTGGAAGCAACCTTGCACAAACTCTAGAGAATACATGTGATCATCACTAATATAAAATTGATACTCCCTCAATACCTTCCTTTCATCCTCTGTACTTTCAGCTGCATGTATGAATGCTATGAGCACAAATATTGAAACCTATGTGGAGTTGTAATACTATGGCTGCACCTCATGCTAAGGCTATAGAGTGTATTTCTCTACAAATTCAACCACTGATACTATGCTACCAAGTGGAAAGGTGTCCTTGCATAGCTTGAATTGTGTGTCCAGCCGTTGGGCTCTATGGGTATGCCTTGCATACTCATACACTAGATTCTCATGAAACATAGACATGAACTTATACACTGGAATCTTCTGAATAACCAACTCACACCTTTTTGCTTTAGACCCATCTTTTGTAGCATATTCCACTATTTTATACTTCCTAAACTCTACTAGTTTTTTTCCCACCTCATATGTGCTTTCCATATGTTGACATACTAGCATTCATTGCAAGCCATCACAATGCTCTCATGAACCATCCAAGCATGTTGTCCTATAGAATATTTGGCCATCCTCTATTTCACATAATTTTTATGATAAGAACTTTCTTGAAGATTTTGGTGGGGCTTCTATGCCACAATCCTGCAAAATGTCATTAGTATGCAAATGTAAACATATAGAACGATAAACATCATAATGGTTAGAGAATTCAATATGTAGTTTACAGCAACAAGTAGTGCATGTGTGATTTATCTTGACATAAAAAGGTTTAATCATTTCAAAAAATCTTTGAGAAATACTAATTTGAGGATAAGATTTATGAAATTTGTGAAAAAATTGGGTTTGAGTTGTATCAAAAAATGCTTTGGATGTAGCTCACGGTTTCGACTACCGATTCTCCTTCTTATCACATCCCTTTGATTCAAAGATGGCCTTGTATTATTCTTCCAATAATATTCAATTAGTGTTCTCAATGCTTCAACATTTTTTTTATCTTTGTGTGGCAGTCTCCCCGAGAATGCCCATAATTCATTTGAATCGGTGCCCTCAATTCTTTGCCGCCTTTGAACAACTTTTGATAAAATTTTTCTACTAATTCCATATGTTCACTTGTCTTTTTAATGAGGCAAGATCTCTTTTTTTGATAGCTTACCAAAGTCAATGTAATGACATGTCGGGTGACATTACTATCCTTTGAGCATGAGGTCTTACCCACACTATCATAAGCATCCATTAGATTCTTCACAATAGTGTTTTCACTTGATGCATTTGATGCTCTCAACCCAAGAGTCTTCATGATGTTTCTGTACTTTAAACCCCACATCATTTGAACAAATAGTTGACATCTTACAGTCTCATTTAGCCTTTCAAAGAACATTTGCCAAATCTTATCAGTATATCTTCTACAAGTGCATTGTGGAATCTTACCTTCCATGCGCTGCAAAATATCCTCATCAATATTAATCAAAAAATTTGGCTTTCTATGCAAAATTCTAGGTGGTGTTCTCTTAGGTACATACATCTCAACATTAGCAATTTCATCAATATTTAATTGAGGTGGGCTAGATTGTGTACCTTCGATCGAGGGTGGAATAGAAGACATACCTTGAGGTTCACATGGGGTTGATGGCATACCTTGCTCCTCAACTCCGAGCGATGATGTACTCTCAAATTTAGATGTGGTGGATGGTGTCCAACCATACTCACTTTTGGTAGATGGTGTCCCTCCATATTCACTTGTGTTTAATGGTGTCCCTTCGTATTCACTTGTGGTAGAGGGTGTGTCTCAAACTACGATATCTGCATCTCCCCTAGCATGAATCTTTCGCATTCCTACCCTTTGTGCTGACAATTTCTTTTCTCTTTTTGACAGTTGAGGTTCCTCTTCAACTAGCTTGTTGTTATCAATCGTTCCCAATTTATGCTTTTCACGATATTCCCTCATCCATTTTTTCTCTTTATCTTTGATGGCTTGGAGATGATCATCTATTAGTTTTTTTCCTTTTAACAGTTCGTTTCTTTGGCATGACGAATAATTTTACCTGTGCAAAAAGTGCTAAGTTGTCAAATTAACTAATTGAAAGCTTTGGAAGCATACACAAAGAAATTCAATGAAAGTTGGTTTATATAACTATTTGACAAAATAACTCAATGATAGCTTTGGAAGCATACACAAAGAAATTCAATTGTTAAATTTAACAAAATGCCTCAAAGATATATGGTTTAAAAATGTAATAGGAAAGTGTATCGAATTGTGTGATTTAAAATGTCCATTGACAACGTAAGGTTGTAACATGACAAACTGGTGTAGGAGCACCTAGGTCATGAAATTCCTTCAAAAGGATAATTTATTCAATTTGTAATGTTCAAGTAAATATGATGAGTGAAGGTCATTAAATGATGAATTTCAATGTATTTGCACCATGAAATAGGTCACTAGGTGATATTATTGAAAAGTTTCTTTTTATAACAGAAGTTGTCAATTATTGTAAAAATGTAAAATTGCACAAAAGTAGGAAGGTGAAGAGTCTTTTTTGTGGAAGGGCAAGGATGGGTTGATGAAGATGAAGAGGTAGTTATTTCATCTGATTTAGACACCTTGAAAAAGAATTGTACGCTCAAGAAAGGAAGATCTTGTATCCCAAAAATCCATAAAATTTAATAAAAAAACCTTTGCTTAGTTATTTTGGAAACCTTTTCTATTCGTGTTTTTAGGTTGCATAGTGATTCAAGCATGTTCTAAGATTTGATTCTTGTTAGGGAAAGAGACTTCTTTCATTCTTGAAATTTTTAGGAATTGTAATTCAAATAATCAATCTAATTTGAACTTAGTTTCCTAAGTCTCGGTCTGTGGTTTCCTTAGAATTGTTTAGAGAGTCTAAAAAGTGATTCTTATCCATTCCGTCGATGTAGGGCTAGTAGGTCGGTGGAATGGATCATATTTAGTGTCTTTTCAATGTGAAGATGTGTTTGTTAGGGTTAAATAGAAATAAGAAGTTGGGATACTATTGCATGGACAAAATTCTAAATTTTCTCATTCAAAAAAATTGTGTTTTCAAGTAGGGTTTGAGGAAACATGTAGAGGAGCTTAGAAATGATTTTGAAATAATTTGCAGACATAATGAAGCATGTTTCAATTTTTGGGTGGAGTAGTAGAGTTTTTTCAAATGTTTCATTAAAGAAACCCTCATGGTTGGTGTGTTTTCACCCTATAATCAAATGTTTACTTATTTTGTGTATTGATGGGCGTTTCCCATCTTGAAACTTGTTTATTTGTGAGTTTCTACACATGGCCTAAGACTTTTTGCAGGTTTGGTAGACTAGTGAGTAGTTCTATGATGACTTGCTTTGATAAATTGACCTATTTAAGGGATTTTACCAATAGACAACATGTTGGTTCTACTCAGTTTTGTGAAATAAGTGTATAAAATTTTATAGTATGTTGAAAAGGATCAAAATAGGCCTGAGAATCTGTATTGGGATTGTGTAAATGCATTATGATAGAAAAGGAATCACCCAATTAGATGGAATGTTAGCCTCCTAGATATATTTGGCATTGTTTGCTAAAAACAAAGAATATGTAGAAACATCGAAAGGAATGTTGTTAAGTGCTTGGGAGCAGTCTCATTTGTGATGCCACAGTTGTGTCTATGCGTGGTAATGTTTTGAAGGTAGATTGTGAAAGATTTGATGATTTGGGCATATGTTTCCAATATATGGCAATGGTTTCTTGAATGCAAAGTAGTCAGTGTGTCTATACTGATATATTGGAATATTACAATCAAAACATGATGAAATTGGTATCTTAAAGGTCTAGTGATAGTGTTAAACTAATGTTGATTGTTGTTGTTACAAATAGTGTTTAAGTGAAGATAGGATGATGGATGTGTTGATTTGAGCAAAGATATCTTAAATGGTTGGGATGATGTTTGATTGCAGGTCTAAGGAACAAAGGTGTTTGATTGTTTTTTCCTTGAAGGGGTAAGTTGAGTTGATGAGTGATTGTTGTATTGTTTATGACAAGAACAAAGTTGAAAGTTGATTTTGAAAATGGTTTGCTATATGGAGATGGTGAATTGGCTACTAATAGCCTTATAACTTGAAATGAAATAAATGGATTTTGGTTGAATGAAAAGTAGTTTTGGATGAATTTGACAAAGTTTGTATAAATTGATCTCTTACTCTTTATTGATTTGGGAAGGAAGTTCCCTAAAGAAATGATGTTGTTGAGTGGCTTGGCAATCTAATATTGCATCACAAATAGACAATTTGATCAACATGGAATAAGCAAAACAACAAAATGAAAGCAAGCCATAATAGAATGAAAGAAAATGTACAAAGATTTCACATACCTAAAAAAGAAAAGTTTCAAATAGAAGAGTTCTACCCAATTATGCAGCCTTTGCTTCTTCCTTCCTCAAACTCCTCAAAAATTTGACTTCTTCAAAAGCTTGTTCCCCTCCAAATTTCAATTTTACATCAATTATCACTATAATTCAAATTTCAATTGATATTATAAGCCTCTCAACGTGAAAACTCTATTATTTCATGCAAAGGTTATGGAAGGAACATTCAAAAGGTGGTGGAATCTCAAAATCATGCATGCAAACTTCACTCAATCACCAAAAAGCTATTTTTTGTTGGAGCACATGCAGAACCAGGAGAATATCACGAGTGTGGTAGACATCACTTGGGTATATTGTGATTTTTTGCAATTTAGTGATAATCTGAGCACATTATTTAATCTGAAAAGAACATATCTCTACTGGTTAATAACACACTCACATTATGATAGCCATGTCAAGTTGTGTTGTATGCCCGGTGAGATACTATTTATGTCTCTCGATGCCAACCTGATTATCCCGATATCCCCAAGAGTCTTTTATTAAGCGAGAGGTTATATGAGTTCACTACATTGCATCAGCTTTAGTTTTCCCTTCAGCAAGACTATCGCTCTCGCCAGGACCTCACACCAACCCTTCATGTTAATCTGTGTGTATCCACCAATTGGTGAGACTCATCACTTTCTCCAGGACTTCATACTAAGGTTCAAAAGTCACATAGACAATAGAACTTACATTGGCAAGACTATTGTCTTTCACTAAGAGATCATACCGAGGTTCAAAGACTTTCTCTAAAGTAATTAGAAGTCGGCAAGACTTTTGTTCGTCATTGAG